>RJWH01001523.1:0-360452 GCA_004363575.1 Solenodon paradoxus | reverse complement strand
ACACTGGCAGCGCAGTTCATTGACTACAGGCGTCCCTGCGGGAAGAACAGACGCGGTCAGCCAGGCGGTCCCCAAGGTCTCCCAGTCGCCCCCGTCCCGCCCTTGGAGTCGCAGGGCGTCCAGACCCACCTGCTGCGAGCCGGCCGGCGGCGACCAGGAGCAGGAGCAGCAGCGCCGCCCGCAGGAGGCGGGGTGCGGCCGGGGCGACGGGGACGAAGACCGGGACGGCGGCGCGGGCCATGGGGCTCAGCTCTGAGTGTCGGGGCGGCGGTGCCTGCAGCTGGAGAGCGGGCTGGAGAGCGGGCGGAGCTGGTTCTGTGTCTCCCCGAGCTGAGTGCACCCCTTTTATCCCTGCTCGCGGCGGGAAGGAGCGCGGCGCCCGGGCCAGGGAAATTCCCCGACCTCTGGGTCCTTCTGGGTCCCCACCCCCAGGTGGAAGGAAACGGGGCCCCACCCCTAACCCGGAGTGGAGTGAGGTGGGGGAACCTGCCTGCCAGGCTTCTTCCTCCCGAGTATCTCCGTGGTTTCGGAAATATTCGCTGTGCTCCCCAAATTCCCAAAGGGAGAGTGAATTGAGCCATTTTGGAACACAGCCTGTGAGAGAGGACGTGGCACCCAGCGACCTCAGTGCACTGGGAGGGGAGAAGGGAAACTGTTGGGGCTGAGTAGGAGCGAGGAGGCTCTCTGTGAGGTCTCCTGGCTGGGGTGGCCTGAGAGTTGAGTTTTAGAGAGTAGTGTTCTTTAGCTATCAGACCTGGGGGAATTATGAGGGGGTGAGATAAATTTTGCCTAGCAATCTGTTTTCTATCTCTATATACATCTATCTATCTAATCTTTTATCGTCATCATCAGTCTGTCATCTATCTATATGTATTCTCTGCCTGTCACTCTAAATTTTGGTTTTGCATGTTTCTTACTTGAAATGAATGCTGTCAACAATACATAAAGCTGTCATCTTGGATACTCAAATTCCACACTTAGAAAATATGGGTTATGTTTTCCATTGGTGGGATCAGGGGTCAGGGTCAAAAGCTGAATCCAGTGTTAATTCCAGTGAAAGTTTGAGAGCTGTAACACAAAACACTTCTTTTGTATCCTGCTGAATTTCCTTCTTCCCTCTGAAACTTTGGAACTTCCAAAATACTCAGATCTTTTTTCTGTGTATAAGGGGCTCAGATTTGATCTCGGAAATAACTGGAAATATCGGAAATACCACCCTGGTCACTCTGAAACTGTACAGGGACTAGGTGGGTAGGTCCAGGAGGTTCACTTCTGGCCTCGCTTTGAGCAAAATTGCACATACTCTCTAGATGTGAATATCTGCTATAAAGAACCTTTACTTAGGATGCCTACAGATGAAACACCAGAGGTCCTGAAAACTCCTGTTCCATTTACTACTGAACCTTCAGTGTTAGTTTTTCCTTTCTCTGAAAACAAACATTGACATATCTCTGGTCTCTAATCAGAAATTTCAGTCATTTAATCTGACACCCTTGTTATTTTCTCACTAGACGTTTAAGACAAACTTGATTCACCATTAGGTACATAGGATTTTTTAGTGTAATTCTTCAGGTTGGATTCAGACTTCCTGAAGACTTAGAATACAATGGAATGGGGTAGGGAGAAAGGCGTGGCTTCTGACCCAGGGATGTATCTATAGGGTGGACAGACTTCTAGGCAACCCAGCTCAGGAGAAGAACCTGTGTCCTGGTAGCTAGTGAGGAGTAGGGATCCCAGGGAGGTGTTTGCAACTAAGCCTCCTGCACTTAGTTGTTATTTAGCACCTTCAAGTTGTTAAACATTTGTCTACCCCTGGTAGTTATAAGAAATGAGTCAACATTTTTGAGAGCCAGCATGGACTGAGTGCTTATAAGTGCTAAGTGAAATGGAGATAGCTTTTTCTACCCTTCCTAAACAGAAACTCAATCTGTTGTGAATCCATAGATTAAAAAAAAAAAAGAAAAAAGAAATGTAATGGAAAGTTTCAATCCCCCACCCCCCACACCCCCACTTTTTAATTTAAAATTTTCTGTGTCAGGCTTTCTGGAAGGAAGGCACATCTGTACACTACTAGGAGAAGCATTTTCATGGGATTTTTTTTTTTAAGCTGTTGAGCTCTCATTGATATATTTTGTAGTTCTGCTTTCAATCACTTTATAACAGAGAGGTCAAATCAGAGACTCTCCATCTTATTTATTGGAAAAAAATTACAAGAATGACTGTTTTTAAAAATACTCTGTTGCTTAACCAGTGAGAGAAAAAAAACAGAAATTAAAGAGTAGGAAATAAGACATAATCTAAAGGTGACAAAATATGTGATTAGCTTGTGAATAATTGAGAGTTTCTGTAGCTATTCCTCTTGTTACCAGTTGTTTTCAGAACTTAATGGGAAAATAACCCATAAATACAAGTTATTCTTTAAAACTTGAATGGTGTATTGTTTTCTAATTGTATGTGGAATACAGTTTCATTTTTATCAAGTTTATAAAAGTCAGAAAGGCATGAAGAGATTTTTTTTTCTTTAACTTTTGTCTGTGGATCAAATTTTAATAGGTCAATGAAAAGTTGCACTTTTCTAAGGCACAGTAACTGTAGTACATCACAGTAGCTGACACATTGTAAGGGCTTATAGAATTCTGAGTAAATATGAAAGTGAACACACTTCCTTTGTACGAGGAGCACCTGGTTTACCAAGGCTCTGCACCTTTCCAAAGGTGTAACATGTCTAATTCATGCTAAATTCCAGGTGCTCTTCTAAGAGGTTGACAAATATTGACTCATCCAGCCTTCCAAACATCACTTTGAAGTAGGTATTATTTTTGCTCTCTTTATGGATCTTTAAGGTTATAAAGATAGAACTGAGATATAGAAAGGCTAAGTGGCTTTCCTATGTTCCCCAGGGTTACAGGATATTGAGCCTGGGACTCAAACCCAGAGAGAATGGCTCTGATCTATTATGCTATGATAAAACTGCTCTGTGGTACGTGACTAAGAATTTTAAGAGAGGAGTGATTTTTGTAAGTCTTTTCATACCCAAGGAAAATCATTCAAACTTACTTATTTGAAAATAAGAACAGCAAGCTGTTACGCAATCTCTGTAATTTTATTTCACTAACAGCGCTCTCTCTTGTGATATTGCTATAGTTTGTTATGTTTTCTTAGTGTCCAATTCTGAAAATTAGTAACTTTATCATAAAGAAATATTCAAACATCTCCTCAACTAAAGGACAAAGATTAATATCATCAGTGTGATGTCTGGTGAATATCATGTACCTCCCCCCAATATGATGTGATGAGAAGGGGACTAGGCCTCTTTGATATTGTTCCCAGAAGTTCAAAACTCCATTTAATGGTGTGTTATCGTATATTTGATGAAAAGTGAACTTGCACATTTAAATTTATATTATTTATTTAAAATAAATTAAAAACCCCACTCAAGCCCTGAGGAAAGCATTCTTCAAACCTAAATTGAGGCATGTTAAATAAAATCCTCAAGCTTATGTAGTCATAAAAAAAAAAGGAAGACTAATATACTGTCATAGTCCAGAGAAAAGTATAAGATCACTAACTGCATGTACCATGTACCCAACATGGTATCCTGGCACAGAAAGAGAATAGTAAGTGAAAAACTGGGAAAATTCAAATAAAGTCTAAAGTTTTAGTAATAGGTGAGTTTTCTTAACTTTTGGAAAATGTACATGGAAATGTGAAATGTTCACAATAGGGAGAACTGGGCAAAGAATATAGAGAAATTGACTACTTTTGTAATTTTTCCAAATTCAAAATTATTGAAAAAAAAAGTTTGTTTTAAAAGAACTTCTTTTTCTAAATCAATTTAGAATACCACCCAAATAAAATCAGTGAACATTCTTGCTTTACCTGGCAGCATCCTACGAAGAAAACTGAATTTTTAGAGTTCATACTTGTTCAAATATAAAAATCCAAATTATCAAATGCCACAGTTTAGATACTTCATCATATTTCATAGACTTAGTTTGTTTTTAACACTTATCATGGTATTCAAATTTCTCATCTATTTCTTATAATTGAAGAAAAACATAATGTTTTTACTGTACTGATCTCTAGATCCAACCTAAAAACGACATCAGTGAAAGTATTCAGAGAGAGCAGAATGCCAGTTTATCTTCAGGAGCTGTCAAAAAAAGGGAAGGCAAATGAAGCATGTCAAGATGCTGTTAACATTTGTAGATTGTATAGAATTTGACTCTTGGAAATGACATAATCAAAATCACTTGTTTTGGGGAAAGAAGTAAATAGGAAAGAATTTTTGTTTGGTTGGGGGGAAGTTGTTATTTTTTTTCTTTAATAAGCCACTTGAGTCTTTCAGATGGCCATCAACCAAAATGCAGTAATATTTATAAGCACAGAATTACTGAACCTAGTACAATAAACAAATTCTTTGTCTTGTTTGAACGAGTGTTTCTCTGGCCCAATTACTTTTGCAAGAGTTGAGTGCCAGGATTTTCTGTACAATCTTTAAACTCATGCAATCAATGGCTCTTTAAGGTAATGGAAGACTCTTTCAAATGGTGATTAAAAAATTTCCTTTGTCCTATAATCTGTCTGAAAGAGTCTCAATATTTTAGAATTGACAGTCAAATCCAGATGCTTACATCTTCTAGGACCACAGTTTTAGCCCAGTCATTGATTCAGATACCAGTTGTGTGCAGATGTAGACTTAAGAGCTCTTTCCTCAGTTGTACCAGGTATCTTTCTACCCTAGAGTTTCGCTTTAACTGCCATGAATAATCTCTGTCCAATAAGAACCAAGGGTGCAAGTGATAAGATTTTTGTTGTCTTAGGCAGATATTCTTCATGACTTCTGAGAGAGTCCTCAGTAGGGTTGCGTTCCAATTGTCAATATTTTTTTTTAATTTTCATTCTTCCTAGTTCTCCATTTCTATAAATTGAGACCCTTTCTCCAAATAAATCTGCCTGTATGACAAGCCAGTGACTCAGGCTCTGCTTTTTCGGGTAGAAATACTGGTCCATCCCCAAAACTAACCATGCTAGAGCTCTGCTCTAACCCTGGCTTACCTTAGGAACTTAGTCCCTCATAATTTCTATCTCTATTTGCCTAAAATTATCTTTTCTGATTTAATGAATCTGACTCCTAGGGGGACAAGAAGAATATGTCAAAACATAACATTAAATTCCTGCATCAGTTCATCCCTGCAGAACATTAGTATATACCAGGATCAGGGTCAGCCTCTCCATTCAGTCTCCCCAGAGACAGTGTGTCTCGTTCACTTTTCATTGCCTTCTGGGATATGGTGACAGATCCCACATTTACCTGATCTTAGTCTCAGTTCTTTTCTATTCAGGGACCTGAATCCCTACTGATTGAATAATTGATGGGCAAATGACCTAAATCTGGTCCAAGGAGAGACAGTTCTTAGAGTTTTTGTTAAAACAATGGGAAAAGATTTTTCTTATTTTCTCCTGGGGTTTACTAAACTGATAAAATGGTGCTAGCATTTAGGCAAGCCTGAGGAGAACCTGCCTGAGAATGAAGCTGAAGCAAGAGGATAGACATTGCCTAGTCATCAGAGGTTCCTGTTGTCACTCAGAAGTCATTTCAATGTCTCCTTCATCAGAAAGCCTGTAACTCTATCCAGGAGATTACCTTGGTCCTTGGATCACATTGTGGGGAATCACTGACTAAAAATTCCTATGCTGGATTGTACTCTGCAAGGAAGCTATCATAGCTCATTGTTCTTTGCATCCCCATTTCCAGTAAGAGTCTTGCTCATACTAAGTATTCAACAAGTTGCTGAAATAACACACGAACATGTGGTTTCTGGTCACTGTTTTTCTTTTCTTTTTTTTTTTGTAGTGAATATGTCCTGAGGTCAGTACATGAGGAAGTATCCTTGAAGGATTGCAACAGCTTAAATTTCCTTACTTCTTTTCACCACTCAGCAATGAGCAGAACCTCTGTAAGCACATAGGTGCATTTAGATGAGCCAGAGTTTGAATTATATTATGAGTCAAGAAAGAGATCCTATCATGGGCAGTCAGAGAAATGAGACAACCAAAGTTCCTAGAAAATTCTGGGGTCAAAGTCTGCCATTAAGTCTAAAAAACAAAATTAAGGCTTGCAAATATGTTCAAATCCAGAGGGATTGAGCTACCCAGGTCTAGAATAGAGTGGAAGCAATGTCAGGAATAAAAAAAGTAAGGTCCTGGTTGATAGACGCACATGAAGCTGGAATATATTTTACTTTTGTAAGCCATCCACCTCAAGGTAGATGGAAGGGAGCTAATTAAAAGTACAAGGTCTGGGAAGGAAGTGAGTAGATAGTGACTGTTGATCCAGTACACTTATTTTTATTTTTTTATGTGTGTGAGCAAAGTGATAGATATTATGGGAGAAGCAAATAGAATAAGGTCCAACTTTAAACACAGAATTCCTCATTTAGACTGTTTTCTTTCTTCTGTCATTCTAGATAATTTATTTTTCTGTTTGTGACATAATTTGATAATATGATTAGTCTCCAGATACTTAAAATTATTTGGTTAACACTGAGAATCTTTTGCTGTATTAACTTTGGGCAGATTTTTTTTTAACGTTTATGGGTTTTAAACATGTCTTTATACATTGTTTTTTATTTTCATTTTCTTCAAATTGTTCCTTGAATTTTCTAGAAGTGTTACTCACTCAATAGTGGCATCATGATCGTGTAGTGTAACAAGAAGAAATGCAGGATTGCAAAAAATAAGGAGATGAGGAAACTTTTCTCAGCTATTAACACATAAAAATTTGGTTTGGAAATGAAAACATCATTATGGTACTATGGATAGTATATCTAGAAGTCAAAAGATATATGTATAAATCACTAAAGAAAACTATTCATAATATGTAACACAGATTTCAATCTGGAAATTTGTGATTTATCATAAAAACTTGTTACTGATCATACTGCCTACAGAGTTTTCCATTGTTATACCTATATATATATTTTTTTTTGCCAGAAACACCTTTGTTTTTATTGTTTCCTTCTAGACTCTGTCCATATAATCAAGTTATGTTGAAGGCCAGAAGATTCTGAATGATACTTACTTCAAAGGGTGGCTCGGCTGCTGTGTGACAAAGCTCATTCATTGAATGTTGTTCCTGAAGCAATTAAAGATACCAAAGAAATGAGTACTAATTTGATAGGGTGGAAATTAAGGTGGAAGTAGGAAAAGGATGATTTGGTTGCATGTATTGCACATATGAATGTGATCGATAATAGAATATGTACACTCAAATAGTGTTTAATGACCACATGTTTAATATAATCTGTGTATGATTGGAGGGTATAGATAGAAAGATTAAGGGAACTCTTAGTAAATTTCCTTATCATTATAGATGTGACTTTAAAATATTGTGCAAATTACTGATGGGATAAATGGTAGGATTATATTATAATGTCTATGAATAATTTGGTAAAATCTCTGAACCTGATAAGATCAGGAGTTGGGAAAATAGAGTCTTTAATATTTGATCAATTTTCTGTTGACAGGTTGTCTTATCCAGCATCCAGATATACCATTATAGGGCTAACTGCAACTTTATTTCCTTCCATGTAGTTAATATTTGACAGACATTTATGCAGCACTGCTCTGTCACTTTTATGGGAGGGGAAATGTAGAGAGGTTAATAGGCATGACCTTTATCCCCTAATCTGAAGTAAGATAATGTATAAACAAATAATCACAGCCCAGTTAAATTGTTATTATATGGAGATATATATGAATTACTTTATTTCTTATGTGTAAGTTGATCCTATTGTCATCCCTAGAATTACTGGAAAAGACGACTGATTCTTTAACACAGCTGATAAGTGAGAGCTGATTATTTCAACTCCGCTTGATAAATTCTGTTTAAAGTTTTACTGCCTCTCATCATAACACTGACTAGTAGTAGTACAATCTCCATGTTGTGTCTAATGGTGAGAGACAGCACAGGAAAAGGGGTGGGGGGTGGCTGGGGACAGTACCTTGATAACAGGAAGTAGGATTGCTTATGTTCAAGTCATCAGCTGTTTAACTAACCTGTCCTAACTGCAGGCAGACAAAGGATAAGCCAGAACTACAAAAAATAAATCATCAACCAAATAAGCTAGTTCCACCCAATCCAAGCAGCAGGCATGGGAGCAGAAAAGACATTTTCTCATCAACCCATTAAATCCCATTCCCTATTCCCTATCAATGCATAATAGCACTAAATCCCATTCCCTAATCCCTGGGTATATGAGGGACCTTACTCCATTTTGTAGCTTTGCTGACCAAAGATCTCTCTCTCTCTCTCTCAATCTCTATCTTCTGTGTGTGTGTGTGTGTGTGCGCGTGCGTGCGCATTTCTCCTAATAAACTTGCCATGTGCAGTCATCAAGCATCTGTTTGAATTCTTTTAAGACTGACTCCATGTCTCAAGACACATTAGTGTTTTATGTACACTACAACATTTTGGGTGACTCTGTTTGGGGAGAATGCTTACCAAGGAGAGAGCCGGGCTCACCACTTCTATTACCATCTCTGATCAATAACACCAGTACAAGACACATTAGTGTTTTATGCACACCGCAACATTTTGGGTGACTCTGGGGAGAATGCTTACCAAGAAGAGAGCCGGGCTCACCACTTCTATTACCATCTCTGATCAATAACACCAGTAAGTCCTTTTATGCTTTGTCATTTCTGGAGGAAGGACTTAGCAAGTAATGTTGTTCAACTTCCTGCTATACTTTCCCCTTCAAGCCACCATTTGCCCTTAGAAAATAGCCTTTTGGTGACTCAGAGAAGACTTTAGGATTGAGGGATTTGGGGCTGAGGATACTCTTCAATAAACTCCTGAAACTAGATGTTTGGAACTGCAGATGCCCTTAACCAGAATGGCATTAGGTGAAACCCAGGGAAATAGCTAGCCTTCCCCTACTCTTTCCCTCTCCCTTTGTGCGGTTGAGCTGCCATTCATTGTTCTAGCAAACAGCCAGGGCCCCTTCCTCTTATTTCTTTCTGCCTTCATTGCATCTCCCCTCAGTTCAAGTTGCCATTTTCCTCTCAGGAAGTAATTTTTGGTGATTTATATAAGACTGAGTAGGCTTGAGAAAGTTTTGGCTGATGCTACTCTTTAGGAAACTCCTGAAACTAGACAGCTGGTGCTATAGATGACCTGGGTTGAAATGGTGTTGGGCAAAACCCAGGTGAAATGGTGCTAGATGTCCTCTTCCCCTACTCTTTTAAGATTTCTTCCTCTTTAAAAAAATTTTAAAGGAAACATGCAGGTAGGAATGAAAGACAGAGTAGGCAGGCAGGAAGAGAGAAGATGAAGAAGCATTTATTTTTATTTAATTGTTCATACTTGTTGCTCCCACAGTCCCAGGGTCTTGAACCTGGAAATCTGGGATGTATGTGGGACTGCTCCTGCTCCCAGGGTGTACTAGAGTGCTAGACCACCAGAGCACACCTGCTCTCCCTCTTTCTTCTAATCTAATTTCAAAGGGCCACGCCCTTAAAATCATGGGACCAGATCAGCCAGTTAAAAGCCCACAAGGCAGCTGTCAATCATTCGTTTCTCACTCCTTAGTACTGAGGGGTAGTATTGATTAAAATTTCTCTCCTTTCTACTGCCTTACAAGTACACCTTTACCTCTCTTATCAAATTCTGTTGAGACTTTGTATTGCTGCCTGAATCTCTTGTTTTTCTTGTGGGGCTCTCTTTAGAATGATTGCTTTCTCAGAGTAGCAGAGTGGGCAACATGCAAGGCAGGTATTGTAAGGAAGTGTAATTCAGATTGCTCATTCTGTGGGACTATATATTCCTATGGGTTTCCTTCACAGGAAGACTTTCATTGCAATGATTTTAGGAAAAACCCAAAAGACTGGACATAGTTCACCAAGATGGCTGCAGAGGTTTAAGAGCCAGGACTTTTAACCAAGCTGGCAGAAATTGGTAAATATTTTTAACACACCAAGACTCCTTATTTCATTCCCTCTACAGAAATTCAACAGAAACTAAGAAGTAAGAAATCTTGTTTATGTTCTCCATTGCCACAGTGACTTCTCCTTTACCTGTTTCACTACAGTGACCAAAAACTGAGATCCTAGAATATCTGGGAATGGCCATACCTCAGAATTTTCTCCCTTTTACCACCCTTACATGCCAGGCTCTAGTCCATCACTTTAATATATATATATATATATATAGAGAGAGAGAGAGAGAGAGAGAGAGAGAGAGAGAGAGAGAGAGAGAGAGAGAGAAAGAGGGAATACAACCGACTCAACACTAGAAGCCATGGTCTGTACCCCAGCATTCATCCAGAAGTAGTGGTTTAAAGAGGTCTATCAGCAGGCCCTCTCTGTTTCCTGGGAAGGCAGCAGGGAAGCAGGGACCTACGGTGCATGGACCTTCTGGTTTCTGGGCTCAAACACCCAGGACAAGAATTCCTGAGCATGGAAACATCTAACTGCAGGAATGTCTTGTACACATAGACCCAATCCGGTCTACAGCAGGCACCCTCTGTGATCCAGTTAAGCAGAGGGTAAGTGGGGGCCCAAGGAGCATTCTCTCTCTAGTTCCTGGGCTTAAAATCCCAGGAAAAGGGCTCTCTGATCTGGAGCTGTCCAACCACAGGCATGTCTTGGTCCTTGCAGACTCTTCAGTAAAGAAATAAATATTTGACAAGGTTACATCCAAAATGTATGTCATTCCCTTGTTTTGTTTACTAGACAGTTTAACCAAGCTTCCAAACACCAGATGTCCTGTATATTTCATAATCTTATAAAACATCCTTGTTAATAACATTGTGGTTTTGCTAGATTTTCTTTTAGTCGTTACCATGAATAAGAAAAAAAGCTGTGTTTATCATATAAATCTTTTTCTTAACTACTTATCTGCACCTAGGCTTTGAGTTATGGATCTGGGATTGAGGGGTAAAATCTGACTTGTTGGCTATATTTTTAATGAGTTGTTTATTTTAACTCAGAGACTATGGCCACCACTTTTTCGAAATGATATGTGCTCTGTGGGGTACAACACACACACACACACAAAAAAAAGTGGTGGAGGAAAATCAACTTTTGGTTGTTCGACTCAAATTCTGAGTCAGGCACTTGCTGGCCCCCATGAAAAGTGAGACTTATTCCTTTTTAGAACCTTATGAGTTGGATCTGACTACCTTTGTTTGGCAGATGAAACCAGAAACTCAGGATCACACAGAGTCAAAACTGAAATGTAACCCAAGACTATCTCTATTCAAAAGTCCATTGAATTAAAACCAACAACCACAGAGACTAAGAAAAGAGCTATAGGGAAGACTAATTAAACTCACCAAATGTCTTTGTTTTCCCCCAAGCTTTCCTAGAAAGTAACGTCTTTTTGTCCTCAACTCAGTTTGCGTTAGACCTCAAACTAAGATACATATGGGTGAAACATAATGGGCAGTAGTGAATAGACATCTCACAGATTGAGACTGAAGATGGATGACAAGCAAGAAAATTTAACTACCTTGGTCCTGAGTATCTTGTTCCCACAAACTCCCTAAGTATCTTGGGAAGGACTAATTAGAGTGTGAACTCTAACATGGAATGCTAAAATTTGGCTTTTTAATCAACTGTAAGTTATTATCTAGAGTGTATTATTAAATCACCTTATAGGCATGTGGCCAAAATTTTTTAAAAAGTGGGTAAGTAGAATATGATAGAGTAGAACATAAAGTGTTGTAGGGGAGTAAAAATCTGTCACCCCTAAAATATGTCTTTGGCAAAAAAAAAGTCATAGAAAAGACTCTGGAAACTGGGTAGAGGTTGTCATTTTGTAAAATATTTACATGTGTAAAGGAAAATTCTCTCTTTGTCAGAGTGTGGTCCTTACCAAACAAGGAATATTCCATATCTTTAACCTATCTGTGGGGAAAGCAAAATCTCAATCCACATAAAGGCCATATCTTTGTTTATTGTGCCCTTCCTACCTCATCCTTCCTCCTAACATCCCTCTGAGTTTGTATGAAGGTGTTTGGGGTGGAAACTGACACTGTGTGGAGATTTACTGTCAGTTTAACTGGGTTCTCCCACATATTCGGGAGATGTGTGCCCTTATCAAAATTTTTTCTTTTTTTATCCTTTCAGTCTCTCTAAGGTTTATTTGATTCTTTGCCAGTCTAGAAGAACCCAGAGGGACATGGGAAGGTTTTTCCTTATGCCCAAACAGTACCAGAAAACACTGTACAAATCAAGTGTAAATATCGTATTGTGTATTTATTTTAGAGGTGTGTGCAAATATATACATACAAACACGCACACATACACACAATGACTGTTATACATATACAGAACCTATAAGTGTAAAAGTAAATACCAGATCACATAAGCTTAACACTTTCTCTGGCTAAAGAAAACCTTAATTCTATTAACCCAAATTGGGACAGGCATGCTCTCTACCTAGTTTCAATGCAACGAAGTAATTGCTAAGTGTTTATTTCACATTGTGTACAATGGTATTTTATTGAAAATTAACAGTTTACAACTGTATGAAATGACTAATATTTTGGAAAAAATTAAAGGAACATTTTTTGAGTAGTCAAAGTAGTTTTTTTAAGCGTTCTTATTTCCTGTGTTTTCTGTTATCTAGAATGAGTACGCATTCTTTTTTATGAGAAAAAAAATACATACATAGTTCAAAACCAAATAAACCCTCAATGTTCTATGCATTGAAGAGGAAATTTTGTTTCTTTTTTTGCCACAAAAGCCTTAGAAAATAAAAAGCAAAAATTAGAAAAGTGCAAAACAACTTTCAAGAGCAAAATAGTCTTTGACAGTTCTGTTTTCTTGATAGGTTCTATGACTATGCAGTAAGTCAAAATTCATGAACATTTTCTACTGTCCACTTTCAGCCAGAAAAAAAAGAAAGAAAAAATAGTTTAACTACATTCAATTTTTATCACTCCATGCATGTTTAAACAGTAAGCAGATATGGTAAATTGCTGTCTGATTTGGGCTTTTTTTTCCACCAGGAAATTCCTCTAGCAGGCATTGCTGATAAAGGCAGCACCCTGAAAGCGTTCTCAGCACATTAGTCTAAAGCAATTCTGAAGGGAGGATTTACAAGTCACCAGCACTGGGTAACTTTGAAAACATTGTTTTGGTCCTTTGATTCATCCTACTACTTACTGAGTCCAACTAATTATGTTTGAGGCAGGCAAGAAAAGGAAAATAAATGAAAGTATTCCATCAACCACATATCATTTTTAGTGGTTTCCCTCCCAAAGTTAATTGTATTTGAGTAAATGTTACTGGCAGTAGCGTGTTGCTATTAATGCCAAGAATCATTCTGTTTAATGTCTAACTCAACACTCCAAACTGACTAGGTTTGTGCACCCAAAGCATTATTGAGAGTGGATAAATAATAAAGAAGACTTTAGTACAGACTGTATATACAGCTTATTATGAGGAATTATTCCAAATGTTTTGCATAAATCATCTGTTTGAACCCCACAGTAATCTACAAAGTAGATTTTCCATTCATAATATCCCCGTTTCGCCTGTGAGAAAACTAAGGCACATAGCAGTGAGTGTGGCACAGCGCTGTGCTAAGGACTTTGGATCTTACAACTTTTATGCAGGAAAGTATCTATGTTTGGCAAAGATAATCTGGGTCACTAAGCATAAGGTGGTGGACCGAAGGTAAAAAGTATCAAATGGATGAAAACTAGTTGGGAGACCATCATTCACTCTCCCCATAGATACTCCCTCAATACACTCTAGAACCATAAACAAACTTATCTTGCATCTGTCTACTTAGTTTTCATCTCATGGCAGTACCAGTCTTCCCTTTGCCCAATACCACCTGCTGTAAATTCCCAGTCCACCTGTCAGAACTGCAGTTGGCCTTTGAACAACTTAAGTGTTTGAACTGCGCAAGTTCACTTATACTCAGATTTTCTTGTAAGCAGATGACATAATTTATTGTATCAATAAATATAATACATATACAGTACATAATATAGTAACTATAGTTTCTCTTCCTTATTTTCTTAGTAACAGTCTTTTTTCCAACCTATTTCATTGTAAGAATATAGTCTATAAATACCATGCAAATGTGTTAATCTGTTTATATTATTATTAAGACTTATAAGGTCAATTATTAGTTAGACTTATTAGTTGTTAAGTCTTGGGGGAGAAATAAATTATACTCAAATTTTCCACTTCCTGGGGGTTAGCACCATTAACTCCAGTCCTTACTGTTCAAGGGTTAATTGTTTAAATGCAATAAATTAATTACTAGTCGTTAATGGGGCAAGTATTGCTCTGAAAAACTACCTAATTAGCTACTGGCCTGTGAAAGCCAGCACAATGTGAAAGAAAGAGTGAGAAGCTGGGAGTCAGGGAGAGACCTTAACCATTCTGGAACTGTTACCTCTACAGTGGAAATAATGTTACCTCACAGGCAAAGTGAGTGTGGAAAACTAGATGATAAACTTGCACTTTCATAAGCCTCTATGTCTGAGTGGTTTGTCATCTCAAAGCCTCCTCTCCATCCCACCCACGAAGAGATGGAATTGTACCATTCTCTGTTTCTCTGCCTAATCCTGTTTACATACATTTCCATATTAGGTTGAAATTACATTAGGTCATGAGCAAGAGTCTGTAGTCTCTAGCCTCAACTAGATCCTGTCTTCTGGTCAATTATGGTAGGTTGATTTTTTCCATGCCTGAATCTCTGAAAATGTTCCCTTATATGACAAAAACAAAAAGACTTTACAGACTTGTTAAAGATCTTGAGATGGGAAAATTATTCAGGATTGTCCTGACGGGTCCATATCATCACCAGGGTTCTTTTAAGAGACAAGCAGAATAGAAGCAGAATGGTTAGAGGAAGAAAGGAGATGTGACCACAAAAGTAGTGGTTGGAATGATATATTTAGAAGATGCAAGAGGAGCCCACTAGCTTAGGAGGGTAGGTGGCCTCTAACGGTGAGAAATGGATTTTCCTGGAGAGTCTCCAGGAGGAATGCAGCACTGAGGCTACTTTAAGGTTAGCCCAGAAGAGTCATTTTAGATTTGAAACTTCTAGAATTGCAGTATGATACATTTGTATTGTTTAAGCTATTGAGTTTGTGGTAATTTATTATGGAAGCAATAGGTAATTAACATAACTCTCCTGTAATATCTGCCTTCTTCCCAAAGTACAGTAGTGTCTTACCAAAGTATGAACAAAAATTCAACTTGCACTTCTCCTAGTATCCTCTATTGTTTGGCATACAATCTCAGTGTCTCCTGTGTTAAGGGATTCATGAAATAGTGGCAAAATGCAAATAAGGTTTTACTGAACCCAAGAATACTGAGGGAAAAAAAACCTATTCAATCTATGCTTAGAGCCACTCTCATGATATATAATGAAATGTTATAAGAACCAATCCAATAGATTTTCCAACTGTTTAATTCATTACAGGCAGTAATGTGAGTGTAAGAACTATCTTTAACATCCAATTTTTGTGAATTATGAACATCATCAAAGGATCAGTAAAGAGTAAAACATTTTAATGTAATTCTTTGCAAAGTATCAATATATCTATATTAAGAATAGATAATTCTGACTTCATTTTTATTAATTTTCTAATACTGTGCTAGAGTATAAATCTTAAGAGAGTAAAAGCAGGGTCTTATTTAACTTTCTAAAATAAAAACAGCCCATAAAGTTTAGGTACAATGAATATTTATTGGCAAACTAATTATAACATTATATGCAAAAAAAGTAACTAAGTACTATGCAAATAACAATGGCGAATGCAATCACGGGGTGTGTAACTACCTAAGAGCTTTCAAAATATGTATTTGGTATAAAATTTGGGAGATTTTTTTCTGATACGAAATTATGATGCATCATTGTTATTTACTCAAGCAAGGAATGTTTTGACTACATCATAACCTGACTTATTTTCCTTATTTAGGATTTTCAGGATATTTTAACCTCAGAAGATTTTTTTTCATGGTTAGGTTGAAAATGAAAACAAATCAAAATGCTTTATGTAGCAAATGTATAGATTTAGGCAGGTAGGTGTGAGCTCTCAAAAATTTTCTTGATTATTTTCTTATACGGGAGGGTATTCGGGTCCAGGCAAATTTTCCTCCCATTCTTCAGTGTGGCTCTGCCAGGAAAGGGAGAAGAAGTCAGCCTTTCAGCCTTTCTGTGTGACCATGGATTAGACTCTGGGTGGAAGGATGTGAAGGGGGTGGTAGGGAAGGGTGAGGGAACACAGGGTGGGTGTGAAAGAAGCCAGTGCAAAGACTCACATCAGTTGCAGAGTGGGGCAGTGTTGACTGGCCCTGATCACTTCCAGGCTGGAGATGCGCTTAAGGTGGACTTGGGAGGTGGCCTTCACACACAGGCAGCGAAGGTCCTCATCTTCTCCTGCAGAGTCCTCTGGTTGGGAGACTGGAGCAGGCAGGGAGAGAAGAGTCCGAAAGTACCAAAGGTTCCTTAGGAATCTTTTCCACTGCCTTTGACCTTCATCTCCTCATCCACACATTATACGTCTCAGAAAGAAGTATTATTGCCCAGATGGTAAAACGCACAGCGCCTGCACACTTACTGTGTTCAAAAGCGTAGCTGGTGTCTCTGACATTAAAGACTTGGCCCCGACCCCAGGGGTTCCCAGACGCTCTTCCCTCCACCTGGACCCTCCATGTCTCAATTCTTTTCTCACCTCTGGGGAGGGCGATCACTGTTTGGAGGAGTAGTAGCCCCAGGAGCAGCAGCCCAGAGTGGGGGCAGGAGGCAGGGAAGCTCACTCTGAGGTTCATGTCCAGGAGGAGGGCACAGGGCAGTCGGAGCTGAAGCGCCACAAGCCAGTAGCTTCCCCTGCTCTCCAGGCCCGTTTTATCTCCACTCCTGGTCCGGTCCGGAAGCCTGGGGTGGAGGATGGGGAACTACAGCACAGCAAAGGAGACACCCCCGCAGAGAAGTTGGGTTCTGGCCAGTCAAGATTAGGAAAGAAGAAAAAGCAAACAAAAAACTCCCTGAAACCAGCAGTCTTGGCTGGGAGTTGGGAGCAGACGCCATACCCCAACCCAAATTCAAATACATGTACCTTGGTGGGTTAGAATCAGTATTGGAAACTTATAAAATGCATGTGTTTTAGGTCAGTGTTTACCTTCTCACCAGTTCTCTGCAGTTGACATGTTGCAATTTATGCAGACCCTACTTTCAGGATTGAGGCCCTTTCTGTTTCCTTCCAACTCGCAGCAGCCTTGTCAAGCATTGCTCTTTTGCTCTGACCCTATCCTTTGTGTTGATTACCATTAAGTTGAGTTTGGTGGTTGTGTGTGTTAAAGGTGTGTCCTGTATGTTAATAAAATGAAATAGCAGGCTCTGATTGGAGTTGTTCATGACAAGCCTCACCAAGACTCACTATCTAGCCTGTCTTCAATTTCTATCTCTCCCAAAAGTGGAAATTAAAACCAATCAAACTGGGGTTTTCTGGCCAGCACTGGTGAGGGAGTGTACCTGATAAGACCTCCCCTCCCTCAACTGGCTTCCCTAAAGAAAGTGATTTTGCCCTAAATAATCTCTTTTTCTTGTCCCACTCTCTTCAATAGAAAACCTTCTGTTTTGTACATCTCTTTGCAGCACCTTTCCATTTGCTAGGTGGGATGCTTCCTGATGGAGGAATCATTAGATGAAGCCAGTTTGATCTCTAAATTTATTCGGGTGCATTTTAGTTTTTAACATTTGTAATTACTTTCTGCCACTAAAGAGTTGAATTTGATCTCACCTGAATGTAGAAGTTGACTTCAGCTTCTTCAAGAGAGTCTGTCTGCCTTATTCTATCATCTGATGTACTCTAGGAAGTAAGGTCTATTATCCTCATCTAAACTCTTGCTTGAGAGAAATTGGAAAAGTACTGTATCTTGCCAGGTATAATGTGCTCCTGTGTATAATGTGGCCCCATGTTTTTGGCCCAAACTTTCAGGAAAAAAACTTTTGTTTTAATATTTTAATTCAAATGTGTATTTGTTTTTTATAGGTACTTGTTTTTTGTATTATAAAGGAATTTTAATATTCATTTTTAACCTACTGTGCTGCAAGAAATTTTATGTAATGAATCATTACAAAAGAGAAGAGCAGATAGAGATTCAAGAAGCTTTTCTTCCTGTTGTCTCCAAAACTGATGATACTCTCTGTGGGAGGAGGTCAAAAGTGTCTTGGCAGCTCTGTTGCTATGCTCTTTAGCATATTTAATAACTTAGTTTAAAACTTGCTAATTTTATAAAAAGAACTAGATGGCTAGCTCCCACCTAAAGTGTATGAAGACTAATGATGTGCTGTTCACCCTATGGTAATAAAATCGGCATCACCTAGCTTACCAAGTCAGAGTCAGTTACTCTGTGGACAATTATTTGCTCTTCATTTCATTCCATTGAATTGTTCACTGAAATTGCTTTCTTTGCAAATTTGTCATAAGCTCAACAAAACTGGTTATCATACCAGGGTATTATTTTGCATATTGATATCATTATTGACTTCTAGAGTTACATTTTTAACTCATAAGCATAAATAAAAGAATTACAACATTTATATAGATATGGATTTAATTCAACCCATGTATAATGTGCATCCTTATTTTTCACACAAATTTGGGCAAAAAATATTACACATAGCAAAACATGGTAATATTTCAATGTATTATTTCTTTGTGCCTGGATGTTTCTCCTTTTGGCTCAGCCAAGAAAGGAGGTCAAGGAGAGCAATTATAAGAAAGAAGAACAAATCTGGAGGGGTTACACACCGAGACATTCAATTATACTACAAAACAAAGTGATCAAAACAGTATGGTACTGGAATAATAACAGAGTCATAGATGTGTAGAATAGAACTGAGTAACCAGAAACAGAGTCACACGCATACAGTTAATTAGGGACAAAGAAGTCGAAAGCATACAATGGAGAAAGGAAAGTCTTTTTAATAAATGATGTTGGAAAAACTGGACAGTTATAATCAAAATAATGAAGTTAGATGACTTTTTGTCATCATTCACAAAAATTAACTCAAAATGGACTAGAGACTTGGACATAAGACTGGAAACAATGAAATTTTGGAGAGACAATGTAGGAAAGACATTCTATGACATCAGCCTTAGAGAGGTATTTTGAGACTCAACTCTAGAATCAGGGAAACAGAAAGAAAAATAAACAACTGAGACTACATCAGACTAAAAAGTTTCTTCACAATGAAAGAAAACATCACCAAGACAAAAAGACAACCTTCTAACTGGGAGAATATATTTGTGTTCCATATTTCTGACAAGGGCTTAATATCCAAAATATACAAAGAACTCATAAAACTCAGTAACAGAAAAACAGGTGATCTAATCAGAAAATGGGAAGAGGAATTAGAGAGACATTTTTCCAAAAAAGATATACAGACAGCTAACAGGCACATGAAAAGATGTTTCTACTTGTTGATTAACAGAGACATGAAAATGAAGACAACAATGAGATATCAACTTACACCTGAGAAATTGGCTATTATCCAAAAGTCTGGAAGCAATGAATGCTGGTGAAGATGTAGAGAAAAAGGAACACTTTTGTATTATTGGTAGGAATGCAAATTGGTGTAATCCCTTTGGAAAACAGTATGGAGATTCCTCAAAAAGTTGAATATTGAAATCCCATATGATCCTGCCATTCCACTTTTGTGTATTTACCCAAAAGATACAAAACCACAAATTCACAGAGATTTATGCACTGCCATGTTTAATGCAACTCTATTCACAATAGCTTATAACTGGAAACTACTTAAGCATCCAAAGCCAGATGAATGGATAAAGAAGATGTGGTATATAGAAACCAATGGAGTGCTACACAGCCCTTAGAAGAAGTGAAATCCTGTCCTTTGAATCAACATAGATGAATCTAGATGGCATTATGCTAAATGACATTCGTTGAAAGAAGATTTCACTAATAGGTAGACTGTGGATAGGTAAAACAGGTGACCTCGCTTATCGGTGGAATGTGAATAGATAAAACAAAGAAACAGATGAAACAAAACCAACTCTTGGACACTTGCAACTGAGCTGAGGTAACCAAGAAGTAATGAGGGAGTGGAGGGAGCAGCAAGTGGTGGCAGAGCCCACTAGGACAATGATGAAGAACACTTGGTGATTTGGTGGAGGACAGGATGTACTGATTTATATCTGAGGAATGGGGAAACTACATACATGGGGAACCTACACATATGAGTTTAATTTCTAAAACCTTTCCCAGTGCCTGCTTCAAATTGGACTCATACCAGTGACAGAGTGAGATGGACTGAACTCTTGGTGGGAGCAGTGATGTTCTCAGAAGAACATGACATCTTGGAGTGGAATTTGGAAAAGAGGTAGAATAGAGAAGATAGTCAACTGTGGAATCTGTTTTAAGTCAAACAGACCCCATCTTGTCTCTAAACTGCTATGTTAATTGTTTCATGAAATAAATAGTAAACAATCTGAACCAGTCATTTGGTAATAAAAAAAAAAACAATGAAAAAAAAACCCAAGAGATCATCTGCTGATCATGACAGCAGGCCCCTGCAGATAGTCTTCTATCTGAAAAATTTCTTCAGACAGATACATGGACTTTGGGAACCAATCCAAAAGTTTCTTCACAAATGACCTAGCTTCAGACTATCTTCCTTTCTGATCTTTAAAACTCCCTGAATCCCTGATGCAGTTGGAGTCACTTCTTAGTTGTGGATCTGGATCATGATTCCTATTCTGAAATAATAGCCTTTTGACAATATTACAGCCTAATTATTTATCTGATGAACACAATAAAATCCTGCACAGGAATAGTTGAAGGATCAATATGGATCCTCTTCCTTTCCCTGAAAAATGTTGAAATTGGCCCTTGATCATGACAAAGTATGCTCTTATCTCAAAGCCAAAGGTTATTTGTTACCTAGATTGATAGTACTGAAAGACATCAGGAGCCCATTACATGAAGAACTAGCTTACTTATTAAATCTAAGCAGGACCAGACTTTTGAAGGATTTACAATTTAATGTTATAGAACATTCTTTCTCTTATTCTCCCACCTGCCCATTCAGCTGACTAAATCTTATTCATATCTCTGATGTCAGTTTGGATATCATTTCTATAGAGGGGATGTCCCTGACTGCTAAGCTAATTATGTTCCCCATTGTTATGTCTTATAGTACCTTCTTCACTCCCTGTTTTCTCATAAATCATGAAAATACACACATATTATTGCACATAGATATGTATATATGTATATACATACATACATTCTCACATGCATGTGTTTTTAAATATATTATATGCTTTTTCTAAGTGGGGTGAGAGGTCATAATGTTTTATCACTATCCTAATACACTGGTCAGGACTCTTTAGTATCATAATATAAAGTATTACATTACTGAAGATAATAAATATAAAATTATGATGATGGAGTTTTGACTTGTTCATGCATTTGTTTCTTCCTGTAATTAAATCAACCTTCTACATTAACACATGTCATGTTCAGTTGTTATTGTCAGCCTGTCTGCCTCTCTCACCAGTGATCTTTTCAAACGCACTCTCTGTGACTTGTTTTTAAATATCTATCATCCAACACAATGACTAGTGCAGAATATGTTGTAATTCATATTTTGAATGTTTATTGAACTGAAACTTGAGATCCCAAATTGGGTTGGAGACAGAGGGAATGAATACAAAGGATAATTTTGGATTGCAGTGGGCAATAATACAATCTTACACCCAGATTCTGATATTTACAGTGTAAAGGAATTCAGGAAGCTGTAAGCAGAATTTAGACCATTCTTTCTCTGCATTAAGTGGAAAACTTTAACGTGTACACACAAGAATAAAGTACTTCTGCATATGAGGAGGTATTTGGATAGTGTAAAAACCATGTCTAAGAGTTAATCCAGTTGCATTTTAGCAGGAAAACACTAGAGAAATGAATGAGATGTCTAAACTATTTTGAATTATTAGAGAACAAATAAAAATGACCAATCCCCATTTACTCCTTTATTATACACTTACTTATGTTTTTAGTTAACTATTATTTAATAAATGCATTTATTTTGTAGACAAAACATTTTAAGACATTGAGCCTATAAAAGTGAGAAGATAATACAAGTTGATATTAATCTGCAAAGTCTGTGAACTAAAATGTTTAATAATGAATGTCCCCCAAAATTTGTATACAGGTTGGGGTAAGCGAAATTATGTATTTCTAGTAATCATCATATGTATATGCTGTTTGCATATCATCTTATTTCTGCATGTCAATTACATTATCTCACATAGAATTTAATCACCCAGAGAGAGAAAAATAAAGAAAAGTAATGTGGTATGGTGATTAAGAGCACAATTATCAAGTCTTCACACCATTACCTACTTAGTTATCTAATGTTGGGGCAAATTTCCTAATCTTTCTGAGCTTCTGTTTTCTTTTCTGTAACACTGGGGGAGCTAATAATAATAATAGTCATTTTTGGTGTACCCTGATGGAGCAGCAAGCTGTTAGGTTAATCCCTTCCAAGAGAGAAAGCCATATATCCTTGGGTTCAAGGCCTAGGACCAGGGGGAAGCAACCAGTGAACAACTAAATAAAAATAAAATAAAATGTATTTCCTCCTCCTATGTCGTCCTGCCTGCTTGCTTGCCTTCATCTCTTAAAAAAAAGTCACTACTAATTATATATGGATTATTGTGTAATGTGCATTATTTGAAGAACTTAAAATTTATTAACTCTTACTTTTCACATCAACTTTATAAGATAAACTGCATTATTCCATTGTAGAGATGAAGAAACTTAAGCACAGCTCGTGATAGAGCTAAGTTACCCAGCTATTCTCTCTCCAGAGAATGTGCTCTTATCAGCTCCGAGTTCTTTTGTACCAATTATTTAATTCATGTATGCAAAACAACATACCTGGTAAATTCAAGTTATTATTATTATACATTAAAAATGCCACAGACAAATCAACTAGTGTTTTTTTTTTAAATCATATTGTGAAATACTAATGTATAAAGACTTTTTTAAAACTTAAGGAATTTCCTCAACAATTCTGTTGAAATTAGTAATAGATAAAAGTAAAGTAATAGCAAATTTTGACATCATGTTAATATTCCTATAAAAATAATGTGAGTAGCAATTTAATGGATTAAGGAGTGAATGAAAGTTCTGTTGATTATGAAACAATAACTACTAAGTTGATAAAATTTAAGGTCTTGATTATATTGATTTCCAGGCTGATTCTAATACTAAAATTGTAACTATGCAAACCTTACTTAAAGGTATATATGTGCAAACATGCCAGGGTAAAACATTTAACACCAAGTAGAGCCTGCAGTATTGTTATAGAAAATACTGGAGTTATTCTATCAAGCATGTTAATTTTTTAACATCTATTTTTTTTCTTTCAGTATCACATATTCATTGTAAGGTAAACAACCACTGTTTAAAAGATTACATTGGCAACTTTATTATTTTTAGGATTCAAAGGCTAAAATAAACATTAGGAAAGTCTTTCAGAGAATGCTTTGAAATAAGACATCCTAGAAGTAGGACAATGAAATACTCTGTTAAATCACTAGTATATTAACAAACTCTTACTGAGCAAGTGCTGTAGGCTGAACTCTTTATGATTTACCATATTATTGGCCAGCACGGAAATTATTAAACATTGTGGGCATGTCTGGTCTGACAGTAGGGTAAGATGAACTTGAACACAAATGTATTTGGAAAGAAAATTTTAAATAAAGGAATGAAAAACATAGCATGTTTAGCCAAGAATTAGAGAGTAAACCATATGTTATATTTTGAAATTATTCTTGCTTACTTTTACTTTCATTCTGTCATCTATTAACCAACCTTCTCAGAATAAAATGTGATTATTTGAGACAGAATGGAAAACATACCTAAATACAAAATGAATTTAGGGATCCTGGACAAATAGGAACTCTAGAAAGTCAAGTCTTCAAGATTCTGTTCTTCCTGGGACATAAAATTTGACAGGAAATTGATATATTAAGCAGATGACCCATTACTTTCCAAAAATTTCTGGACTATTTTCTTGATTCTGGGAGCATCTGGGTCCAGGCAGACTTTCGCCCCTTCCTTCAGTGTGGCTCTGCAAGACAGAATAAAGTTGTCTGTGAGCATCCTGACCAGAAGGGAGATAGCCATAAGGTTGGGGAGTAGAATGTGAGAGAAGAATGTGAGTGGGGCTAGAAGTGAAGAGATTCCTTACTGAGGCAATAATATTAAAAAGAAACTTACATCACTTGGACTTTGGTGCAATGGGGTCCTGACGTGATCACCTCCAATTTTTGGATATTACTGGGATGAATGCCAGAAATGGTCTTCACACACTTGCAGCGAAGTTCAATGTGCCTCCCAATGTCTTCACTCATAGATAGGGTAGAAACTGTATATTAGTGGTCAGGATTATTTTAGGTAACTTATCTAGTTCTTTGTTTCCTGAATCCTTTCTTTGTTAATGGTACCTCTCTCATAAGATGAGAGTATGACCTATAAACCTTCAGTAAAGTAATTCAGCAGAATGCTGAGCACATGCTAAGTGTTCGCAGAGTGTAGCCCCTCTATTTAGAATAACTAGCGTCATGGCATTTCCCAGCACCCTGCAGTCTTTCCCCCAGACAGGTAAAGGGACTCTGCCTTTAGCTTCCCTGAAGTTTCTCTTACTTTTTCCGTTGACGGAGGGAACCATCAGGAGCAATGACAGCAGCAGCAACACCTGTAGGACAGGAAGTCGGCTGCCACTGGTGGTGTTTCGTCTGAGGCTCATGATTGAGAAGGCTAAACTCCAGTCGTTCCCAGAATCAGGAGACCTCAACATGAAGGTGAATTGCTATCTAGAAGTCCTCTAAGTGACTAAGTGGCATTGTATGCGTTCCTAAGGTCTTTTATACACACTCCCTGGAAATCAATAGGAGAAAAAGAATAGGGGAGGGAAAATGAGGGTGTGGCAATGTAGCTATAAGGGTGGTAAAGTTGTGCCCAACCTAGATAAACAAAGGCTAGTCAAAGTTACTGCTAAATTTTATTTTAAGCATGACAACACTTCCACTCTCCTTTTCTCATTACCCATCTCCTTTATACATATATAAAACCCAACTTAAGAAGGTAAGAATTGGACTGATGCTATATACATTTTCTTTGTGTATTGTTTTGCACTACTTTGTGATTCTTTGCATATTACTCTGTAATATGCTCTGCCTTTTCTACAGTGCAATTTATGGGCTTAATAGACATTTTATGAGTTCCTGAAAACATAAATATTTGGCCATTGCTAGGGAGAGCTATTGTCCTTTTTACACTTGCCAAGAGAAACATACTTTCATCTGTTGAGATTCATGTGGAGTGTATGGATAAAAGATGAGCAAATTCCCACTAATAGCTCATTTTATATTGTTTTATGAACTTCTTTCTGTCTTCCAAATGTACTTGTTTTCTAATTTCGCCTGGAAACCAGAAGTAAAACTCATTCTTCCTTGTGTTATAAACTACTTGCTTCTACCACCCACATATACCTTAAAAAGTAAGACAGAGCATTTTTTTTTAAATTTCTAGCAGAGAGACACGTAAGTTTAATTTATTATAAAAGAGTCATACCCTGTAGATATACATGGAATAAAACCCACAAATTCCTCTTTATCATTATTCTTGCTCCATGTTCTTGCTCCTCAGTATTAACTACTGGCAACAATTTGGTGTAGTTTTCTATTCTATGTGCATTCATATACACATGTATACAGATACACAGATACATACATAATGCACAGAGATACACACATATACATGGAGATAGACATAATGTATATGTATATGCACATTCTCATAGACATATATACTTTATATGCATATATATTGGATTATTATGCAACTTACTTTTGTTCTTTAAAAATATGTCTTATACAGAGTGCTCTGGCAGCCTACTGGATAAGGCCACTGGACATGCATTCCAAGGACCCAGGTTCAAACCCAGGGCTGGGGAGAATAACCAAGATGGACAGCTAAATAAGAGTTTTTCCTTTTCTCTCTTCTTACCTGCCTGCCTACTCACTTTCATTTCTGCTTATACCTTTCCACAAAAAAAAAAAAAAAAAGTCTTAGGCATCCTTTCATATACTTCAATGTCTTTTTAATGGCTGTTTAACATTCTGTGGAATAGGTAATTGTCCAGCTTCTTATTCAAGAAGTTGGGGTTTTCAATTTTGCACTATTAAAAATTGCAATAAATCATTCTTCCTCAATTCTCAGATCCTAATTAAGGGTCTTGATCTCAAACCTCATATGTT
This sequence comes from Solenodon paradoxus, assembly GCA_004363575.1. NCBI lineage: Eukaryota > Metazoa > Chordata > Mammalia > Eulipotyphla > Solenodontidae > Solenodon > Solenodon paradoxus. The sequence continues at coordinate 334,113 of RJWH01001523.1, read as the reverse complement.
ATTGACAAAACCCCACAAAGCTACAGAAGTAACCTACATATCATATACTGACTTTTATATTATTGTCTGGATCTCTGTCTTAGCTTCCTCAACTGGATTATATACTTTTGAAAGCAGAGGACATGTTCTAGGTTTCTCTTGATTCTTTGTGTATTCTATAACACAGGCTGACACAATATGCAATGTAACTTAATGTGTGTTAATGAATAAATCAATGAAAGTATATCACATGAAGGAAAGTTTCTTTCTTTTCTATTCAGTCACAATTCTCAAATCAAAATCCACATGGCTTAAAATACCTGTGATATCAAAAGGTGATTGAAAGACTGCAAATAAAGGTGAGACTTTTCACAATTTATCTTCCTATTACAACTACATATAAATCTTATAAAATGTTGTTTAAACCTCTCATTTTTGTTTTTGTTTATTTTTATAACTTTACATTTGTAAATGAAACTCTAAAAATATTTGTATGTACAAAATTACCTTTAATCAAAAGACTAGATATAGTAAATAATTTTTCCAACATATTTTGTTTTGATTCTAGGTTAGGTATGCCCTGGTAGCTTAGTGATTAAGCCCACAGCCTCTGGCTGGTGTAATCAACATATATCCCAAGGACCTGGGTTTGCTACTCAGGAGTGAGTGGAGGTGGTGGGTAGAACAGCCAAGATGAATAACTAAATAAATAAAAGCTTCTTCCTCTTCTCCCTGCCTGTCTGCCTATTTGTCTTCATTCCTGCCTCTATCATTCCTTTAAAATTAATTTTCCCTGTTGTTGAACAGTTGTAACTGTGCCTATTTAAGTTCTAAAGTTCTGTTTTTTAATGATATTCTTACTCTTATCCACCCTATTTGTTTTCTTTTTTATAACTTAGAGTCTGTTAGTTTAACATTTTAAATTTAAGTGATTTTCCACCTCTCCAACACAGAAACTCAGTCTAAGAGGTAATATTAGGAAAAGGCTTACAACTGAAAATGAATATGCAGCCTTCAAAAAGCTGAAGCCTGGAGTGAATTGCAAAGTGATCCTCAACAGGAAATAGAATTAAAGAGAATAGGCTTAATTTTACTTCTTCCTAAGTGACGACTTTATAGTCTTTCCACATGATAGTGATTAAAATAAGATTAATTCACAAGTCAGAGATATATTTAAAGAATGAAAATGCAAAAACCATTTTTAAAGCAAGATGTGAAAATTTCAAAGCATTATTCATGGTAATATTCCTTTTAATCATCACAATCCTCCAAACACATTTTTCTTTTGCTGTATTTAGTGGCATCACCGGACACTCCCCCTGGCCCCCCACCAAAATCCTTCCTGATTCATTCAGCACTAAAGAGATAGACATGTAGCACAGAATCATCATGTTAACTGTCTTATTTAATAAATACTCTGTTTTCACAAAAGATACAACATCAGCAAGCTTCATGAGGAAGTAGTAGCAAATTTCTTGAGTTACTAAAATTTTGTAAGATTATAATCAGCATTTGAAGTGAATAAATTTTGCTAGATTTCATTTAATCAATAAATATTAAATATATACTATATGCCAGGCATTATGAAGTTTTGTGTTTGTTATCTGACTTAGGCGCTTAACTATTTCTTTTTTAAAAGTGAGATGACGAATATTTGTACAAAGATACGGGATATAAATACTAACCTAGTACTACTACTTCTACTATAAATACTACTTTTACTAATAGACCACCACCATCACTGCCCATGCTAACTGCTATTGCCGAAATTTGCATCACTTTCTTTTTTTCTATGAAGAGAACAATATAGGCATAGAAAAACTGCAAAAATGAATGAAGGTATATTCTAAATTCTATATTTTAATGAATGCTAAAAAAAATTGTCATAGTTCTTGGTTTTTAAATAACTTGACAGCCTTGTTATGAATATTACATTGTCATCTTGGTTCTTTTTGTATGTGTTTGTGGGGGGTAAGTTATTTTATCTTTTTTTCTTTTAAGTGGTTGTATAAATAGGAGAGTAGAGTCATTCAGGAAACTAGCAAGTTTTCAGAAGTTATCTTTTAGCTATTTTTAAAAGAAAATATCTAAAGACATTGGAGAACCATTATCCATTAACTGCACCTTATATAAACATTTTTAAATTGACATTTCTTAAGTATGAAAGAAATAAACTATATACCTACACTTTAGTCATAAAAGCAAACAAAAGATTAACTATTAAAGATACTATAATTTGGGTCTGCTTGTTAAAGTACTTTAAACAAGAAACTAAAATACTAGCCAATAAATGTATATGTTGAAAGCATATGTATTTTCTGTAGCATTAAGCTGACAAGAATGGCCCAGGCACTCTCTCGTGGCTCAAGTACTAACTTGTAGCTAGGGCATAGACAGTGTCAAAAATCAAAATGAACAAAATAAATAAATAAAAATGCTTCTTCCTCTATTTCTTCCTTCCTTTCTTCTTGCCTTCCTTCCTTCCTTTAAAAAGAACAATGAGCCAGACCTCAATTACTTGGAACATCAAGTCTTTTTGCCCAGGATTGGGGTGGAAGCTGAGTAGGGAGGGTGAGGAAATTGAGGAGAAGAGGTCTTCCTGGGTCCTATTTTGCTAGAGAATTTGTCCATGGTATGGGCACTGACTGAGATTTCTGATGGGGCAACCCAGTCTTTCATGCCTCCTCTTTTTCTAACATTTTACTCTCAAGAATAAACGAAAAATGGAAGGGAAGAAGGAATGGGGAAAGGAGAGGAGGACAGAAGGAGGGAGGGAGGAGTGGGGAGGAGAGTTGGGGAGGGAAAGGAAGAAAATAAAAAGAAGAAAAATGAAAAGATAGATCTTCTGCTTTCCTTTCCTCTTCTTCCTTTTTCTCCTCTTCCCTCATCTCCCCTGTTCTGAGACCATACACCACCGTGCTATCTTCTCAGGGTTGTAGACAACTGAAGTCTTCTCTGGGTATAGTCCAAGACCTAAAGGAACTGACTCACTAAAGTTATCCTTGGCCCAGGATGGCTCACATCTAGCAACTGCCTGATGGGGGATAGAGAGGTTTGCCTCCCTATCACAGTGCAGAATAGCTCTGAAAGGCCATCTCAGCTCTAGAACTTCTCATAGGATCACTGTACTCTCTTGTAATAGCAAACCCCACTCTGCCCAGTCTTTTTCCAGTACTTTCTGAGAAATGTTAATTTGTAAAAATTCATAAACATCCTGCACACCAATCTATCAGTTTGAGTCTAGAAACTCCTGCCTAAAAGACTTTCTTTCTCTTAAAAATATCTAGGCCCTTTTCAGTCAGCTTTCTGACTTTCAGTAAAGCTGACTTTGTAAGCTTCATATCATAAGGGTCCTGCACAGTGTCCTGTATGTTACAAGATTAAGAATAGTTATTTGGTAGATGAATATAAGAAGAAAGAGATTGTACATGGTGATAATTTACTATATAAATGATCAAATATGTATTATTCTGGATATATGGTTTTCTCTAAGTCTTTATAAAAACAAAACAGAACTGAAAGAAACAAATTCTTCGAACACTAACATTTTTATCATCAATACATAGGTAGAAAGAATTTGGATAAATCTGGGAAATTGAGAATGATTCAACTATGGCCATCTCGCTTTTCACACTTGTAAAGGAGAGTTTGAGTTAAGAGACTTGGGAAAATAATTAATAGTTCATCAAGCATCTACTTTGTTCTAGAATTAGTCGTTGGTGCCTGTGAGACAGACATTATTGTACTGATTTTATAGATGAGAAAACTAAGCAATGAAAGTGTTAAATAAATTGCCAGGGTCATATAGCTAGCAATCTTCAAGAAGATATTTTAAACACAGTTGCTCTGATTTGTAATGCACCAGTAATTTTAAGGAATTATCCCTGATCTTTCTTGCAGGAAATGAATCAACTATTCTACTCTTTGTCATACCCTAGAGATGGGTCAGAAAGAATCATCACAGGTTTAAGTGGCAGTGGAAACATATCCATTAAGAATGTGGATTTTTGAAGAGGGAAGGAAAAAGTTTCCATTTTCACAATATTTAAGAAACAATATCTTAAGAGTTTGCAGAAATGACATTTTATACCTGAACTCTAGATCTTTCTATGTCACTTTTCACTCTACTCATTTGAAATCCTTTTGAGAAATATAACATTAATTTTGTTCACTTAAAAGCAAACCAGACCATCAGCCAAAATCAAAATTATGTGCATTTGCCTTGTCTTCTGTGATTTAGTCAAGGAGGTAGCTTAAAATCCCCAGGTGCTCATCCTATTTGGTAATTTCTCAATTTGTTATGTCCAGGAAAGACCTTTGAAGTTATATGAGAGTTAACACATATTTTATCATAGATTTGTCATACCTTCAGGAACTAGAGGATTATGTGCCTGTGTCACACTCAGAAGCAAGCAAGAAATTCTGGTAGAATGAAGAGCATTAATTACCCATTGAAAATTGTCTGCATTGGGGAAGTGACATAGAATAGATTTTAACTGGTCATCTGTTCAACTCTATGATTTCATATATGGAAGTGAGTTTTAGTTTGATAATAGAGTGAATCTAATATTTAGGGGCTTTCATAAGGAAAATATAAGGCATATCTTTGGGTAGTGGCAGCAAGAAAATTTCCCTCTACCCTTCTGGGTTCTTCTTAGTTTGGTTGAACAACCAAATTAACATCATATTGGTAGGAAAAAAGAAGAAATGCAATTGCATACATATGGAGCACCTACATGGGGACAGATCCTAAAGTAAATGTGACTGAAATAAGGGTGCTTATCCTGAGTTAAAAAAATGCCATAGTGGCCTGGAGTTTCAAGAAGAGAAGAGAGGGATTCACACAGAATGAAGGGCCTGCTGCTCTCTAATTGCTCTGCTCTGCAGAAAGGCTGTTTCTGAAAATAATCCTGAATCTGGGTAATTCTCCCAATCTTCATTCTTCTAGTTAAGATAGATTAGGGAGTTGTAAAAGTTTCTCTTAAGTCTTCTTTTTTGATCTTAGCTCCAAAAAATTATTTCGCATTCCAAAGTGGCATTTCTTGGGGAAACCTATCTGAACATCTTGGGGAGACCTGTCCTTCACTTAAAAAAATACTTGATTAATTTTCCCCAAATATACTAGTCCTTGAGTTTTCTGGTAGCAGGATCAATAGTAATAGCAGGATTGTTGAGTAGTTGCTGTCATTGAGGTTCTTGTATAGATTTTACTTTGATAATGTACAATAATCTATTATTTATAGGATATCAATCAGCATGATCATGGTAAATGCAATTGAAAGTATATTACAAACAAACTCATTCTATGCTTTGTAAATAAACTAAATATATAAATCTTGCTTATGGGAAAAATGAAGAACTTGAATGATGATAAAAAAGTAAGTAGTAATGTTTATTTTGTCACAGAAAAAATATTTCACCCATCCAAAGAGCATTCAATATGCTTTCATCTGTTGCCAGATGCTTATTCAATAGTATTTGGGGTCTGATATAACAAGTCGAGGATTGTTTAAAACATCGAAGTTTATAGTTCAAACATTTATGGTAATTTGGTTTGCTTTTTTAGTGTTTCTTCAGGATTAATTTATAATTTATAAGTTCAAAGATAGATATACTAGCAGAGAGAGAAAAAAGATCACAGAAGTTTAATAATTTCTTAAAATTTTGAAGTATTTTGTGATTTTTCTGCAAGACTGAATTTTTTCTGTTTTTTACATTTCTTTGTATCTCCATCTGTTTGATATACATACATATATAGATAGATTATGTAGATATGTTGATATTTTATATATAAATATATATATTATACTGATATATTAATATCATATGCATTAATTTAGTTGATATTTTATAAGTAAAGTGAGCAATGTAAATATGTAAAATAGGCTAGAGTTGTGGTAATAGCACATTAATACAGGTTAATAAATATGAATCCATGACAATATAAGCATATATATTAATTCAATTGGTGTTTGCATGTATATATTAATTGGGTTAATTCCTTTCCTTTCATTTTCCTACTTTTCCTAAGAATGAAGAATGAGTCATATGCATGAAATTGCTATTTCATACTAGAGAGATAATGGAACTGGTTTTGCATAGATCACGTACATGTTTAAGCACCTTCTATGGCTTTGCTGCATGGAGTTTCAGTAAAATCTGAATAGACAATAAATTATCACATGCATCTAGTCTCTTAGACTCTATAGTCATATTGGTGATACAATATGAAGGAAAAGGACAACATTCTATGAAAGGAAATAAAGATGCCTAAATCTGGTAGGGGAGATAGAGAGGCCCTATATGAGAGTTATACTGACCACAAAGGAAGGGTGGTATTTATCCAGGTAAAGGACTGCTTTTTTGGACTACTTGTAGACAAGGAGAAAAGAAGGTAAAGGAATTACAATTTATTCTATGCCTACCATGAGTCAGGTTATTGATTTTAGATCATTCTCTGACAACTGGAGATTCAAGATAATTTATGAATTCATTAAGTCCATCTGTGTCAGGTTTTAGGGATCTAGAGATGCTTGAAATATGTATGATTGGCACTCTAGGAGAACACTTGATCGGTAAAGAAATCTACAAACAAATAAAAGCAATGTAAATTTTCTATTCACATAGATTCAGCTATCTAGAAGATGCTATGGGAATATCAAAATGGAAACTACAAGTTCTGCTGGTAGGAACAGAGAAAACTTCCTGAAGAGGTGTTACTTGAGATGAGTTCTACACTAGGAATCAATTTCCTCCTATGGGCAGAAAAGCAATAAAACTCTTCCAGGAAGGGGCTCTACCAACCACAAAGACAGGGACTCAAAAGAGCACATGCCAGTGAGGGAACTGAACTCTCCACTGCAAAGATGTGAGGGAAAACTGAATTTGAAATAGCAGCCAGGAGTAGTCAGAGCTCAATTTGTCATGCTTGCAATTTTTATTTCATGGCTAGGAAATAGAGAGTCAGTTTAAGGATTTGTGGTGGGAAAGTGTTCCTTATCTGTGTTTTCCAGAGAACCTAAAAGTTGCTGATGCAGTGAAGGAGAGTGAAGGAAGGGGGAGTGAGCTTGGAGAAAGGTTGAACAAGTCTACTGGCCTTGGGAAATGATCCTCTTTGCTAACCAGAGGAGTATAATTAATTTTTTAAATAACGAAGATTAAAAATGAATTAATTTTGTAACTGTATAAGAAGTAAGAAAAAACACATATAAGTTTTAGAAATCTTTTATTTTTTCCAAAAAAACTGAAAGAAGTACTATAAACCAATGAGAGGAGAGAAGCAATAAAAGTCTAATTTTAACACAGTAAATGAGGTGCATATATAATTCTTTATAATAGAATGTTTCCAACCTTAAAAAGAAACACAATAAACAGCTACAAACCTTAGCAATACTGTGTATGTTTTGAAAACTAAATGGTGAGTTTATTTCCAAAGAGTTTGCATGTACAGTTAATTGTCAATTTGCTTTTATTCTTAAAATCTAAAAATAATTATATAAATTAGAAATAGGGCATTGACCTATTTCCTCACTTCTTCATCTATTAAAAATATTTAGTAACTGGAATTAAAGTACTAATGAAATCATTTATAAATACCATATAAAATCAAAGTTTATTGAATGTCATGGCATTGTGCCATACTGAAAAGACATCAAATGTCTTAAGTTAGAGGAAAAGAATGCAATTGCCCTTATAGAACTGAAACATTAAAATTTTCTAAATAAGGAACCACATTCAACATGGATAACTGTATGACAGACACAACTTTCTAATGCAATATAAAACTTAAATAGCATCCCAGGGCCAAGAGCAAGGAAGTTCTCTAACATATTCCCCAAGAAACAATATTAAGTTTTTTTCCTATTTCACTAGAAGAGTAAAGACAACAGCTTGTCTCCATATACAGCATTCTAAGAAAATATCAGTCACATATTAAAAGCACAGCTTTTCAGTAACAATATAAAAAACATTGTAGAAATACAATTGTTACCTTGAAAGACTAGCAACTGGTGATTGTTGACTCACAATTCAGTCAGTTGGCAAAGATTACAATAAGCATAGTAGATAAAATAACAGCAAATGGACAGGGGGAAATACTACTATGCTAATACTTCATAAACTGAGTGGAAATTGGCAGGACAAACGCAGGTCTCTCCCTTACTGCTCTCTCAAAGTGACAAATTCATGAAGAAACCTAACTCACTGGAGAAAATCAGCCCTTACTTCTTTTCTTCGCTGGATCCTGAGGTGTCCAGAAAAACGTTCGGCTGAAGAAATGGATGATTTTCCCAATGCGTAGTCCTTTCTCTTAATCAGTTTCTCTTATTTCCTCTGTGGAGAAAATAATTTTTTTTATCAGTTTAACCAAATTTCTAACTCCTATCTGTTCTGAGCTATTTTCAAAACACAGAGCTTGAGATAAATATGAAGCAAAGATAGACAATGAGAAATAAACTGGCGAGCTCTCTCATCCAAGAGTGCAGTCCACCTACATGCCAGGGATCTGGGTTCGAGTACAGGGTCTGGGAAGAACAACCAAGATGAATAACTAAATAAAAATAACTACAGTGCGTCTCCTCCTCTCCCTACCTGCCTGCCTCTGCTCGCTCGTATATTCGTGTATTTCATATATATATACGAAACACATATGCATATTATAAATATGCATGTTAGCATATATGTATACACACATATATGCATGAGTGAATACATATATACCAAAATCAACTCAGTAATAAACCCTGTCTATCTGTTAAACTCTAGGCAATTACCTGTAAGACTGGTGGTAAGGGCTTTCCCAGAACAACTTTCCCCTCTTTTTCTGAACAACCTTTTTATTCTAAGCATGGACTGGAATGTGGTAGCCAAAGGCTATGCAGCTAATACCATTGTGAAGTCTGTGTTCTCAAAAAGAGACCAAAAACACAAAGATCAAAGTGGCTGGTACCTGCTCAAAATGTTCTGGATGATGTTCCTGATTCGAGGGACTTCTGGGTTCAGACAGAACTTCCCTTCTTTGTTCTTCAGAGTCGCTCTGCAGAGAGAAAAAGAGGATGCGCTGCGCTCAGGAGCTACAGGGATTGAAGATCCAGTTTTTTGTTTTTGAGAGACGGGGCGTAAGGGGCGGGGAGGTGGTCTCCCTCTTGCCAAGGTCACAGTGGACACCCACAGCACAGGAATACTTACAACACTTCCACCCTGGCACAATGCGGGCCCGAAGCGATCACGTGCACACTATGGATCATTTTGGGAGGGATCGCCAATAGGGGTCCTAAACACAGGCAGCGCAGCTCTCTCAAAATTGCGGGGGCTGAACGAGTTGGAGCAGAAAGAAAGAAGTCGTTATTAGGCAGGTTGCTGGGAGAATTTTGCCCCAGCAAGTCGGACCTGAGACAACCCACGCGGTCTTCCCGCTTCCACGCCTAGGTCACAGCGGCCCATGCGGATGCTGCAGCGCGCAGCGCGCTCTCACCGCTGGCAAGGGTTCCCGGAGGCGTCAGCAGCAGCAGCGCCAGCAGCGGGCAAAGCCAGCCAGCTGGGCGGAGGACGCGGGTGGCTGGTTTGGGCTGCAGGCTCATAGCGGCAGAGTGAAGTTAGAGGACGTGAGTGGGATGGCGAGGGGATACGAGAGTGCAGTGCACTGTGGCTTCCCCAAATCCTCTTCATCCCTTTTATCTGCACTGGCTGTAGCCCTGGGCAGGGCACTCAAGCTTTGGACTGCCTGGGAAATTCCCTAGATTGGGGTGGCGAGACGGGAGGTGGAGGGATGGGGGAGGAAGTTGGGAAGTGGTAGTTGAGTGGAGGGAGGCTGAGAGGCGCTGCCGGTACCTGTTCGTTCTGGTTGTGGTAGCCCAGCCCCTGCTGGGGCTGCTGCCACTTCCTCTGGAGGAATAATGGAGCATTCCTGAGCATCCTGTCACCTACCAGCCCTAGCAAGGGGCAGTTCTCCAGCGGGGCAGAGACGGCCTTCTGTTCTCCATTCAAGGAGGAAGATGAACCAAAGTAGCTGGAGGTTTGCTTTTGGAAAAATTTCTGAACCTCCCTTTTCTCCTCCTAATCTTCCTTATCCACCTGGTCCTCATACTCTAATTATTTATTTATCATCGTTATTATTGCCAATAAGGAAATGTAAACTGAAAGCGCAAAGGCCTTCCTCTTCTTGCAGGCAAGTAATTCTAGGTTCCCGGAATTCATTTGTGATTCTCTAGACTTCAACTATCCTTAGAAGTAAAGATAATGGGATGAAAGTTTCTCCACTCCCACTTGAAGTCAGTGGCAGGAACAGGCTCCACATTTCCAATCTGCTCACTGAAAACACTAAACTTGCAGTTTAACAAGCATATGCATGTTAAGGTGATTTAATAGAAATCTTTAAATATCGCCCAGTAAATTGACCTGGAAAATGATGCCTTGTTAGGTGCAGTTAAGTAACTATTAAAAGAGTCAGGGTCTTCCTTAGCATTGGAATGTGGTGGGTGAAGGCAGACATAGCAATACCAGAGAGCTCGCTCTAGTTACGGCTCCAGACACTAAACAGGTGAGATTAATCCAATTTAGAAATGAGGTGGGAGGCAGATGAGTTTGAGGGGTCCGTCTGAAACTTTGGCCCAGAGATTTGAATATATTTGGCAGCAAGACAACACCACTCTGGCTTTTCTCAAACAGCTTCTTCCTGGAAGGGAAGTGTGACTAACACACACGCTTCTGAACCCATCCAACTTCATGATCAGTGATGTGATCAAATCTGTTTTCACAGACTTTCTCTAGTGGATGTGGACCCAGAACTGCCCCCTAAAGTTGAGAGATGAGGTAATTTCCCATTCCCCCTTCCCAACACACCCCTTGCTCTGTTTTCTGTGGAAGTAGTTAAAACACAGACATTTTAGAGAACAGGTCTTTCATGTGCCTAACTCAATTGCAGGCATGGCTATGATATTGGATTGCCATGTAGGCTTTCTTTCACGGAAATATAACTAGATCTTCCTCTGAACTCTTCTTTGCGACCTTTTCCTCACATTAGGCCAGCAAATGCAACCAGTAAACATGATGGCACTTGGAAATCAGCACCAGCATGAAAATTTTTTCCATGTCCCTGTAACCCTGGGAGAATTGATTACTCCACACATCTTCCTTGGTAGGACATCACTTCTGTTGGTGAGCAAGGAAGAGGTGTCATAGACCTTTGGAACTTTTATTCTGGAAGGAAAATTAAGAAATTCTTTTCTTGAGGCGTCTGGGTGGTTTGACCTCATATTGTGGGAAGCTCCATCGCACTTCCTCCCCTCATGGCTTCCTGATACCATCAGCATCATACCTGACTCAGCTAATGCAATCCTTCATCCTCTGGGGAGTGGTAACTGGGAAATCAGCCTACGTGTTTGACTCTTTAAAGATTAAGATATACCTAAAGACAGAAGATAAACATCATTGAAGACAAAGCTTCAAAAATATAAAATTCTTGGCAATAAAATTCGACTTAACCACAGAGAATAAAGCAATATAATAAGACTATGGGTACGTGTTTGTGTTTGTGTGCAGAGGGAAGTTTAATAATATAATAATACAGGTTATTGAATTTGTGTGTGTATGTGCATGCACACGAGTATATGTGTGTGTTAGTGTGTAGAGGAAACTTTAATAATATAGTGATATAGGTTATTGAACTTTTGTGTGTATGTGTGTGTGTATGCACACATTTGGGTTATTTCCAAGTCAGCTATTTTAAACATAAATGAACATATGAATTTTTTTGGCAATAAATGGTAAGATCGAAAAAGGGTCATAGGCTATGATTCCTTGTTCTTTCTGACACTTATAAATGTACATGCTTCTCTGGGTTTGCGCTTTGAATCAACTTAACATAGATTGTTTATAATTATAGAATATACAATTACAGACTAGAAAGCAAAACATTTTCTCTATTTGGCAAGCAAATAATAGAAAATCCTCACTAAAAGTGGGTTGCTGAGTTGTCCAACATAATCAGGAAGGCTAGTATAATTTAACCTGAGTTCTCATTGAAATAATCTAGCTTATTGTTCATGTCTGCTCCTGTCTAGGCATCTCTGAAGTGGACCTTATGCAAAGACAGGAATGTGGATGATCCAAATTCTGGAGTTGAGAATGGCGGCACCAATTATAATAGGAAGAGTTCTTTAAAAGTAATTGCTCCTTCATCAACAATTTGAAGGGAAGTCCATTGATTTTCCTGCACTGTGTCCGGGAAGTGGAGAAAGACACTGTTCATTTTGACTCATTATAATAAAGCAATCCACAAAATGACATCAACATCTGGACAGTCTGAAAGATTTATTGTTTGTCAAAAGCAATCCAATTTTAGTCATAATATAATGCAACTTTGTAACAGGGATGAAAATATTCTCTATGGTTTGCAGCTTCTAAGAGTTTCATGTTCATTATCTTTTGAACCTCATATTGATTATTTGAGTACAAATATGAAAAATTCTCCTATTATCATTTTTCAGCTATGGAAAATATGGCCAGAAAAAGAGTTAAGAAATAAAAAATTCAGGACTGGAAGTCAAATACTAGAAAATTTGTTACCAGAAAATTTTAATCGTTTCCACATTACAAACCACTTTCTTCACAGTTGCTGGCAAAGACCTCGCAGCTCTCCACATCTAGTTAACCACTTTGTTTGCTTTGCCCAAAACCTTATTTTAGGCTGTTGTAATCCTCAGTCTGTTTAGTCTCAGTCTTTATGTCAAATTTCTATGAGATTTTCATGTTAATAGCTTGAAACCATCAACTCTTTTTTTTTTTTTTTTTTAAACCCTCTTTCTTCAAGACTAGTGGAAAGTCCTGTTTTTCTGAAGGGTTATTCTGACAAAGCCAATTGAAATTGAAAAGACCTTTGGTCTTTGCTCATCTAATGTACTTTTAATAACAATCTCAGAGGCAGAGTTTAATTATTCCTTAATTTTGCTTTGTCTCTTTCAAATCAACTATAAACTTTTTAAGATCAGTGGTGATATTTTCTATTTCTCACTCTCTCATAAGTGACAAATCAGTAACAATCTATGAACATTTGAAGACACATAATGATAACTTTTTACTTTGCCGTGTTCTTTAAATTACAAGTGGATCTTAAAGTTAAGAAGGGAAGAATAAGATGGTTTACTAATTAATGCAATTCTTCATCCTTCTGGGGAGTGGTAATCTGGGAAACCAGTCTGCATAATTGAGTCTATAGAGACCAAAATATATGTAAAGATAAAAGATAAATGTCATTGATGTTTGAAGACGAAACCTCCAAAAATGTGATCAAAATTCTTGGCAATTAAATTCAATTTAAGTGCAAGAAAACGCTTAATAGTATAGGTTATTGAATTTTTATATGCTTGTCTGTAAGTATTTTTTCAAATGAGCTATGTCAAATATAAATGAAGATATCAATTGAGATAGTAATTACCAGTCCATTTAATGTATTACAGCACCATCACCACCATCACCACCAATATTTGTGTCCTCCCCCAACCCCCAAATCTATATATTAATATTCTAATGTACAATGTATTTATATTGGATCAGACCTTTGCGGGTGATCGGGTCTTGAGGGCAAGATTCCTCAAGGATGAGACCACCAAGCTCCCTTGTCCCTTCCCACTACACCAGAACACCGGAAACAGGCTCTTACCAGATATTTAATCTTCTAGCACCTTGATCTCTGATATTCCAGTGTTCAGAACTGTGAGCAATAAATTTCTGTTGTTTATAAGCCTCAGGTCTGTGGTATTTTGCTATAGCAATCCTAGTGTACAAAAAGGAAAAAACAAAGATCAAAAGTGAAAGATAGGAATAGATTAAATATCTTATTAATTGATGTCTTGCCATTAGTTTTTGATAAAGTTGATTATGAATCGCTAGTGAATATATATTTGTATGTAATTTTGAAATAATATTTTCTTAAGAATTGAGAATTCAGACATTACCTTACTGGCATAAGAGGCGTTGCAATGCCAAACCAAAAGTCAAAAAATCCTAGAAATTCTCGTTCACTTTGGACTATGAATACCTTACAAAACAGTTCAATTTACAGCACAGTTTCTCTTGGAGAGTAAATTGACCAAACTGCTTTACTATGTTTTTCTTTGAATTATTTTGGTTTCCCAAAAATTCAGTATTAGCAAATCAATTTGTAAGTCACTTTCTTTGAAATAGAATGGTCTTTGGAAACAATTTCATTTTTCACCAATTTAGATTTGTAAATCAGACTGGTGAGTGTTGATTTCTCTCACAATGTATTACGCAAAATTTAGTTATTAGTTTAAGTGACAGTTGTGAAAGTTTTATTTGAAGCCTATTCAATTAGCTTTTCATAATTGTTTGCGAATAAAATAAATTAAGACAGCATAATTGATGACAGAAAGATTAATAAGCTGAACTTCACTAAAATTAAAAATACCTGTTCTGAGAGAGAAACTACCAAGAAAATGAAAAAGTAAGCTATAGTTACGGAGAAAACATTCTCAAGATGTACACTTGATAAAGGACTGTTGTTCTAAATATACAAAGAACTCCTAAAACTCACCAATAAGAACACAAGTAATATGATTAAAAATTGTAACAAAGACCTTAACATCACTTCACCAAAGAAAATGGCAAAAAAGCACATAAAAAAGTTGTTTCATGGTCTTTATCATCAGGGAAATACAAATTAAAACAATAAGACTACATTACACAGCTATGAGAGTGACAAAAATTGAAAACACTGATTACACCAAACGCTGGTGGAGTATGAAGTCACAGAAACTCTCCTAGGATGTTATTGGGAATGTAAATTGGCACAATCAGTCAGACAGTTTGGCAGTTTTTAGAACACTAAAGATATTCTTAGCACACAGGTCAGCAATCATACTCCTTAATATTTACTTGAAGAAATTAAAAAATATGTCCACACAAAACATGCACATAGATGCTTATAGCACTTTCAGTCATACTTGCTCAAACTTGGAAGCATCCAAGATGGCCCTTAGTAGGTGAATAGAAAAACAACGATACATTCAGACAATGCAATATTATTGAGTGTTGTAAAGAAATACACTATCAATCCATGAAAAGACATAGTTGAATTTTAAATTCATAAAACCAATTTGAAAATTTATAATTCAAGCTGTATAACATTCTGATAAAGGGAAAGCCATGAAGATTGTAAAAAGGTCAGTGATTTCCAGGGGATTAGAAGCTAAGGAGGAGAGATGAATAGGGGAAGCACAGGGGATTTTTAGGATAACAAAACTACTCTGTATGTTGTTATGATGGTGAATACCTATCATTATACATCTGTCCAAATCCACAGAATGTACAACACAAAGAATGAACCCTAATGTAAACTATGGACTCTGGTGGTACAGCTGCATCAATGTAGTTTCATCAGTCATGACAAACATTCCACTCTGGTGGGAGATAATGATAAGGGGGAGGCCATGCATGTGTGGGAGCACGGGGTACATAGGCAATCTCTGTACTTCCCTCTCAATTTTGCTGTGAACCTTGAAGTCTTCTAAAAAATAAAGCATGTTTTGTTTTAATGTTCTTAAATACGTTGTTCAATTTTTTTAATTTCAGGTATGCATCATTATAAAATAACATCTGTACATACTACTTTAAATTGACCACTAAAAGTTCAATTCTTCCCCATACAATAGATCCCTCTAATCAAATTTATTCATCCACTTTCCCACTTTTCCTTAACCTCTGATTTAGTTTTATAATGTAAAAGTTTATTTCATTTTTAATCTAAAAGTTTACTTTTGCTTTATTTAGTTTGTTTTTGTTTCTTTATAAACCACATATGAGTGAAATCATAAATCCTGTGTGACTTATTTCACTAAATCTAATATCCATTAGATCCATCCATGTTGCTGCTAATGACAGAATTTCGTCTTTTGTTATAGCAATATTTCCTTTTGTATATATGTACATATCCTTTATTCAGTCATTTGTCAATGGGCTCTTATGTTGTTTCCAGTTGTGAACTACTGTAAATAATGCTTCAAATGAACCAGGGTGAGAGGGTGCAATTATCTCTCAAATTAGTGTTTTTGCATTTTTCAGGTAAATATCAAGAAGTTAGATAACTGGATTACAATGGATTTCTATTTTTATTTTTTGAGGAATCTCCATAGTGTAAAGCCCACTTAAGACATTTTAGATTTATTTTTAAAAATTAAAAAAAGATGCTGCAGATGAGATTTTGTCATTTGCAGCAACACAGATTCCTGGAGAGAACTATACTTATTGAAATAAATCATATGGAGAGAGACAAATACCATATGATTTAGAGAAACCAAACAGATGAATGAACCAAATGGAACAGAAAAACAGATTTTTATTATATAAGACAAAATTGGTGGTTTCCAGAGGGATGTACAAAGAGAATGGGCAGATCAGAGAGAGAGACAGTTCATGAAGGATGGAACTGACTGTTGGTCGTAAACTTAATGTGGTGTAATGCAGATGCTGATTTGTCATTGAATACCTTAAATCTACATAACGTCTTATGTAATGTTTTTTGAAGCAGTATAAATAAATAAAAATAAAAAGATGGTCTTTAATCATGAATCATTGCCTTATTTAGATTCTACTTATTCGTAAGGCACTTGTGTGATCTTAAACAATGTATCACTTCTTTAAATAAAAATACCAATGTGATTTTCTTCTTCATAAGACTGTTGAGAGGAGTAAAGAGGATACTTATGAAAACTCTTGCAAGTATGCTTTATTTTTGATATTTTCAATTGAAGTAAAATTTATATAGTGAAATACACACAATAAGTGTACAGTTTGATGAGTCTTGAAAAATGCGCACAATCAAAATATCCTTCTATCTCTTCAGAAAAATTTGTTCTCTTTCCCATTCAATTTCTCTTCTCCAGAAAAACAAAAAAAAAAAAAAAAACAAAAAACCAGATTTCTGAGTTTTAGTTTTGCTATGTTTAAACTTCACATAAACAGATTCATCTAACCTATACTCTTTTGTGTCTGGATTCTTTTGCTATACTTAATATCTTTGAGATTCTTCTAAGTCATTATGAGTATTAGTGACATATTCATTTTCATGCAATTGAATATTCCTCGAATAATCAAAATGCCCAATTGTGCAAACATTACAGAATCTGTGGATGGGTATTTGGATCATTTCCAGGTATTGGATACCAACCTGGCTACTGAATAAAGTTGCTATAAATACTATATAAATATAAAATATGTGGCAAAATAAAGATGGCCAGATATGTATTGATATTCTCTTTGAAATGCAAAATTTATTTTTAATACCTTTGGAACTGTTTCTACAACTGGTTTTGATCAATATAATTGGGCATAACTATTATCTTATAACTTATGAAAGTATATTTGCAGTTTCCACCTTTGTTTTTGGAAATGCTCCCTCTTGAAATCAACCACTATGCTGTGAGAGACCCAAGCAATATATAGAGACCCTGTGGCAGAGAATCTGTCACTCTAGTTGATATCCCTAACTTGAATGCTTAGCTCAAATTCAGCATCAGTTGATGTCATGTGAATAACCATATGCATTCTAGCCCAGTTGAGTTTCAGATAACTGTATCTCCACCTGCATGGAACAAAATACTTCCCCGCCCCGGATGATATCTGCCAATCCATATAATCCTGAGGAAGTAAACAGGTATTGTTTTAAGCCACTAAATTTGGGATATGATTTTACATAGGAATAGAGAAATAGATATTTTCATTTATTTTGGATAAGTCTGGAGAAGGAGAATTGTTAGGCCATAGAATACATACACACATACATAAATATTTACATTTAACTATAGGAAACCTCCAAATTATTGTCATTATTTTACCTGTGTTTTGGTTATACTAGTTTTTCCCCATCAGTCCTTTTGCAATTTTAGCTTGTTAGGCATTTAGTGGTAAATTATAGTGCTTTAATTAGTCTATCTTCAATGTTAATAATGATGTCAAATATCTTTCCATGTGTTTTGCCATTTGTAATCTTTATTTTAAAGTATATTTTCAAATATTTTGCCTATTTTTTTCAATTGGTTTGTCTTTTCATTATTCATTTGTATGAATTTATGATACATTCTAATTGCAAGTTATTTTACTGATAGATAAATGTATTGTGACAATTTCTCCAAGGCTATAGGTTGAATTTTAATTTTCTCGAGAGTATCTTTGAGGACTCGAAGATTAAAGCTTGATGAAGAGCAATTTAACAATTTATTTTATGGTTAATAATATTTTGTATTATTTTGGTTTAGTTTCCCTTGCTGTTGAAGATTAATCTCCAAAGATATCACTAAGGCTAATGTTGGAGAATTTATCGCCCATTTTTCCTTCTGTATATATTATAATTTCAGGTCTTCAAAATTTAATTCATTTTAGGTTAATTTTTGTAAATAGTATAAGACAGTGGTCTAGTTTCATTCCTTTGCATGTTGTTGTCCAACACCATTGATAGGGGAGACTTTCCTTTCTCCACTCTATGAACTTAGTTCTTTTGTCATAAATTAGTTGTTCATATGTGTGTACATTTATGTCTGGGCTTTTGATTTTATTACATTAATCTGTGTATCTGGTTTTTTTATTCCAATACCATACTCTTTTGTTTAATGCAGATTTGTAGTATCGTTTGAAATCAGGAAGCCTGATAATTTCACTTTTGTTCTTTTTTTTCTTTAGGATTGCTTTGACTATTTGAGGTCTTCAGTGTTTCCAAAGAAATTTTAAAAAATTGTTTTATTCTTGAGAAGAATGCCATTAAGATTTTGACAATAATTGCATTAAATTTGTGTTCTGATTTAGATGATGGCCATTTTCTTGGTTTAAAAGAATCCTTCATTCCATGAGAATGAAATGTCCTTCCATTTCTTTGTGTTTCTTTCAGTTTCAGCAATATTAGAGCTTTCAGTGTATAAATCTTTTATCTCCTTGATTAAGTTTATTCCTAGGTACTTCATTTCTGCTGATGAAATTTTAAATAGTATTGCTTCTATCATTTATTTTTCTGTTAGTTTGTTGTTTATGTTTATGTACAGAAAGACAACAGATTTTTATATATTGATTATGTATCCCAAAACTTTACTGTAGTCATTATTTTTAATATATGTGTCTGTGTGAGCTTTAGGGTTTTATATGTGTATTATTATGTCATCTGAAACTAGTCACAATTTTATTTCTTCCTTTCCAATTTGGATACCCTTTATTTCTTTTTCCTTGCCTGATTGCTCTGGATAAGGCTTCCAACATTATGTTAAATAATAGTGGTAAGAGTGATCATTCCTTGTTTTGTTCCCTGTCTTAGCAGAAAGTCTTCAGTTTTTCATCTTTGGGTATGATGTTATCTTTGAGTTTATCAGATATGGCTTTTACTGTATTTAGGCAATTTTCTTCTATACCTAATTTATTGAGTTTTTTTTCATCATAGATGAATGCTGAATATCATCAAATTTTTTTCTACATATATTGAGAAGCTCATGATTTTTATTCTTCATTTTGTTTATATAATGCCATGTCTATTGGTTTGTATACATTGAACTATTCTTTTATCCCTGAAATCAATCCTTCTTGACTATGGTGTATGATGTTTTAATGTATTAAATTTGTTTTGCTTATATTTTGTTGAAGTTCTTTGCGTCTATGTTCATCAGATGTATTGGTCTGTAATTCTTTTCTTCATGATGTCCTTGTCTGGCTTGTATCAGGGTAATGTTTGTTCAAAATTTTTGTACATTTTGTTAAACTTATTTTTAAGTATTTTATGATTTTGATGCAATTGTAAACTATGTGGAATTATTTTAATTTCCAATTATTTGCTGCTATTATGCAGATCGATAAATTAAGTGAATAATATATCAACTTTATATTCTGGAATTTTGTTTAAATTATTTATTAGTTCTAGTAGATATTTTAGTAACCTTTCTCCTTCCCTCCCATTACTCCCCTTTTTGTGTGTGTGTGCTTCTGTATATTAGATCTCCCAAATGTACTAATCTTATAACTGGAAGTTTGTAATCTTTGACCAATGTCTCTCCACATTCCTCATATCCTGTAAACCACTATTCTACTATATTTTTATGAGTTTGGCACATTGTTAAGATTCCACACATAAGTGATATTATACAATATTTGTCTTTCTCTGACTTTTCTCATTATAATGCTTTCAACATTTATCCATATTATTGCAAATGGCAAGGTATCCCTCCTTTTAATGATTGAATAACACTTTCATTGTTTGTGTATGACTTTTTTAGCCATTCATCTGTCAGAGAACATTTAGATTGCTTTAATTTACTGACTTTTGTGAGTAATGTGTCAATGAAGGTGATTTCTGCTGATATCTCTTCAAGGCAGTTATTTCACTGTCTTAAACAGAATTGGAATTATTGCAACATATGGTAGTTTTATTTTTTATTTTTTTTTAAAGGAAAGGTGCAAACAGGAATGAAGGTGAGCAGGCAGGCAGGCAAGAAGAGAGATGAAGAATTTTTTTTAAATTTTTATTTAAATTCACATTGGTTGTTTCCCCAGGACCTGGAACTTGAACCCAGAGGTAGGTGGCCTTGTGTTGCTTTGGATTCAATTGACCTAACTGTGCTATCCAGTTTTTGATGAGGCCCATACTGCTTTCCTTAGTGACTATACCAATTTATATTCTTAGCAACAGCATGCAAGGTTTCTTTTCCTCCAGATCCTTGTCAACATTGGTTCTCTCTTATCTGTTTTATAATAGTCATACTAAAAATTGTGAGATGACACCTCATTGTGGTTTTTTTTTGCATTTCTCTGATTTTTAGTAATATGGAGTATCTCAGGTCATTTCATGTCTGCTTTGAAAAGTGTTTTATCACATCTTATGCTCATTGTCAGGTTATTTGTTTTTGTTTTTGCTGTTGAGTTGCATAAGTTGCTATATATTTTGTAAATTAACTCTTTATCTGATATATGATTTGCAAATATTTTTATCATTCTAAGGATTATTTCTTTAGAGTTTTCTAATAAAATATTAATCTTCAAATAAGCAGTATCTATTTCTCTATTTATAATAACTATGCCTTCATTTCTTTTTCTTACTTTATTGCACTTGCTAAAACCTTTAACATCATATAAAGATGAAACGGTGAGAATAAAATAATTGCTTTGTTCCTTCTCATGTAGGTTTAGTTGGTTGATAGTGTTGTTCAAAACACTTGATAGTAGCTTATATTTTTGTGTATATCTAGCAATTATTGAATCATGGAATCAAAATTTCTGATTGGGATTAAAGATATGCCTATGATCAGTTTTATTTCATGTAATTTAAACTGAAGTCAGGCATTTACATATTTAGGATCTTTTTTCTTAATGAATTAAAACTTTATCATTATGAAATATCCTTCTTTATATGTGATATTCCTGTGTAAGTCACTTTTTTTAAGTTTATTTTATATAACATTAATAAGGTCACTCTTGGCTTCATATGCTTATTTATTGCATTGTATGGCTTTTTTGATACTCTGACTTTCAACTGATATGTACTTTTATGTTTAAAGTGCATTTCTAGTGGAACTTTAATTTTGTCCCACTTTGCTTATCCAGTCTTTTTATTGGGACTTTTGATTTCCATGTGATTATTTCTGAGGTTAATTTTAATCCTACATACTGTTTCTTTTGTGTGATAATTATATTTCAGTCTGTTTATAAATGTGTTCTTCTTACACCACTCAGTGACTTTTTCATTTCTAATGCACTTTTCAGTTATACATACTTTATCTTTAATAATGACAATTTTAGCTAATATGCTCCATCTGTTCCCTCATTCTAATTACATGGTCTTTTTTGCATTCTTGAAAATACTGATACTATCTGCTCTATAACCCTTCTCTGTCAATTCCAGCATATCATTTACCTTGAATCTAATTTGAATGATCTCTTTTCTTCTTGACTTTGGGTTATATTTTCCCTCATTTCCATAGACTATTTTGGACCTGGCAGAATGAGTTGTTTTTCTGTTTATTTTTAATTTAATCATATGGTATGTCCTTTACTTTAGTGATACATTATATGTTTTTGGCATTTCACCTGAATACTGGAGATATTCAACAAAGTTTACTTACTCTTTCTGGGCTAAAGTTGCAATACTCAAATTACTACATGACGTCTCTTCAGTCACAAGCAGGTCATAGTTTTTAATTCTCAGTGTTTCATACTATACCCGGATATCTAACCTTTGCCCAGGGAACTGCAATACTACAGTCTCTTTAGTACTCTATACAACTGCTTCCATCTATTTCAGGAGTCTACTCTGTTTGAACTCAATTTAGATTTCTTTTAAGGAAGAAAAAGTGATGGGAAGCACCAATTTGGATGCTTCCTTTCTATTTTTAGCTTTTAGGCTGAAATCCCCCCAGGGCAGAATGAGAATATGATAGAGGTACTCACATCATATATTTCTATTCTCTCAGTAATTGTGGTCCTTCACTGCCTGTGTGCAATGCCTGAGAACCACTGTCTAATATGTTTTGCTAGGTTTTAATTATTTTTTGCACAAGAGCAAATTTAATACCAGTTGTTCCATCATGTTCAGGAATAGAAGAACTGATAACATTTTTATAAAGTATATAAAGCTTAATAGGGTAAAATATTATTGATAATATTACTGCATTGTACTAAATTTAAACAAGATGTTTCAAGAACAGTTATACAGAGTAAATTTATGGATTAAAAAGTTATTCATTTATGTGGGGTAGGACCTAAGCATTAACTACTCTTTCTTTTTCCACTTTTACTTTTCTGTCTCTATTCTGTGCCACATATTTTGTTGCCTTAACATGCTAACTTTAGTTATGTCACTGGCAAGAGATTTTCATTATATGTAACATTCATCTCATTTCATTTTTCCTGCTTTCAGGTTGATTGATAATATGCCATACTATGGCTTGATTAATAAGAGCAAAGTCACCTTAGTCAGCTATTTTACACCTATTTAATTCAAATTCTACATCTGTTTAGTGTACAAATACAACCCACCTTCCACATCTAATTAGCTGGGAATTGAAAATAAGTTCTATCAGGTCTACAATACAATTATTGCTTCTGTACTGAACATGTCTCCACATTTTTTTTCTTGTCATTACTCCTTAAAAAATATAGTAGAACATGCATTTACAAAGCATTTTCATTGTATTACTTATATAATACTATTATTATATTATATAATATATTATATAATCTAGAGATGATTTAAGGTATATAGGGGGATTGAATAGGTTATACGTAAATACTGAATCATTTGACATAAAAGATTTGAGAATCTGCAGGTTTTGGTATCTGAGGGGTTCTGAAACCACTATCCCATATATATATATGGACAGCTCTGCTTAATTATACTGAAGAATTCCTTATTTCTATTGATGCTCAATGAATAACTAATACATTGGTTATGTACAGTAACATTGACCAATTTGGATGCTTCCTTATATTTTTAGCATTTTAAATTTCTTCCCTCTTTTACCTACACATTGAATGGAGCATCTAGATCCTCAATTATATGTCTATAGGTAGCTAGCTGGTAACTCTGTACCAAATATCAAAAACAAAAACAAAGTTAGTGACCATAATGCTAAGAGTATTACAAGTGTAACAGTATATGTGAATGCAGCAGTGATTGTCATCACTTTCATGACTTGGGATGTGGAAAGAACACCAGTTAGCTCCTATTTAGTCCCATCCTAGAGTATATTTAAGCTTTCCTTTACATACTATCATAGGTCCTCTAGGAGGATTTCACTTTCAGAATATGTCAAGATTATATATAGATGGAGCGCCAAAAAGTAAGTTGTCCATATGGTATATTTTAAAAAGAAATTGAGGAAATTTAAATGAATAGGTGATCATGATTGCTTCTTGATGTTAACTGAATGCCGTTCTGAATAATACTAAACATAGGGCTTCAATGGTGGCAACCAGAAGAAAGTATGTATATAAATTCTTAACAAAGGCAATCTGTAATGACATTGAAATGTGTGTGGATGAGGTACAGATATTAGATTAGGTACCATGTGATTTCATGGAATGACAATGTTGGATATATCAACTGACTCTGTTGCTGTGGTGAGATAGAAGGGAAACACATTAGTTTATATTTTAAGCTATTATCCAAATGCATAAACCTATCTCAAGTTTAAGACAGTTGATTAGTAATTTTTCAACTTTCACTTAAGTGTACATGGCATATTAAATAAATTCTTATCAAATTTCTCTGGTTTTATATTCAGGAGGCATATCTCACATTTTCATTAAATTATCCAGCCATTTGGAACCAATCAATCAATAATTGAATCTGAATTCATCTTAGTTTTAGATTGCTTTCACTTCTTGGATTACTGGATTATAAAATAATACTGTTAGAATAAAAAATAATACTTCTGGGGGAAAATCAGTTCTCATTTATCTATCTAAAATTTTTATTTTCTTAGGATGACTAAATTTATTATTTTTTCTCAAATTCTTCTCTCTAGTACTCCCATGTTCTGTTTGGGTCCAGATTCTTCATTATTTTCTTGTTAAACTTCTTTTTACTAAAAAAGTTCTTCAGTATTGTTCTTGCCATTACTGACTTACAGTACATGCTGAAGATATATTCAAAAGAATTGCCAAATACCTTTGTGCAACTGTGTTTATTTTGCCTCTGGTAAAGATGCAGGCAAGAGAGGAAGTTGTCAGTTCATACGTGACATATTTCCACATTAGACATATTCAATCAGAATAAATTGCTGCTTTTATCATAAGAGCAAAAAAAAATTCTAGCATTTTGGATCATAAACTGATAAATCTAAGAAAGCAGAGAAAATCCACAGACCCTCATTCCTCTTCATTGTGATGTAGTAAATTTCTAGGTTCTCTAAATTAATATTAGTATTTAAACTAAAATAGTTGTTTAGGCTCAACCCATGACAGCCTAGGATCCTTAAGTATACACTACAACCTTAAATGTCTAACTATAAGCATCCTTTACTCTGTCCATAGGTTTCAAGGACTTTAAAAGACTCTTGTCTAATTGACAATCTTATTTTGAAATTCATATGCAATTGCATGAGATCCAGAATAGTTAAAGCAATCTTGAAAAAGAAGAAAAAGTTGCTCTTGTCAAACTTATGCAAAAATCATAGTAGTGGTATACTGGCATGAGGATATGTAGATAGAATTGTGCAATGTAATTGAATCCAGAAATAAATCCACATAATATGAAAAACTAATTTTTTGCCAAATAAATGAAGCCAATTAAATGGGGAAAATAATAATCTTTTTAACAATTGGTGATAGAAGCTAGACATGTAAATGCAAAGGAAAAAAGTTGAATTTCTGCTTCATATTATATACATATCTAACTCAAATAAAAATGCAAATATGAAAGTTTAAACTATGCAATTCTTAGGTGAAAACTGAGTTATCATAGATATTAGTCTTCAAATCTTTTAGTTAGGGAATGGCTTCTAAGACATGACAACAAAAGAACAAACAACAAAAGAAAAAATAGATAACGTTTGTTTCATCAACATTAAAGACTTTGTGACCTAAAGGGTATTATAAAGAAAGGGAAAAGGTAATCCACATAATGGTAGTAAATATTTTTAAATCATATATATGATCAACTTTCAGCATCAATAATATATAAATAACTCATGATTCAATTATAAATATTGATGAAATATTAGAACATGCGTTTCTTCAAAGATGATATACTAAAGGACAAATAAGCATATAAAATATTCAATATAATTATCAGTTTAGGAAAGTACAAGTAAAAAAAGAAAAAATGATGAGATGCCGTATCAAAAAATCAGGTAGTAACATTGAGTGAGTGTTGTGACAATGTGAAGAAACTGGAACTCTCAAACTCCTATGGTGAAAATAAAAACAGTGAAGCAGCTTCAAATAAACAGTTTAGTGTTTTATTTAATGTTAAATATAAAGCTACTATATGATACAGTAGTCCCATTCAGGTATAGTACCAAGAAGATTAAAAATATATGTTCACACAAAATTTTGCTCATAAGTGTTTAAAGCAGCATTATTTGCAGTGATGAAAAGATATAAACAACCCAAATATTCATCAAATAACAAATATATAGACAAAATGTGGTACATCAGTACAGTAGAATAGTATTCAACCATTACAATGTATGCTATCACATGAATGAACTTGGAAAATATGCTAAGTAAAAGAAGCCAGACACAAAAAAATTAGATATTATATGATTTCATTTATATAATATGTTTTTTTAAAAAGGCAGATCTAGAGGAATAGAAAGATTAGTGTTTCTCAGAAGATAGGGAGAGGGAGAAATGATGAGTGAGAGATAATAGGTATGTTTTCTTTTTTTTTTCTGAGATGATTAACACATTCTGGAATTGGTGGTGATAGTTGCACAACTTTACTAACAGATTAAAAATCACTCAATTTTGTGTCTTGAAAGGAAGAATTTTGTGAAATACAAGATACATTCTAATGGAAGATAACAAGTAAAAAAATTGGAGGTGCTTATCTAGAACTAGTGAATCCTCAGAACTAGGGATTGGGATGAGGTTGCCAGAAATCTGTATCTTAGCAAGATGTCAGTGAGTTCATTGTTCATACCATGTTTGAAAAGCAATGCTTTAAACAATTAAATAATAATAGCCTCTAGTGTTTAGAATGTCTTTTCTGGAATATTTTTCTGATCAAGTTTTTAGCATATACCCTTACATGATGAAACATTTTTCATAAGTCTATGTTAATTAATAATAGTAATGATAACAGCAACAATGATAATAATAACAGCAATATAGTTGTAGTAGTAGTAATAATGTTAGTAACAGCAATAATAATGACTGCCATACATGTCAAACAGATTTTTAAAAAATTACATGGTCATTCAGATTACAGCACCTCCTGTTCTCTAAATTCTTTGCTGACTTCATGCCATGTAAGGCTTTTTTTCTCTTGATCAGCACTTTCTCCTAGCCCCTTTGCAATAGTCTGAACTTTCTCTGGTCTGGTCTCTTCCTGTGCTCTCTCTGGTAGAAATTTCCTCAATTCATGTGTCTCTATCTTCAGACTCTTCTATGTATGTATCTAACTTTATTCCCCATCATTCATTTATATACTCTGTTTCTATTTGTTGAAAATCTTCATTGTGCTAGAAATTCAAGACAGTGAAGAATAGGGACATCAATTTATAATTCAGTGGGAGAGGTCAAAATAAATCAAACAAGCAATACTCTGGTGGCTCAGGTGTTAAACCCGCATCTGGGGCACAGTCTACAATATAGCCCAAGGCCCCAGATTCCCAGATTGGGGTCAGGGGGACAATTAAATAAATAAATAAAATTCTTCTTACTGCTCTTTTCCCCCTCCTGTCTGCTGCCAGCCTGCATTTTTTCTTCTTTAAAAAAAAGTAAATAAATCAAAGAAATAAGAGAGATTTTGATAAATGCTATGCAAGCATCCAAGTAATTCCATAATTTGTTAAATGGTGTGGGCTTGAAATGCTTACATTATTAGATCATTTTCAGCTGAAACCAGAAGCATATTCATGACATAATTTTACAAAAAAAAAAAAGCCTGGAGAAAATTATTTCAAGCAGAAAAAACAGTAAAGGAAAGAGTAAGAAAAAATTTATTGTGTTTTAAAATTGATGATGACTGGAATTTAGTTAAACAGGGGACAAGAGATATGGATGACTTTGAATGATAAAGAAGATTCAGAAATATAGAAATTTCTAGGCTGGGGGAAGAGTTCATACTCTATTTTATTTACAGCAAAAAGCCTTCTCTGCAAGAAGTTAAGATTTGTTTTGTTTTTTTTAAAAAAACTTCTGACTTCTTCATGGAAATACAGAAATTTTGTGAAATTTTGGACCAAGAAACGTAAGTTAGAATGCAATTATAACAGTTTAGGTATAATTTACACATGCATCTGCCACACGCTTTAAAATTTTAATTTTATCAAAACACAGCCAAAGACAATTTAATGCCTGTGACTATTTTTGTTACATTGGTAGTATTGAATAATTGTAACAGAGATCATATAACTTGTAAAAAACATGTGCTATCTGTTTCTTCATTTAAAAGTTTGTCAACCCTTGGTTTAGATAAGAAACTATGATGGGTGGACTTAGATGATATTAATGGATTTGTAGAGATGTTGAAATCTTATGGACATACTTCACAGCTATAACCTCCAGGACATGCTGATGAATTGGATGGAGGCAATGGAAATTAAAGAATTATTCCTTATTATTTGATGGAAATAACTGGGTATATGGTGACACCACTTAATGAAATGCAAAAGACTGGGAAAATGACATATTTAGATGGTACTAGAAATAAGAATTCTCTTTTAGACACACAAAGTTTGAAATACACGAGTGAAAAAAATATTCTTCATCTCTTGTT
The DNA here is from genome assembly GCA_004363575.1 of Solenodon paradoxus. Lineage (NCBI taxonomy): Eukaryota > Metazoa > Chordata > Mammalia > Eulipotyphla > Solenodontidae > Solenodon > Solenodon paradoxus. Next base: position 305,708 of record RJWH01001523.1, on the reverse strand, counting down.
AGAAAAATGCAGCTAAAATCAAAGCCACAGTGAAGTATGATCTTACAATGGTGGCAATAGCTTATATCAAAAAGACAAGAAACAGTAAGTGTTGGTGAGGGTATGGGAAGAAAAGGAGCCGTCATAGACTGTTGGTGAGACTGTAGGCTGGTGAAGTCATTTTGGGACACTATGTGGCTATTTCTCAAAAAATTAAAACTAGAATTACCATACAATCCAGTAATCCCACTTCTAGGTATTTATCCAAAGAATATGAAATAATTAACCAACTCAAAAAGATGTCTGCATCCTTTACTTTTGCAGCACTATTTACAGTAGCCAAGATATGAAAGCATCTTAAGTATGCATCAACAGAAGAAGAAGAAGAATTATCTGAAATATATACACGGTCTGGTGTATGTATATATACATATAAAATCAGCCATAAAAAGATGCAATCTTGCCATTTATGACAACATGGAGGGAACTTGAGGATGTTTTACTAAGTGAGATGATTCAGGAGAAAAACAAATATTAGATTATTTCATTCTATACTTGGAATATGGACACATAACACAAATGAATTGAGAAACTAATATTAAGATAAAACTTTGGATATTGACAGCAAGGCTGATGCTGCCAGAGGGGAAGGTGGGAATGGGGCTCGATCTTGTGGTAGAAAGGACTTGCTTGCTGTTTCATTATTTTATTTAATTTATATATTTCATTCTTTCTTTTTTTGCTTTTGTTTAATAATCAGCTTGAAATATCTGTAAACTATCCTAACGTAGATGTCAAGGAAGAAGTTATATATGAGTGTGGAATGCAGGGAGATGGTACATGCTGGAGTTACATGGCGGACACTGCATAGAGAGTTACTTATGGAATCCACCAAGGGAGAGATTTTCTATCACTCTCCTAATGCCGCCATGAAGTAAATGCTATTATTCTTTATAAACATCAAAAGGTCCCATAGAGGTTAATCAATTTGTTACAGATCTTGCAAATGTTAACTTCTGATTCCAAGTCCATGATCTTTTCACTTTGTCACATTGCTTCTCCTCAAAAGTCTTTATGCTGTATTTGATGGGGTACAGCTAGAGGATAACATCATGTATAACTTCTAGTTGTTTTCAGATCCTTCCTGAGATGCAATCTGCTTCATACCGTATACTTCATACTGTCCAATAAAACTGACTCTTCCAGAAATATATTCAAAGGAGACTTCATGCAGTCTCTTATGTGATTCTAATATCTTGGTAAAGACAACGATATTAGTTATAGATAACAAAAATCATGTTAAGCAGAAAAGAAATATATTTAAAACATACCGAGAGGCTCACAGAATTTCCATCACAAAAGAGAGTCAGTCTCAGATGCATATCAAAACAATGTCCAAAACCACACTGCAGAACCAGACTAGCTAAGACAACATAAGGTTCTGGTCACACATATCACAGCGCATCACTGAGACACATTTGCAATGCTGGAACATGAATGTTTTCATGGGAAGTGCTACAATTTAAACAAGATATAACCACCATCACTGCCAACTACCCAGTCCTGGAGTTATCCTGTCTCCTCTTACTAGATCTCACTATCGACCACTTTTTCATTGTACTGAAACCTATCACAGGCCTTGGATAATATTTTCTGAGGCATCTATACAAGTGCATGAGAAATCCCACTGAGCGGACAAAGGTGGGTTTTCCTTTCCCTCATCATCTGTTGGTATATTACAGTGCATCTTATTTACAAGCACTAAATTTCTAGCAAGTCAAAAAATGCCTCTTGCTTGGTAGGTAGTAACTTTTTGGCTCACATAAGAGAGAAGTTAATGGTGTCAGATTCAATAGACATTCACATTCTTTTTCAATTTGTAAGATATTTGGATTTTGGCATCCTATAGCAACCCTCTGGTCAACTGTTAGTCAATAGTTCTATCAGAGATGTCTTTAGGTCACTAATCTCAAATAAGGAAATTATCCAATCTTTATTCTAATGCTTCCATGAATACTTTAACATTCTATTATCTTGCTTGCCTTGTGAATAAATCAAGAGTCAGTATCAGTACATGTAGAGAAAGTACAGATAGCCACGAACTTTCCTTCAATATATTTTACCTTCACTGGTAATGAAATTTTCCTCAATTAAAGGTAGTTTGAAATAAATTCTTCGGCCTTCTAAAAAGATATTCAAGAGAAAAGGGAGCTATTAATTATTTTGTTTTCCCCATATCTCCAGTTTCTAGTAGTCTAGGTGATATATTTTTACTAGTTTACTCTTGTGACAATGTACTAGAACCTTCGAGAGGATAACATTGGTTCTGTCCATGTCATCAATCCTATATTTCATGTTGAATTCCCCTTTTAATACAGCACCCATGTCTATCTGTTCCTTGATTATTAAACTTTAACAATTCCTTCAAAGAATTTCAAACTTTCCATAGTATGTTCTAAATTGAAATAAAAGTAAGTCTCAATTCAAAAAGACTGTGTTTATTAATTAATTAGTTCCACAGACATTTTTGATCACTAACTTTATAAGATGGGCAAGATGGTTCTCTAATAGCACTAAGTGCTAGAAAGAACAGATAGTGATTAGAAAAAAAGTCTTTAAAATTATCCATTCTTGAGCCCTCAGTGTATTGTCTGATATAGGCTTGTCAGTTAGAGAATAGACTTTAGAACTTCAGGGTCTAGGTTGTTAATAGACTAAAGCTCTGTACCCTTGTCTCCTTGTAGCCCTTCTACGACTGACTGTGAGCGGCCATTTTCTTAGTTCCTAGCAGAACTTTCTTTGGTGGGTAACTAAATTGCCTGACGGTGGTAGCAAAGACACTAGTATGCCACTGGGATCGTGGTTTTTCCTAGACTGAGGACTTGTTGACTCAGGAGAACCCACCACCATCAAAGATCCTTCAGCATACTGTCATGATCACATCAGTTCCTATAACCAAGGTCTGAATTGTGGTCCCAATGGTGACGTTGTGGTCTCCTTTTGTCCCTGTTTTAAACCTCTAATACTGCTTCTCTCTCTTTCTCCTCCAAAATTCTGATTACTACCACCAAAAATTAGAGTGACATGGTGGTCACTCAGCATTCTCAGTTCATCTGGGTCTTCACAGAAACAGTTAGCTGCTGCTAACATATTTTCTCATATTTTCTAAATGAATTTAATTGGTCAGAATCTGCTTTCTTCACTGTTCTTAGAAATAACTTTTTTAGTATAAGCACATAGAGGTTCTATTGCCCCTACATTTTGATAGACACTTAAGAATTTAACTTATCCTCCCTTTTTATTCACTTCTTTTCTCTTCTCCTCTCCTTCTTTTCTCCATATTTGCAACATTCATTCCATAGTCTTAAATAGTGAGTTTCACCATATCAGAGGCAGTGATAATCTTTTGTTACTGAATAACTTCTAGAGGAGGATCTTGCCAACAGATTTTAAATAAATTTCTCCTTTTAACTATCATTTCTATTATAATTCCCTAGGATTATTTTGCTTCCTTCCAGAAAAGTATAGTGCTGGAACTACAACCAGTCTTGGATATATCCAAGACTCTATCATGATCATTAAGACCTATCCAATCACTAGCTCTGAACTCTAGTCCAAAATTGCCTAGAAAGCTGAGAAAGACATGGGCTTCTAGAGAAAAACATGCTCATTTTAGTTTGTTTAAAAATTTAGTGACCTTAGGCACCAATGCAAAGATTAGTTCCCAGGAATCCTTCCCCACTGCCACTTTGAACAGTTGCCAGAGAACATAGGACTCCTCTTTCAAATATTATGTGTTCATCTAATCAACCACCTAGGGCTGTAGCAGGTCTGGCCCCAGCCTTACAGCTGAGTGAATCAGAAATAAATGTGGTCTAATAGCTGCCCACTATCTCAAGGTGGTGTTGTCAAGATCAGCAGACATAAGAGGGCTCAATATAGACCCTTTACTTCTCTAAGTCCGTTAAGACCCCTTGTTCTCAGTTTGGCAGCCATGGAAAGGATGTCGCCACTAATTCTATCAAGCAACAGTGATATCTAAGATGGAGGAATAGTGATACCTAAGATTCTTCTCTCCTCCTCTGTGCCTGAGACATTATATGACCAATTTTTAAAATTTGAAACACTAGTCAAATATGTAGTAGGCTAAGTGGGCATTTAGCATGTGCGATATTATTAAGCAACAAAGTCTATTATTCCCTAGATATTACTCAAGAATTCATATTCTTCTTCATCCCTAAATCATTTTCAGCAGTGTTAGTTTGGGCGCAGTCAAATTGCCCCAGTTATACTGAATGTATTAAAATCCAGAACAGAACTATCTAGAGATGAACTGCTCTGGTAGCATGTTTCATGCTTGCCTTTTGTCTTGTCTTTTTTTGATCTCTATGAAAGCATTTAGCCTTGTGAGGAGTTCAAGAGCAGAGAGATTTTTTTCTTCTTCATTTATTATTAAGGGAGTCTCATTCTTTCATTGTCTTCTTTTAACAGAAGGCCCTGTCAGGGGCATTGATCCACTCACCTGTAAGACTCAGGCCAGACCGCCTCCTTTTACTGCCCTAGTTGGTTGTTGGTTCTTTTGTTTAAGCCATAGAATACAGTTTAGTTAGCCCTCTTTCTTGTGGATGGACATGCTTAGAGAGCACCTAAGGGTATTCAGGTGTTTAATTCCACTCATCTTTGGAACAGATACCTTTCCCCACAGTCCCACAAGAGATGTGATTTAAATCTTGAGTTTTACATGGAAACCTTGTATTCAGTAATGAGACTTTTTGTTTTGATGTGTAATTTAAGAATTTATTTGTTATTAGTTAACTCATCAACATAGAGGCTTCTGGAAAACCCCTGATACTTAATGACAGAGGTAAGAATGAATTGTCTGTTGATTTAGCAGTATTAGATGTTGGAGTGCCAAATTGGAGATCCCCAATAAAAGCAATTATTAATTCCAAACTACGCATTTCCGTGTCTGAGGCAAGTCATTTCTGAGAGGTTTCGCCAACCTGGTTTCCTTAATCATGTTGATACCTGTGATACAAAGCTTAGCATTTAATATTTTCATAAATACTGACATTATGAATTGATTCCAAATCTATTCAAGCACATTTATGAATAATAGAAAGTTTTGACATTATAATTGAACCTGTACTTATATTTGGATTTACCTAGCAATTGTAAGTGTATTGGAGAAATAGGAAGAAAATAGGAATAACAGAGTAAATATATTAAAACATATTCTTACAGAGGTTTTGATCTCTTTATTATTGTGAAATAATTAAAAAATAAAATTATCTGCATAATGCTGTAATTAACTTCTACAAATATTGGTATTAGAAAGAAATTTCTCTTGTACTTTTATTCATCATTGACAGCCAGGTTGACGAAAGTCTAAAGATGGCTGTCTCTAGCAATGGTTGCTGATATTGAGTAAAGTTAGTCTGATTTCTTCTTGAGCTACTGGGATGCATGATATTGGTTAATGGCTTACAAAAATAACAGGATGTGGTGTAACATGACGCACTAAATCCTCTGCTGAATAAGGCTTTTTATTTTTCTTAGCTGTCTTCCTCTTTTCGCCTGGCATTTGATCTGATTATGGCTTACCTCTTTTCATGAAATCTAAAGGTCTAACTAGGTCAACACTAGAAAGATTGTGACTGTCAATATTCTATTTACTTCTTACGCCACATAAGCATATTGACAGTTAGGAAAAGCCATAGTTGTCTAATTATTTGCTGCAAAGTGAGTCCAGTGCCTTGTTTCTTCTGATTCCCTTGTTTCTTTTTTAAAATTATTCCAAAACTAACTATCCTCACCCTGTCATATAATAATAAGCAATAGCTATTGTTTGATGACAACAACTTTGTGTCAAGTATATTTTATGAATTATTTATTTAAACTTCCCAACAAAAAACTGACTTAGCTCACTTTTGTGTAAGTGTCAGAGATTTAGAGATGTTGAGTACCTCAGTTAAAGTCATGCAAGACTGTGGTAGAACTGGAGTTCAAAGCCGGGTCATATGACAGTGGAGTCAATATAAGTATTCACTGTTTCATTGGCTTCCTTGAATCTCTTCCACTTGCGTATGCACAATTTTGTCTGCCAAGAAGGATGTGATTTGATTTTTTCCAACCACAGGTCAGGAGTGTCAGAGCTGTCATTGTGCACTTTCTATATTCTTGCTATTCAGTTCCATACACTTCTCCATATCTATATCACATCTGCTATTTCTTCATGCTATCAATTCATTTATCCATAAAATATGTATTGAGCTTCTACTAAGCACCTAACACTGAAACAAAAGTTTCTCAAGGAAGTAATTTTATTTGGGGTGACAGTCAATAAATTAAATATACATAAAATATGTTTATTATATGTGTATATGATATACATATTATACAGCAAGTTCTAATACAATATGTGAGAAAAAGCCCTCAAAAAAAGTGAAAGATGAACTTTACAGGATCTAGAATAAAATTACTCAAAGCAAAGAGAACAGTAGGTGCAAAAGTTCCAAGACAGTTTTCTTGGTATCTTTGAAGATCAATATTGCTGAGCATTGTTAGTAATAAGTAGTCAGAGTTAATAATATTGGAGATTTGTCCCTTATAGTGTATGATGACAACTTTGGATTTCCTTTAGAGAATTGCAAAGCCATTTCGGAGGATTTTGAGTAGATGAGTGAAATCATCTCTCTTAATTTATAAAGTTACTGTGCTCCTTGTGAAAAATGAAACAAAAGTCAGAGAGAGCGAGAGAGAGTGAGAGAGAGAGAGAGCAGTTCATATACAAGATGGTGATGCCTTTGCAGTGGGGAACTTGTAATGTTGGAGGTGTCTTCGAAAAGTATAGCTGACAGGACTTGTTTGCAAATTAGATATGAGGTATGACATACATGATGTACTGACTATAACTCTGAGATTAGACTGACCAAATGGAACCAGAAAGGTGCCATCACTGACATAGGAAAATTTAAAGACATTAGATGGGGAAGAGCTTGGAATTTAAAGTTTTATTTTGGTCATGTTAATGTTCAAAATTCTTAATAGATGATCAAACTTAAGATGCAAAGAAGTAAATGGTTGTAGGAGTGTGTAGTTTAGCAGGGAGGTTTAGGTTTGAAATATGTAAATTTGGCAGTGATGATCACATGGGTGACATTTATAGTGATATAATTGAATTAAGTCACTTAAGGAAGTATAGAATATAGACAGAAGAGAAGCATTCTCTTAATAGTCCTATCAAAATACATATCAGAAAAATCACTATAGGTCTTTAAAATATATACAAATATCACAAATATCAGTGTTTTATCACGCAGTCATCACATCAAAATATTTGAGAGTAGACCCTAGGGGTCTCTGTTTTAATCAGTTTCCCTAGGTGACTAATTATGTAGAAACTGATGTGTTTGAGAATCAGTTATAAGTCATTCTGTTTGTGTGATATTAAGATTTGTTAATTAGAGTAACTAAAGCACATTAATTTTAATTAATTTTATTAACAAGTCACTTCTTTCCAAAGTCACTGCCATCTATTCAAATATTAACTATGGTTTTCCCTTATCCTAAGTGCCCTATTTACATTCATTCTTATGCCAATTTTTGCACAATTTAGCACATGCAATTTTGTCCAAAAAATAATTCTTCAATGTCATCTCATTGTTCTCAAAGGCAATGATTCTTTACATGACCTTCAAGATTTTGCCTGGTGTTAGACATCTATCTCTTCCCTATGTCCTCCTCTCTACACCTCACTCAAGTACTGACCTTCCTTCAGTCTCATCTACACATCTACTTTTTATCCCTAGCTTTTGCATTTGTGTCCATAGATGACCCTTTTCTCCCTTCTTTCACCTATTTAAGTCTTCCACAATTTTGACCTGGACTCAGTCATCACTTCCCTAGGGAAGGATTCTCTGACTTTTCTAGCAGACAGATTTCACCATTTATAGGCTGTGAAATAAATAATTTTAGGAAGGTTATCATGTTTTTAGGGAAGGAAATAGAATATAAATGGAATATAAAAATGTCGGAGTGGGTTACACATAACAGAAGTAAGTATTATAAGCTTTTGTTTCTTTGTGCACTAGTAAGATATTTTTCTTGCAATACTTTTACAATTTTTGTAATGTTGTAGTTCCTGACTTTTTATCTGTTTCTCTTATTAGACTGCAATTTCTGTGAGTGCAAAGAATTGTGACTATTTGCTTTCTATTACATTCATTGTCCTTGACAAATAACTAGTTCTAATATAAATACTCAAAACATAATTGTGGGAAGGAAAGAGGAAAGAAGACAGATATGGGCATCTGTATTTAGAACAGGGGTGTACCTACCTTCATACTGTATAGTGTGGTCATACTAGCTAAATTAATGCAAATTCTTTGGGTTCATTGATCTCATACTTGAAAACAAGGCTTCCAATAAAATTTACTTATTTTAAATAATGTGTAATAAACAATTAATGCCTCAAATTATACGTGTTGAGTGAAATATAAGCTAAGGAAATTTAATATTACTGAAAATTGCATTATTTCTTAAAGGGAATTATTGAAATCTAAGTCTTCCTGAGAACTATAGTAAGGTGATGTTTATATTTTATATTCCTCTGGACATTAATAACAACTTAGAGATACTATCAGAGCTAATGAATTGGTGTCTTACCTCTGCTTGGGAATATCTTTTTCTTCCACCTAGGAGTTTTTATACAGTCTTAAAATGACTGTTTGTAGGCTTTCATGCTTTTTTGTGTCGTGATTTTTCTGTTTCAAATGTCAGAAACCTCAACCTAAACTAGCTTCTCAACAAAAGGGAATTCATTGTCTATTTAATTGAACATTTCAGTTTGCAAATAATTTCAAGTCTAGCTGAGTCCAGGACCCAATCACTGTCAGTTATGAGACCTACCTCACAGTGCTGGCTCGGTTCTCAGGTTCCATGTAGTCCCAGAATTGTTGTGGATGATCTCATTCCCTGTGTACTCTTAAGTTCATCTAGTGACTTTCCCAGCAAAATTCTCATTTTCCCAGCAAGGTTCTATTAAGCATCAAATCTGTCCCTAAGTCAATCACTTTGTGAAGGGGAATGTGATATTCCTCTGACTAGAAATGAGCTGTGTACCTGAAACGAATTCAACTTTTAGTAAAACACATGGGCTGAAAGTCAGAGACAAGGGGGTTCCTCAGAGGGGAAATCAAGCTAATAAAGGGAAAGTGAACAGAAAGCAATAGCAACTACCAAAGCTCCTTACTCCCTTTTCAGTAAATGATCTTCCTTTCCACCACAATAGAGCATTAAAGTTACCTATACTTTCCTGATCTCCAATCTTTCTATGCCAGTACTCATTTTTAATTATTTCCTCTTAGACCGAGACTTCGGGGTCAAGATACCATCCACACTAATGATTATCAGCTTGGATCCTTTTCTTAATTTCTCTGAGAATTTGCTTTATCAAATATTTCTCCTGACTATCTATTCATACATTTTTCTCCCATATATCTGTTCAAAATTTCTCATCTTTATTAAAACATTTCTTGACTCTACCAACCCTTCTGGCCTCTGGCCAATCCCCCTTCCCTCATAACCAGTTGCGTAATGGTTTTTTTCCCCCTCTATCGCTTTCTCTTTTATTTACTTTTAATTTTATGACAATATTGATTTCATCCCTTATTCAAATTTCTATGGCTCACATTATCAAGTCTTAAAAGAATCAGAAATATGTCCTTTCAGTCCTCCTCATTTATTTTTTATTTGCTATCTCTCAGAAGAAACAGGGGCCAAGATGTTACCTAAATTTCATCTGCTACCACTGCCATTCAGGATTCCATCATCCCTCTCCTACATATTTCTATAGCTCTATTTTTTTTGGTGTGATTTTCTTGCAATCTCCCTTTCTTATCACCAGTTCATTTTTTTAATTCAAATGTGATCATATTATACTCTGTTTACAACCTGTATTATACCCCAAGGAGTATTTTAGAGTTGTCCAACACACCATTAAGGCTTGTGAATTGTGATCTGTGGTAGGATTTAGAAAAATAATTTGTTTCTAATAAAAAAATGTGCATTTAAATTTTTTATTTTTGGATTGAAATAGGTCTCAAGATGATAAGTTTTATTAAAAAGTTAACTCACTCATTTGTATTCTAATAGGCCACCTTAACCAGAAGAGAGAGAAGAGAATTTACAATTAAAACTAAATTTATGAATAACTTTCTTATGTTTTACATATGAACATTATCTATCACTTGAAGCAGGAAAAAAAGGTTGAAAACCAGAGTTTGGCACACAGAACTGTCCCTCATAATCTGAACCTTCCCCAGTTATTCCTTTTGCCACTGTCCCTGTTAAGCCCATCATTCTCTAAGCTACACCAAATATTTTTAACAATCCTAGAATGTACTGGGTGCTCTCATGCCTCTTTTGATCTCTTCTATTATCACTGTACCCATATCACAAACTCTTATTTACCCCTGAAGGTTCAATTTGAATGTCACCTCCTCATTGATAACTTTTTATTCTCTCAGTAAGTGTCTCCTTTTTTGTTCTCACAAATCTTGGTTTACAGTTCATCTCTAGCCCTTTATAATTAGAGCTATCATCTGGCTATTTATGTATTTCCCAGGAAAGTGAAAATTAATGGACAAGATCAAACACCAATCACTCAGTCCTGCAAGTTTAATGCCTGATAGGTAATAAATCTCAGTAAGTGTCTGTGGAATGAATTAATTTTTAGACTATACTGACTGAATACCACATTCATGGTGGACAAAAATGGAAAGCTGGTCAGATTCATGGTCATGGTTTTTTGTCTTTTGGAGAAATTCTGCAAAAATAACACTCCTAAAAATAACTATATTTAAAAGTTATTTATTAATTGACTTTCAAATAAGTACTCCTTTTTTTCAATTCTTATCAATCAAATCTATTTCCTCCCAAAATATGTGTTCCTTGAAAATAGGAGCTATGTTGTACATTTAAATTTTCCTAGGGTTTAGCAAATATCTGGTATAAATGCTGAAATTTAAAAAATAAAATCTTCAAATATGAAGTCTCAATACCTAAAAATTGTATTGGAATGCATGTTAGATTAGTATAGGCTTGCTTTAAAGATAATTAACTTTATGCTTAACTAAGGTTTATATAGAATTAGGCCACTTAGATTTCTAGAGCTACTTAGCATCTAATCTAAATGAATCCTCTTAGATTTCTGTTTAATTATATTCAGCTTGCACATCTTTTCTAGTTTTTAAACTATATATCTTATACTGACCTTAATATACCAAGCACAAAGCCCAATTCATCTTTTATCTGGAAACTAAATATAACCATTTATTAATGCTAGCCTAATGACTTTTCTTTCTTGAATTCATAGTTCACTTTTTGTCTCTGTAGTACATAAAGGACCTTCTCATATACTATTCTTTCTTAAGTTATATTACTGCATAATTTAGGGTTTTAATGCTATCTGGTTTTATTAAATGATATCTGGTTTTATTAAAATTTCACATGTATAACTGTTGTCCTAAGTAAACTGAAATTTCTTTCTAAGCAACTACTAAGCTATAAATTGTGTTAGATTTTTTGCAATGATAGAATTTTGATCTCTTCAGGGAAGGCCCTCCCCAGTGCTAGAGTAGGACCTCCAGGTCACCTCCCACCTTTTTGAAGCGTTTTTTTAGTATTTTAGTTTCTGAATACAGTTTTTCTTAAGATTGAAGGATATTTTGGGGAAGAAGGAGAGTATTTAGTCTCAGAAAGGGGGTGGGGGTGAATAGAAAGTCCTAAATAATAGAAGAAATATTTTGCAGTCATCAAATGAAGTATTTGATGTATTTCTATTAAAATCACCTATTAAATTTCTATTAAATTCATCATTTAAAGTTGTTTCCATGTTAATTTTCTGCCTAGTTGATCTGTCCATTGTTATCAATGGGGTGTTGAAGTCTCCCACTATTATTGTATTACTATTGATATCTCTTTTTATTTCTGTTAATGATTGCTTTATGTATTGATGTGCCTTACTTTGGTGTTTATATATTAGTAAGAATTATGCTTTATTGCTGAATTGACCTCTTAATCATTATCCATCCCTCTCTCTTTTTAGCCTCATTACATGGAAGTCTATTTTATCTGCTATAAGAATGGCTGTCCTTGCTTTTGCTATTTACCAGACTATAGAATTATCTTCTAGCCATTGATTTTGAGCCTGTATTTGTCTTTTGAAAGATGAGTCTCTTGAATGCGGCAGAAAGTTAGGTTACATTTTTCTTTTTAATCCTTTCAGACACTCTTGTTTCTTTTAATAGGTAAGTTTAGCCCATTCACATTTATGGTTATTATTGACTTGTAACTGTTTTCTGACATTCTGTTTGCTGTTTTCTGGGTGTTGTTGCAGACAGTACCTTTGTTCTCCTTTCTCTTCTTAGGTGACTAGAAAGCAGTTATGTGATTGCCTTCTCTTATTATTTTCTTCTTTCCTTTTTCCCTGGAGATATGCTTTGAGGTTACCCTGGGATTTGCATAAAAGTTTCTATACGTAGGTCCTGTTTGAACTTGAAATTCAGTCTTGAGTTAATTCTGTCAACATTTTTACTCTCTTCCTCCCCACTCCTTAAATTTTGATGTATTACTGCTTTTAAGTGGGGTTTATTTGCATTTTATAGCACCTTTTAAGATTTTATTTTTTAAATCTAATTTGGTGGTTGCTGGGATCAATATAGAAGAAGCTTGGTTGAAATATATAAAGCCAAAACAAGGGAAAACAATAACCCAGTTCCCTGGAAAACCAGGAGCCGCCTTGGAGGGGAGGTTTTTGTTTCCTGCTGAGGCTCAGAAAGAAGCCTGGAAGCTAGATAGTTAACTTAAACCTTTTAAATGCAAAATCACATTGTAAACAATGATTGTTAGAATGGCTGATTTACTTCTTGTATTTTTTCTGTGAATGACTTCCTTGTGTAATGACAATAAATGCAAAGAGTCAGTGACTTGGGGTAGCTATTTGGGACAAGAGATCCCCCATAGTTTATCCCATGACCCTGCTTTCTTTCTATTTCAGTCTGTTTTTGTCTTTCTTTCTATTTCTCAGTATTTTGCAGCCCCTCCCTTCAGCCCTGACCTTAGAAGTCAAGCCTGACAGGTAGTGATGAATTCCTTTAACATTTATTTTTTAATCATTCCTTAAATTTTAAGTGATAATCTAGCAGGATAGAGTAGTCTTGGTTGAAAACCTTTTCTGCCAGCATTTTGAGTATAACGTGCCGTTCCCTTCTAGCCTGTAATGTTTTAGCTGAAAAATCCACTTACAGTCTAATGTTTGGAAATTTTCTTTTGTTTGAAATTATTTTGTAAAGTGATTTAATTTATACAGATTTGTTAAACAATATTCTGGTATGGTTTTGATAAATTTGACAGTAATGCTTTTATTTCTCAATTTCAGATTTCTTTCCCTTTAACACTATCAATGAACTATATGTATATATATATATATATATATATATATATATATATGTACCTAGTTAGAATAGGGATGAGAAAGACTATTTTCAACCACTAATAAAGAAGGAATTTGTGTACCATGGTACAGGAAAAATTGTGAAGAAAGTAGTTGTTCTTACTTCTAAAGCATTTTACCAATAAAATTGAATTAAAAACACATCTTAAGAGTGAACCAGCTGATATGGGAAACACTGGGATAGAGTGCTCATAAGAGTCTGACTTGAGCTGTATATTTAGCCCATTGCAAAGACTGTTACTGGGCAATCCATAGAGATTTGAAAACTATACGTGACTCGGGATCATTCTGGGATTGACAAACTTATTTATGCTAATGTGATAGTTTGTCATCCACTTCTCAGAAACTTACAAAATAAAGAACTGATGAATTAACCACAGTATTAAGACAGTATTGAAAAAAAATGGAGAGGGTTGGAAGACCCACCAATTCATAGTTGCATAAACAGGGTAACTCTATTGCACCTGTAGATAACATCAATATTTACATGCATGCTTTAATGTTTGGAAGCTTTAGAACTTGGTCCTTTCTAATTAAAAAACGAGCTGTATTTTCACTCTATTTATGGTAGTATCTACGTACTGTCTTGGTATTTTCTGTCTTTTCCATTCCTGCTAAAGACTTTCTTAACTTTCTTGTGAAGTTGGGAATTTCCTTAGGGACTTCCAAGAGTTTATCAGCCTAGATATTACCCTACATGTTATTGTTGCAAGTTACCATAGCCATAATCATACATCAGTTTAAAAGTCCTGGGATCAATAAAGAGGAAGCTCAGTTTAGATATACAACGCCAAAGCAGAGTAAAACAATTACCCAGGCAACTGGAAAACCAGAGGCCATCTGGGAGGAAAACCTTGGCAGGGAGGTTTTTGTTCTCAGCTAAGGCTCAGGAAGAAGCCTAGAAGCTAGATAGCTATCTTAAACCGTTTAAATGTAAAATCACTCTGTAAACATTGATTGTTAGAGTGGTTGATTTACTTCTTGCATTTTTTCTGTAAATGACTTCCTTCTGTAAAGACAATAAATATGCCTGAGGAGTCAGTGACTCCAGGATAACTGTTTGGGGTGAGAGATCCCAGATAATTTACCCTCTGACCCTGCTTTCTTCCAGTTTGGTCTGTTTCTTTCTTTCTTTTTATTTCTCAGTCCTTTGCAGCCCCTTCCTTCAGCCCTGACCTTAGGAGTTGAACCCTACAAAAAGTGTCCTCGCACTCTTCATTTTCACAATTCATTCTCAAAAGTACAAAGGATATAATAGAACCACAATCACAACTAAAGTTAGATTAAAGTTAGATTTAAAAATAAATTTGGCACTAATAAAGAGCTTTACTATCTCTTTGGGCATTTGGGAAATCAGAACCGAATTTATTGGGTATTTAATTCACAGTTCTCAAGAGAAATTCCCAGAGGAATGAACCTGAGGTTGTGGAAATACACATATCTTTGTTTTTAAACATAATTTTATTCTTTTTAATGATGTAACAAAACCATCTTGATATAAAAGAAAAATCTATGAATTAGTATGCTCTTTAAAAATTCATAGTGTGTTGACATATATCTGAGAAATGGGGAAACTGCACATATGGGGAACCTATAAATATGTTTATTTTAATGCATGAAATCAAAGTCACTGCAATAACATTTTTTAAATAAATAAGCACACAACATTTCTAGGTACTTCTACAGAAAAGCTCTTCTTCCTTCTATGTCCCTATAAAAATAAGATTATCTATGTTAGGCTGGCCCAGGGACAAAAGCAGCAGCGGCCATGCCCGGGAAAGGCCAAGCCCGGGAAAAAGGTGGATGACGTCAGAATAAGGGATGCAACCCCCACACCTGGATTCACAGGGCCAATCCCAATCGCCATATGGGAAGCCCGCGAAATTCCTGTGTTTAAAGAGCCGGTCCCCCTTTGTTCGGGCGCGACTTCCAAGCCCGCGACTTCCTGGCCCTCTGCGGACTTGGGAGTTTCGCCCGGGTGTGCAAACCCCAATAAAGCCCTGGCTATTCGACATTTTTTGTCTGATTGAGCTTGTCTCCTCGCGGAGCCCAGAAAAACCTTACAATCTACTTTAATAACAATAGAATATATAAAAGATATAAGACAGCCAAACACAGCAGAAACGAATATTTAACAATATCAATTACCCATATTGAGGAATCATAGAAAGAAAATAAAATGGCTTCTCCGAGAATAATATTTTCCAGAACACTGTTCTGGAAATTATTATGAAGGAAGGCATCATTACTTAAGGAGCCTATATCCTGTCAATTTAGTCAGTATAAAATATAATTCAAGGTCACACCTGTGTGTGCTACCTACTTAACTTTGTGTTAAACACAGGGCATTCAATGAGTCAAGTATGTTTGTCTTTTGAAATGCTACTGATTTTTCATGCTAGAAAGATTGATAGATAGCTGGTCTTGTGTTCTGATGAAGCCTGGGTCATACTCTTGGTTTATAGTTAAACCAAGAATAATGATCATAGAATTTAATAGTCAAGAATGATTATGATTAAACTTTGGAGAGAAAAATGCTTTCTTTTCTCCTTAGTTAACTGCCTTTTCCATATCACCCCTATTTTCCTTCAAGCATATTCTTGTTCTCGAAATCTTTTATCCTGAAAAAAAAGATTGAATTTAAGTCATGTAAATATTATTGTAAAATTTTACATCTGTTCTTAATATTTTAATTAAAATGTCTAATAAAAAAAGAGAAAGGCAGTTATCCCCACAAAAAAATTTCAGGCATACAAGAGTAGGTGGGAGTTTTGAGGAATAAAAGAGGTACTTTCCAGTCATAGTCTAGAATCGCAATTATATTAATAGAAAATTCACAGAGTCTTTCTGTGTGAAAGACTAGCCTGTTTTGGGTTAGATGTGTTGAAACTTCAACAACATTCCTCACTGTTTTAATCATTTTTACTGTATTATTTTCAAGTTTAGCAGTATGATTGTGCTTAAATGCTATTGAATAATTATTTTATGTTTTTACTTTCCAAGTGATATCTCTATCATTTACCTAAAAAGCGGAATATTCTTTAAATTGTAAATCTTTTTGTTATCACAGCAAAGTCCTTTTTCCTCTCTCAGTTGTAAAGTAGGATGATTTAACTATTGCTCTTTTACACCTTTACTACCTTAAACATAATTATACTATTACTCTACTGTCTTAGCAGCTCTGTATACTGATACTACAATATCAATCTCTCTTCAGCCATCTTGTTTTCTTGTGAACTCCATAATTGATGTGGTTATATAGTCTCCATTGAAGAGCTATTTATATTTTTATCTCTTATTATTCGCATGCCCTCAAAAAAAAAAACAAACTAAATTTCATCTCTGTATTCTAAGTAATAGGTACCATGCATTTTTCTATTGCAATTGCCTAAGATATAATTGATGGATATAAGTGACAAAGCAATGGCGCATTCCATGTCTCATAAAAGACTTTCATCCAAAATATGCAAAGAACACTTATAGCTCATTAATAAGAAAACAAGCAACCCGGTTGCAAATGGGGCAAAAAAATTGAACAGATACACTACAAGACACACGAATGGCAAACATCCATATGAAAGCATACACAATGTAGTTTGTCATTAAGGAACCACAAATTAACACAACAATGAGATACAATTAATACTTATTAGAATAACTAAAACCCAAAGCATAGGCTGCACTAAACATTGGCAAGAATATGCAACAATAGGGGCTCTCATTTATTGTTTGTGGGGATGTAAACTAGAATGGGCATTTAGGATTACAATTTGATAGCCTCATGTGATGCTAAACATGTCTTGTCATAATATCCAGAAATTATGCTCTTGGGTATTTACCCAATTTATTGAAAAGTATGTCTACAGTAAATTTGCACAAGAATGTTTGTAGCAGCTTAATATTAAGCTGTCAAAGTTTAATGCAGTCAAGGTGACTGTGATAAGTGAAATGTATAACAAGCTGGTATACCCTTGCAATGGAATACAAGTCAACAATAAAAAGGAATGAGCTATTGAACTATGCAAAAGATATAGATGGATTTTATATGCATCATATAAGATAAGAGACAACTACTTATTCTTTCAAATTTGATTATGATATTGCTAAGAATAAGTTACATTTTAGGCTTTACTTTTAATTCTAGGTTTCTTGCTATTTCTACCGAATCTATAGTTACTTCCTCCAGTGAATTCTTGAAACTCTCAAAGTCATCTATGTGGTTTGGAATCAAGTTCTCCCAAATTTCTGTCAGTGTTCATATTTTGACCTACTCCTATAGTTATGAATGTTCTTAATGGAATATAGAATGGTGAATCCCTTTGAGAAGGTTTTCAATTGATTTTCTCAGACCCATCAGTCTATGACAGGTATAGCCTTATTAAATGTATTTCATAAATAATTTGTCAAAATTACTCCTTGATCCATGGACTTCAGAGTATATGCTATGTTAGCAGAAATGAGAACTATGTTAATCTATCTCTTGTACATTTCATCAGCACTCTTGGGAGATCAGATGCAATTAAATGAGCAGCAGCTTCTATGTTTGTAAGCTTTTTTTTACTTGAAAACAAGCTACTCTTGAGATCATTCAACAATCCTCATTTTTACTCTCTTCTCACACTTTTATTATGTTTATCTTGCTACTTCTAAGTGAGGCTTCTTTTAATTTTATAAAAATTCCTTTAGTATTTCTTCGTTCTTTATGAGGAAGGAAGCGGGCAATAATGAAGGCAAATAGGCAAGTAGGCAAGATGAAGAGGCATAAACATTCATTTATTTATTTAGTTGCTGTTTTAGGTGCTTTTCTCCCTTGCCCTGGGTTGTGAATCCTGGTCCATGGACTTTTCATGGACTATGCTGGACCGGCAGTCTTAATACTTGAGCACTAGGGCATACACCCATTTAGTATTTCTTTGCAAGACTGATTTAGTTGTGATGCATTCATTCAACTTTGGTTTGTCTGTAAAGATCTTTATCATTCCTTCAATTCCAGGAGATATCCTAACAGAGTACAATATTCTTGGCTGTAAATTCTTTTCTTTTAGCACTAAGAATATATGTTTTCCCCTCTTGTTTATACATTTTATGCTGAGAAATTCACAGGCAACTTATCAGGTTCCTTTGTATATGAATTGTTATTCTCCAAATGTCTTTAAGATTATTTCTTTATCTCTGACTTTTGTAATTTTAATTGCAATGTATCTTCATAAGTATTTGATTAGGTTTCTTTCACTTGGAACTCAGGTTAGGGGCATTTCAGCTACAATTTCTTCAAGTAAGTTTTCTGCTCCTCTCTCTCTTCTCCTTCTGGAACCTCTGTGATAGGAACATTCTTCCTCTTCATGTTATCCCATAAGTACTGTACATTATCTTTACTTCTTTTCATTCTTTTTTACTTGTTTTTAGTATGCTCGGGTGCATTCCAATGTCCTACATTCTAGCTCACTGATTCTGTTGGAAGCATTGTCTAGTTTAATGCTGAGCCCCTTTATCCTTCATCTATTATGTTTTTAGCTCTCTGAATTCTGCTCTATTTTTTCTACACTAGTTCTCTTTCTGTTTATCCATTGTTCTTCTGATATTAGTAGAATATCGGAAGATATTTTGTTTAATGTTGCTTTAAAGTATTAACCTTAAGACTGTTGCTTTCAAATCTTCTTTAGTAAGCTTACCTAATGCTGAATTCAGATTTCACTCTGGTATTTTGTTTTTGTCCATCACTTGGGGGTCTTTTTCTCTATCACTTCATTCTGTTTGGTATTCTGTGTTTATTTCTGTAGTTTAAACTATGTGTTTTTTCTTATCTGTCCTGATGTAAAGGCCTTGTGCTAGGGTATCTGTTGTAGAATATAGTCCTAGGGTTTTGACACAAGGTGCTGATTGACTAAAGCTTCTGAATGGTAGGAGCTCTTGAGCTAGAATTGTGTTGAAGTCCAAGTGTCCAACCTACAGGATTAGAATTGGGACAGGGATTGCAGATATTTCTCCCAGAGTCACAGATATGAATGGTGAATAGTGAGGCACAAGAAGAGAGACTCAGGAGGTATGGGCCCAGGTCACAAGAAGGTCACAGTTCTGACAGAGGACACTGGTGAGAAGTTGTTGATTTTCTACCTGGGGTATTTGGGAGCTAGTTAGTGCAAAGCTACACTTAACATAATTTTTGAAATTGAAACTAGTACCAATTAGAGTAATACTAGGCACAACAATGGTGGGGGTTTAGGCATGGGGGCTGGAGGGGGGAAGTAAAACAACTGTTGGGAAAAATTGCACCCTTGTCTGAAAAATTGGAACTAGTTCGTTGTGTGCATTTTTTAACAAATTAATTTTTAGCAAACTGTGATTGAAACATGAGCAGAATTTCAAACTAAGCAGGATGCTGAGACAACCAACTGGGATGTATGATAATTCTATGCAAAGCACACTGGCCCTGTATAATTCTCTTAGTTTTCTAGCTGGGCAGCAGTCATGGCTGGGAGCAGCATAAAGCAAGCCTGAGTTCTCAGCACAGGCCCTCTAGCAAGTGGCAGGAAGATATGCAAAACTGTTTATAATAACAGCGCCAGGCAGGCTTTCAAGAGAGTTGCCAACATTTCTTAGAATGGATTTGCTCAGCTATCTTTATCAAGATCACAGCTCCAGCTACTTGTCCCCACCCTGAAAGCAGGCAATTACTGCTTTAAAGGTATCTTGGAGGAAACTACCTGGCACCACAAGTGTGCTAATGGCAGAGGGAAGGGGAGTTTCATCTTCAGGACCTTGCTGCAATATAATAATCACCATGAGGACAAAAAGAGAGTCTGAGGCTCTGTAGTATGTCCATTCATAAGAATCTCTCCCTCATTCCTATTCCCGTCACTAAAGTGTTTGGTTCTATAAGTGAATGCCCTACAGTCAGATCTGTGCATACTTTATCTATCAGCTCCCTGTGATTTCTGTCACGTATTCTTTGCTCCCCAGAGTTTCATTATTCTCTAAAGAAGAGTCTTTTTATTTTCCATGCCTGGTTGTATATTTTGTGAGTCAGTTCTCTGATACAGGGCCCTCTACTGTGAGGACATACCCTTCAGACCTGGAAATAGGGTCTCTATCACTGGTTCCTCTTGATGGAATCCAGTATCTCCACACTGGGCAGTATTTATACTGTGATGCATCAGCTTCTTCTACCATTCATGATGACATGTGTTCTTTCTCTTTGTGGAGATTCTGCTGCCCATTAATTTTCAAAGACTGTCACTGTTAAATGAGTGTAGTTTTTATGTGTTTGTGAAGAGGTAAGCTCAAGTTCTTAATCTACTATCTTAGAACCATTTGTTTGATTTTTAAAAATAATATGCTCTTATCACTTCAATAAAAATTTTAAAATATTTTAGTTAAAATAAATTATTTTAAAATAAATTTAAATACTTTCTAAATTTTCTTTTCTTGAGTACACTTCTTTATTTCTAAGTATTGAAGTAGTTTGTTATCTATAAAAAAGACTGCTATTCTTGTCTTAAATAGAATTCAGTGTGTAATGCAACTAGTAAACTTCCTGACATATAGTAGAAACTTAATAAATGATTAAGCTACACTTATTAAGCTACTTATTTCACATGTTTTTTACCTTATACTATTGCTGTGGATGTGATTATATGGAGATTAATTGCTCTATGAGGTGGGCCTATATTAGACTCTAATCTCTGCTCTTATTAATGGTGCCCAACTATTTCTCAAACAGAAATTGTAACTGAGTAGGAGATAATTTTGTGAACCACAGACTGACAAGATGTCTCTTTGACTTCATGTAAAGTCACATTATCTCAGAATGAACTTCTGGATTTTAGGTCACAGTAGATACCTAGCCTTCACCGAGATATAGACTTTATTGTAGGGAGAAAGAGGCTCAAGCTTGTGGTCCCCTAGAACATAATTTCCTGGGTGTATTATTTTTCTCTTCTCTCCATTTGATAATTTTTAAAAAATTTTTCATTAGGTCTCAATTATATTAATGAAAATCCAAAGCAAGGGGTTTATCCATGTGTGGATCTAGTGTAAAAGAGAGACCATGAGTCAGCATGACAATAGCAGTGGAGGTCCAATGAAAAGGATACCAAAAGGGGAAACTCAGGATGGCAGAGTCAGACACTTAGAATTAAATACCCACTTCTTTATACTTAATTCCTAACCTCTGTGTTATATTTTGTTAAAGGAGGAAATGTTTTCTTACGTGATGCTTTATCTTCAAAAGAGGGAAGTTTTTCTTTATTGTTTTTTTGTCATTGTTTTCGTTTGTTCTTTAATCATATTCTAAATTTTTTTTCTGTTGCAGACATAAATTTCAAAGTAGAAAATATTTCAGTCTTCTACTTTTTTCCATGCTATTTTACTGCTATAAGAAAGGTATATTTGCTGAGTTGAAATAATAATTTCAGAGGTTTTATTAGAACAGGGAATTGACTCTCTGTATTCATTAGCTTATTTATTCATTTTTGATAATTTAATAATTTTGTTATCATTTCTTTAGTTTACAAAGCCATACTCATTTTAAGATGTTGACTTCATTTCTCAGTCTATAGGTATTATTCACTATACCTGCCAACAGAGTTTTAGTGCCATTTGCCACCACATTTCCTCCTCTTTCCTTCCCTACTCTCTCCCACCCCCAGAAAGCCTTCATTGTGTGTCCTCGGGCTTCTGCTGGTTTTATCTATCTAATTGTTTCATTTCACAATATTTCACATATGAGTGAAACCATCTTGTATTTCCCTTATTCTTTCTGGCTTATTTCACTTAACATGATCCCTAAAAGAGGAAAGTTTTAAAAATACTTTACTTTGGTGTTTAAATTTTGCACGTTGTGTATTTCAAAGAAAAGAGAAGTGTATACTTCAAATGAAATAAATGTTATGCTGTGACTTTTTAGATACTTTGTTAAACCAAATTTGCTTACAGTACGATTTCATTTCAAAATATACATAAGCTTTATGAAATTTATTTTCAGGGAGAAAATGTAAATAAGCATTTTGATTTCATAGAAAGGAATCCTTTGGAAAATTCAAAGTAAGGATTTCCTAATGAAAGGTATAATCCTAGCAGGAAAGATAATTTATTTTATTTTGCATTTTTTTTTTTTTTATAAGGAAAAGTACAGGCAAGAATGATGGCAAGCAGCCAGGCAGGCAGGAAAGAAGAGAGAGGCAGAAGAAGAATTTTATTTATTTTTATTTAGTTATTCATCTTATTTTCCCCCATCCCTCTCCCAAACCCCCAAATCAAGAACCCAGATATTTGGGATGTATGTGGACTGCAACTGCCGGAGGCTGTGGACTTAACTGCCAAGCTATCAAGACAGCAATTTAGTTCTTTTTTGTATGCAAAAATTCTCTGAAATGACTTTTGACATTCTAACTTCCCTGCTTTGATTAGAAGCTTATGATCTAGAGTTAGAGAGGGGCTAGTCTTATTCAAAGAATTAGAAAGATCAAACAGCTTCCAAAATAACAATACTACTCTATATCAACTTTTGCTTAATTCTCTGTTTGTTCTGAATACTGAATAATTGCCTCCATTTTGAGATGATTATCCTAAGCTAATAGATAAATATAGTACCAATGGCAAAAGAGAGATCTGAAATGAATATTTTAAAATGAGAATTCTACTTTGAATCTTGAGTGAATTTTTTGACTAGACTTTCTCTTACGAGACTTACAAAGATCAGAATTTTATTCTTATGAAACTGTAAGTAACTTGGTAGGCTTCCTGCTTTTCTCTCACATGTACTCAGGCAAAGTCAACTTATTGAAGTGTGAATATTTTCCCAAAGTTACAGATGAAAATGGAAAGACTTCAAAAATATCATGACTTTTTAAGAAAGTCAATGTAGGAAGGACATCACTCAAATGGCAAACTAAGAGATCCCTGTTCCTTTCTTCCCACAAAAATCAATTAGCTATCTAAATAAAAACAGCTCTGGGAGAACTCTGAAATCCTCTTAAGAAACTTCAATAACCCGTCAAACAAAAGTCCTGAGAATAAACACACACATGCAAAAAGAAGGAAGACAGTTTCTTGCATCGTATCTCCATCCTCTCTTCCCAAAGACATTACTCAGCATAAGAAGGAATTTACCAGTCAGAAAAAGTTCCCTTCACCAGGAAAGCAGGATTAGAATGAGCAACCAGCTTCCCCCCTCCTTTGGGAACCTGCACAGACACCTACTTCAGTTTCACTCCACCCAGACGGGCTAGCTGATACATAACATATAGAGAATGTTAGGAACAAAGAAGAAAAGCAGGTGTTACTGGTAGCAGCCACACAGTGGGAAAATCACAGTTTACAGCCACCCAACCATGACAGTCACTTAAGCTCTTCCCCATTCTCCCCCTTATCCTGTCGTTGAAGCCTCAGAGTCACACTGGTAGTCACTCTAGGTTTCTTCAGCTGTCAGAGTGTGAGATAACAACTACATATTCATATTCAGGAATAATTGCTCTTGGCTGTGCATTTGCACATTCACTGCTGCTCTGAGGCTTGTAAACACTTCACTACCAAGTGCATGTCAATGGAGAGACTGCAGTCATAAGAGAGCATGTTGATACCTAGAATCCTTAAGCTGCTTATGAGACTGGATCAGGCCCTGTCTTCTATTGCTGGCCTGCATATTTCTGTTCACATTTAACTAGTCCTTCCAGCTTTGCATTTTCAGCACTCATCACTAGCCTCTATTAGTGTGAACCTGTGGTGAGACTCAGAAATTACAGTATTGTGTGTTGATAGCAGTGTCCTTATACCTGCCAGTGATGTCACAACTGGCCCTATTGTTCCTGACCCTTACTAGCTGCCCTGGTCCCCCTCATTTCCCACTACTTACATGTGGGTCTTCAAATGGCCTCTATAACCACACAGCACATTGTAAATAGTGGGGAGTGACGGGGGGCCAGGGAAGACAGTAAGGGTCAGCATATCACTAGTGCCGATCACTATCACTACCTATTCTGGTTCTATCTTCTGAAGCTGAAGGTGCTACTGAAAACCCAAAAACTTTTGCAGTCACTGTGAATCCCTTGACATGACAATTGTGGAGCCTATCAACTGAGCCAATGAGACATCATGCCTCCCTTTACCTGGGGTCACAACCCAACCCTGAACTTGGCACCCCGGACCACTAGATTCATGGTCGCAACGTGATCTAGTGTGCCCCGTCTCACAGGTAAAAGTGTTCCTTTACTAAAATCAGTCCATTAAGACTTCAAATGTGAAGACACCTATGCAAGATTATAGGATTCACGACGCTTCAGGGAAATAGGATTCCATGAAAGGAATATAGTAAACCTCTACCAATTGATCCCAAAGAAAACATAGACATACGAATTTTCTGACAAAGAATTCAAGATCACTGTTCTAAAGATATTCAGAGAACTGTAAGAGAACACAATTTAGTGATATCAGTAAAACAATACAAGAATTAATAAGAAATTCAGCGAGGAGAAAAACTACATTTTTTCAACCTATAATTTTGAAGCTAAAGTGTCCAATGACTGAAATGAAGAATTCAGCAAAGAACTTTAACAGCAGACTTGACCAAGATAGAGAAATAATCACCTGGAAGACAGAACAATTAAATATTTTTAAGAGAACAAATAGAACAAAATGGTGAAAAAGAATTATAAAAAAAAGATGTACAGGACTTATTTTACAGCATTACAAGAAATAATGTGCACATCAGTAGAGTTCCAGAAGTCAAGAGAGTATAAAGGAATGGAAGCTCATTTAAGGAAATAATGACTGAGAGCTTCCCCGGTGGCTGAAAGCTTCTCTCAAAGAGATTTGAAATCCAAGTTCATGAGGTTAGTAGGTCATCATAAAACTGCCAGTCAAGAGTACTTTAAATAGTAAAGTTGTCTTCCTAAATGGAAAGAAGCTACTTTCCCTAACTAACCAAAGCTGAAGGAGTCATTACCTGCCTTACGAGAAATGCTGAAAAGAGTTCTTCAAGCTGAAACAAAAGGACAGTAATTAGTAACATGAAGAATACAACATGCTGGTCAAGGTGAGCATGTAGTCACCACCAATCATCAAGGAAATACAAGTCAAAATCACAATGAGATATTACCTCACATATATAGAATAGCTATCATATGTATAAAAAAACAATGTTGGTATATGTGGAGAGAAAATCTTTTGTGTTGGTGGGAATATAAACTGGTGCAGCAAAAGACATGTATTTCATAATATCATTTAAATGTGGAATATAAAGAAGCCATACTCATAGAAACAAGAGAATAAAACGGTGTTTATTAGTGACAGGGATGGGTGTAGAGGAAATGGGAAGATATTGATCAAAAGATAAACTCTCAATTATAAGATGAATAAGTTCTGAGGTTTTAATGTTTCCCATGGTGGTTATAGTTAACAATACTGAATTATATACTTGAAAATTACTAAAAGAGTAGCTATCAAATTTTCTCACCACACATAAAAAAATGATAATTATGTGATGTGATGAAGGTATTAGACAATTCTATATTAGTAATCATTTTGCAATATATGTGCTTCAAATCAACATGTTTTATACTTTAAACTTATACAATGTTATATACATCAATTGTGTAACAATAAAACTTGAAAAATAAATCCAGTGAACAAGAGTCTAATAATCAGAAATGTCTAAGCTTAACTTAAATCTTTTTTAAAGATTCTTAAAGTTGTCATATTTTATTGATATTTATAAGTAAGAAGCAAAAAAGAAATAAAGTGTTTAAAAAGCACTTAATAACTGTACTTCATTCTTAAGTACAATTTTGTAAGTTTAAAATAAGGAAATATGAAAATAGGTCATCAGTTATTATGACTTTTACCCTCTGAAAAATAAATATTATTTTAAAATACTATTACTAAATACTATTCAGAGGCCAACATTTTATTTGTTTTGGCTCAATATGTATTATTTTCTTAAGATTGAGTATCTCCAAAAAGAAGTAGTAGTGTGCTTTTAATGCTTGTCTAGTAATTTAAAACAAATTACCAAGCACTGCTGTATTTCTAATCTTTTATTTTATAATTATTTACTACAGTAAGTGAAAAAATCAACTACATCCAACTTCCAGAAAATTTATGTGAAATATATCAAATATACATTTTATATATTGAAAAATAATTTCCATGAAGCAGTTATTTGAATTACAAGTGTTTCAAATAAAATAAAACTGGTTTTAAGTATTTTTAATCTAAAAAATTATACAGTTTTTTTTACAAAGCTGTCATGACAAATACTAATAAATAATCTTAGTAGAAGAATAAGACATTGTATAGAATACCGTTTTCATCACCTTTACATATGGAGAAAATGCCTTTGTTTCACACCCAGAAGTGCACACTTTGATATTAATAGATTTTAAAGTATTCATTTTATAAAATATAAACTTACTTTATAAGTAAAAAAATTTAAAAAGCTAACATTTACCATAACTTTGGCAGTAACGGGCAACTGACATCCTTTGACTGGTAAACACTGAGATAATCAAGGGATGTAAAAGTTTGGAAACAATTCTGGAAATTTTTAAAACAAGCACAAGTAGTGCATTTAGTATTAATTCAGTATAACATCATGCATGCACTCATAATGTTTTTTCACTCTGCTCTGAATAGCCCCGGCAACAAGTGCTCTACCAAAGTAAATTCAAGGCCCACATTTCCAAAGCCATAATGAATTACAGATTTGGTTACCATCTGGCATTTCACCAGAAACTGTGTCGACATCAAAATGTTTTGGCTTTTCCCTTTAGCTTTGCTATAGAAAATAGTTTCCTTTTAGAACCTGCAGTTTACAATCTAGGTTAATGCAGGACTTTATCTAAGCCAGCAGAATTCTTTTTTGAATGAAACCACAAAAGTAAATATGGTTTGATGTTACTAATCCTCATAACAAGGAAGAAGGAAATTTGACAAATAAAATCTCAAAGGGATTTTTGATACAGGACATATTCAAATTCCCTTGTTTTTCTCTGATAAAAGAAAAATTCCGCAAGAATTCTAAGTCATTGTCGATTATAAAACTTTCTAAAATAAGGTAAAATATACACATAGCAATTGCTTGCTTATCTACATCTAAGATCAAGCAATGTGAATATTTCATTATATTTTCTTCAGGTCTTTTTTAATTTAAAGATAAAAGTCCTAAGTCCTTTTAACCAATCCTTTTCTTTCTTCACTGCCCAAATCCTATGGCAATGACATTTTCGTTAATGTTCTGAATCTTTACTATGCTTACATGTTTCCAAAAATGAAAGATATGTTACCTATATGTACACATCAGTGGAATCCCAGAAGGACAGAAACTTAGATGAATGGCATCATACTGAACACATTTTTAAATTCAAAAATGTTATAAAAAGACCCGTTTTAACCAGTATGATGGAATTGTTTCATTTTAACTTTATCATGACATTATTTATCAACTTGACTGATACTGTCATCACCAATTCATCACAGTTAACCTCATCAAGAATAAATCATGTTGATTTCATTTGATTTATTGTTCAATAAGCTGGACATTTCTGTGTTAGCCCCAATCTATTCATGAGAAAGCATCAGACATCCAAACTGAGAGACCTTTCAGAAAACGCCTAATACTCCTCAAAAATGTCAAAGTCATAGAAGACTAAGACACAATGATGGATCAGAAGAGTCTATGGAGACATGAGAGCCAAAGTATTGTGTCCTGAGTTGGATATTGGAACAGAAAAATGATAATGATGTGGGGGGGAAAGCACTGTACTGTTAATTTCTTTGTTTAAAAATAAAAAATACTATGATATAAAACATGTTAACAGTAGAATCAGCTGGTATTCCATGTTAACATTGGAGGAAGAGTAGTTGGAAGCACTGGGATCTTTGTAAATCTTTTGCAAATTATTTTAAAATTAAAAATTTGGCAAGTGAATGTTCATAGTTCATAATAATTATTCACTATTATTATGATCAACCAAGACCATTTACAATTAGACAAAAATATATAGATAGCACACGTGAGGAGATTACGAATCTGTTAGTTAGCAATTAGGCATCAGTGGCGTGGGAGCAGGAAGGAAAGGATAAGGAAAGATGCCTGAGCTCTGGCAATCAGTTTAAAGGTCCAAGAGACCCTCCAATCGGTTTGAAAAACATCCACTGATGGACCAGTTAAACTCTTTGCTTGCCTCAGAAGGCCTCTGGGTAGGGATAAGGGTGGAACAATAACTCATAAAAGCTCCAACCCTCAGTCCCCTTGTGCCTGCTTCCCTCTCAGATTAGCCCATCCTTACACCATCTATTAAGGATCTGCTTTCACTGTCACTTCAATAAATTCCATTTGTTTTCTGTTGGCTGTGCTAACTTCTTTGTTCTTGGAGCAGGTGAGTCAGACAAAATCTTCTCTCCAACTCCCAAGAATCCTTGATGGAGACCGCAAGACCTTTGTACTGACATCTGTATTCTCTTTATATTTCAGGGTGCGGTATATTTGTAATTAAATTAGCTAGGTGAACATTTCAGTGATATTCAACACAACATAAATGATCTCCATGGATGTACCCTTGGAGAATGTTTAGCATTTAGTTAGATTTAGTCAAAGTATTAACAGTGATAAGAGAAAGAATATAGACAAATGTTGAGTGAATTTTTTTCTATTATCTGCAAAAGTATTACCTGTGTTCTAAAATGATGCACACACAATAAAATTGCTTAATAATTACTTTAATTTCTTTTATTTCTGGCTACTGAAACTTTAATTTTTCCTAAAATATTTGCATGAGTGCATGTATTACTGTCATTTTAGAAATTTATTAATCTAAAATGACAAAAGTCAAGTAATGATCACAGAAAATATAAGTTAGCAACAAACTACAGCATAATCAACAATGATATTAGAAAGTGATTGAGAAATTTCTTTTAAAAAATTTACCTAGAAAATTTAAGTAGAGTAATTTTATAGGACTACATACTTTTCAATGTTGTCTGAGATACATAGCAATCACTTTTAAGAGACCGGTTATTTACAAA
This sequence comes from Solenodon paradoxus, assembly GCA_004363575.1. Taxonomy (NCBI): domain Eukaryota; kingdom Metazoa; phylum Chordata; class Mammalia; order Eulipotyphla; family Solenodontidae; genus Solenodon; species Solenodon paradoxus. The sequence continues at coordinate 276,193 of RJWH01001523.1, read as the reverse complement.
CAAATAATCTAATTTAAACAGCTTTGACTATATTTATATACTTTCAATTATCAATTTGGGTAATAAAAATTATGTCAGAAATTTAGAAAATTCTATCCATTTTAGTGTTTGTGAAAAATTCAAATTTTTCAATAAAGTTTCATAGTTGCAACATGATTCTGAATATTTCTAATTATCTATTATCATTTGGATAAAAACATACATTCAAGTTTTTCAAACCCAAACTTGAAACATTATATAATTCAGTTAGATATGCTGTCTTAATTAAAAGCAATAGATAATAAAATCAAGATATTTTAGTTTAAAAGTTCTAGTAATAAAAATTTAAGTTGAAAATATTCTTAACTGTAAACTTATAAGTAATCTTTCTAAAGTATGTCATAATTAGGTTTTTTCAATTTTCCTTATTTTTAGCTAGAAAGTTCTTCAACCAATAGGGAAAATCTTTTTAGTTTTAATATATAAAGCCTTTAGCCTTCTAAAGACTAATAGTCTTTGGCATGATTTTAATTTTAATATATTTGTTTATTACCTCTAATTTACCTAAACAAGCTGCTGTCAAATCCTTTTCTTTTTCTCATCAGAATGCTTCTATACACAAGAAACTTAGAAATGCTGAAATGCAGGATTATAATTTTTATTTTAATAATAAAGCTCACCTTTATGCTTGTCACTTTGCACATTCATTATTCTTTCTGAAATTTTGTGTATTTTGCAAAATAAAAAGTTCACTAACTCTATAGAATATTTAATTTCCCACCTCAGAGGGAAATTTTTCTAATAGAAAATCATTTTATGATCCAGTCCTCTGAATACTAACTTCTATGACTCAATTAGCACAATTGGCAAGGAACACATTTTTGAAAGCCAGGTCTCTCAGAAGCATCTTCTTCACCCTAAAAATAAGATCAGTGAAAGCTGCTGATAGAACGACTCAAAGGAATAGGGAGAGAAAGTTAACCAAACTTTTAATTTTACATTAAAATAGAGAAAGAAAATACCAGAAATCTGTTAAATGATTCATTAATATCTTGATTATCTTTGGAGGCTAAATTCCTTATTTTAACATTTCCTGACTTCCCCTTCCTTGGTCATCAAGCAAATAGAGACACAGTGGTGCTAAGAAATTTCAATGTATTTGGAGCTGATACTCAGGATTATTTTCATACAATGAAAAAAAAATCTTAATGTACTCTTAGTATAATGAGAAATTACAAAATGGTTTTCCCTCATTCAGCATGTGTATTACATGGAATGATAACATCCAGAAATATGACTATATTTTGTTAGCATACACAGCATTTTTTCTTTGTAAATTTGCTTATACATTGTGTCAATTAATGTGTGCGTGCACCCTTGTATGCACGGAAATGATATTTAATCAGAAGTAAGTGTCTGAACAGGAAGCGTTTGGAATCGAGAAGATTTTAGACAAGCCAGTCAGAGATCAAGACCCTCCTTTCCATCACAGACATCTGTTTTCACCCAAAGTCAGAAGGGTAAACCTTTTCATGGAGCTTATGCTAAGCAACACCTTAAACATAACTATCTTTCTTCTTAGAACTTTTTCTCCAGGGACAAAGTCCACTTAAAAATTTAGTAGCCAGAATTATACAAAGATTTTGGAGACTACTATTTTCTGAGAACACATATGTTCATTATTGTGTAGGATTTATGCCTTACTTTGAAAATCCATTCCTATTTAAAGGTCTAAGGAATTTCATCTATATTTTCTTCCAAGAAGTTTATGGATTTGTTTTTTGCATGCGCTTTGAAGTAAGGAGCCACTTAAATATTTTAAATAGGCAAATAAACTTTTTTTCATCTCAATGTAGTGAAAAACCTTTTCTTTCTTCACTGATTTCTACTATTACCTTTGTGATATGTCCTTGTTCCATATCTGTAAGTGTCTCTCTGAGTTCTCTTCTCTTTCTGTTGATTTATTTGCCTCATTTTTGCCTCATTTATTTGCCTATATTTACTAGTCTCACACTGTTTTAATTACTAAATATTCATAATCATTTTGAGGTCCAGTATGGCAATTCTCTTCTTATTTTTTTTCTTTGTAGGGGTCTGAGTTAACTTACGTCTTTTTTATATCAATTTTTGATTCATCTTGTCAAATTACATGAAAATCCCATTTAAAATTTTTATCGATACATTAGAACTGTAAATTAGCTTGAGGAGAACCTTATATCTTTAGAATTGAAGACTTTCATATAAGTTAAAATCATATATTTAAAATAAATACCATTTCCTGATAATTAAGTAACTTACTTATCATGTTATGTAATTTTATAGCAGGTCTAGTCTACGGACAATCTATAACATTTCAAGAGTGAAGAGACTGAATTTCAGATTATTTGTACCAATTCACATGGTTATGCAAGGTAGGTCAAACATTTAATACTACGTTAATCTTGGTCCAAGTACACACTCCTAACAACTTTTTGTCAATACTTTTCCATAACTTTTGAGAACTTCAAAGACTTTTATTATAAATGCTGCAGCAGCAGTTTCCCTAGAAAGAAGGAACATGCACCGTCCCATGCAGCTCTGCCATAAGAACACGGCACTACTTATCACTAAAGTAGTTTTTACTAATGTTGGGGATATAGTCTATTAGGTTGCTATGTCTGCTGTAAAAAAGGATCACAAGTTGAATGATTTAAATAACAGAAGTGCATTTTTTCACAGTTTCAGAGGCTGGAAGTATAAGATCAAGGTGTCAGCAGGGTGATTCATTCTAAGGGTGTTCATTGCCAAAATTCTGGGAGGTGATTTTTTTGGCTTGTAGAAGCATTATCTCCATCCTTACTTTTATCTTCACATGGCATTTTCTCTGTGTGTGTGTGTGTGTGTGTGTGTGTGTGTTTCTGTGCCCTATTTTCCCCTTTTATAAAGATACTAGTTTTAACGGATTAAGTGCTTACCTTATTGCTGTATGACCTTCTCTTATCTTAACTAATTACATCTGCAATTGTCTATATCCAAATAAGGACAAATTCTGCAGTACTGGAGTTTAGAATCTCAGCATATGAATTTATTGGGAATGAAGGAGGAGGGTAGATACAATTTAATTCATTACATGCTTCCAGTAGCAAATTGGCGATACTTAGAAGCATTGTAAAGGTACGGTTGCAAAATTATATTAATTACTATATTTCATTTTCAAAATAGAAAAAGGCTGTGGCAATTTAGCAATAAATAGGTCAGTCACTGGGAAAAAATGTTAAGGAAATTGTTTACAGTTATTTCACATGGGATCAGTCAGGACACTTATTCTTTGTCCTCTAAATGATGTGTGGGTTTAATAAGACCCCGAGTCAAAGGTAGAAGCTCTTTCCTCTATGATTCATTTATGCTACTTTGTTTATAATTGTCCCATCTGAGTATTTACAAGATATAAATGGTTTTACATTGTGTGAGTATATTATAATTGATTACATATTCTATTATAAATAGTCTTTCATTAATTTCTAATTTAACATCACTTCAAGTAGTATTGCTATGAACATTCTACTACATGCCTTTTTAGGAATTTATGTGCACATTTCTGTTGGGTTTGCCCAAGAACAGACTTAATGAGATAGTAGATGCTGTTGGAAAGCTTTCCAAACTGTACCATTTTCATTCTCATCAGCAGGTTTGAGCTCCACTTGATCTACCTTCTCACCAAGATAGAATTCTCTTTTTCATTTTTGCCATTCTGATGGGTGTACTCATTGCTGATCTGTACAGTTGTGCTGGTATGAGATGAATCTAGAATTGTCTTTTTTCTGAATGATTACTTGGTTCACAGAGAATGATTGCATTGAATTTTATTCTACTCCTTTATCCAAGTTAATTTTCCCTTTGAATCAGAAATTTTTCTACTTTGTGTCTTTCTAGTATAGGTAGAATAATAATTGTCTCTCTTTCCTCCTTCAATTCTTTGCAGTAATTGATGAATAAGGTGACTACTTACTAAAGTAAAACTTTAATAAAGGGTTAATAATGCAAATGTTAACAACTATAGTAAACTAGTAACGTTGTTTGGGAATGATCTACCAAGGCAAGTCCTTGTTTTGTTCTAACTATCATGCCTTGGGTGGAGGAAATGGTATATTTCTTCTGTGATTTCACCATTAGGCAAGCTGCTTATCCAGGTGGTTCCCAATTCTGCTGGTTTTATAAGAATGAGTCTTTTCTCCTTTCTCTCTTTCTACTCAGGTTTCATAAGATTTTTGATAAGTCAGGCTACCGAACTTAGTAATGTGTATAGTAAATGCAAGCACCTATGCTTACAGAAGACATGAATTCATTGTATTTCTCAAACAAATTAGCTATCAATAGAAACTTTACCTAGAAACATGGTATTATCATTTCCAGCGTTAGAATTTTATCTCCAGAATTGACTTCTAAAAATAAGTTCCTGAAATATTGTAAACATCCCAGTTCTGCTTTTTCTTTGTATCCAACTGATATCTAACTCTATATGCCTTAGGTTTTTATTAATGAAGTTTTGCCTTTTGGTCATATAAGCAAAACACAATACCATAAAAGAGCAAAAGAGAAAGTATAAGTGTTCCTTGTGGTTGTATAACTTGTTTTCAAGAACCAAAGACATAACATACACCAATAATAGAATTTTTGCAAACTAAGTTTTGCTCTTGTCCCAATTTATTTTTGCCCACAGCTGTCTTTATCACTGGAGTAACACAGGAGACATGTTCAGAGGAGATTTTTGCTATCATATCAGAAGAATTGTATTAGCATGTTGACATAGGTCATTTTTCCTAATCAAGAGATACATGATTTGCAACTTTTGGACTTCCATTATGTTAGATTATTTTCTCAAGAGCAATTGACTAAATGACTATTAGTGACACTTGAAACTCTGCATTTTCATGATTTGATGTTTGGCAAAATCCCCTAAGTATGAAAAAATATGTTTTGTTTATTTTATATATTCTGTAGTCCTCACAACAGTTGGCACTTGCTGATGAGTTCTTAATATATTTAAGTTCAGCTTCTATTTTTAAGAAAATAATTATTAATACTTAGTTGCAGAGTGAAAAATTGAAAATTCTCTTTGAAAATAATATTAAAAGTCCTAATAAAAGGAGTGAAAACTTTTTATAACTAGTGAAATGGAGTATCAGTAAATAATAACAACCACAAATATTATAGTAAAATGTTATTGCCCTCTCTGCTGTATTGGTATTTCTAGTAGTCATAATAATCCCCTATGAAAATCTAATATAGAAAATATCAGTACTTTTCCATAGATTAGTTTGCTCAATATGAGTATTCTATAATCAAATTATTTGCTAATCCTTTCATGTGATATAAAAGTGATGTCCTCAGAGAATGGAGGGGAGTGCGTTTGTGTGTGTGTGTGTGAGAGAGAGAGAGAGAGAATTATGAGAACAAAATATTTTATCAGAATTCCCCATAAAAATAAAATTTCAATTTTTTTAAAGGAAGGCTAAAGGTAGGAATGAAGGCGAGTAAGCAGGCAGGAAGAGAGAGAAGGAAGAAACACTTTATTTTATTTAGTTGTTCATCTTGGTTGTTTCCCTTGGTCCTCTGTTGTCAACCATGGGCCTTAGGATATGTGTGGACTGTGGCGGGTGTTGTAAACCTCTAAGCCACAAGGGCACACCAATATTGCAATATTTGACAAAAGTAGTATAATGGGAAAATGGGGAAAAGCGTTTTTCCCAAAGGATACTAAATGTGAATGGAATTATTTTGTGTGAGAAAGCAGAAAAACAAGGTAGGAGATGAGGAGAAAGTGGAGAAGATGAATCAGTGATAGAAGACCGCATGAATTTTCAATGGGTTCCTTTGCTCGTCAAATAGTATGACACACTTCTAAATGCATATACATTCTGAAGTTAGTTAATATTCGGAGATATAATTTGGTGAAGCTTTGGGCTTTGTACTGTGATGATCACAGAGGAATGAATAAATTCTGTAGTCTCACAGGATTTGTGGAGTAGATTCTGAACTTTTACAAAGCTTTGTTCATGGTGCTTAGGTCAACTTTAACCAGATACCAAAGGCAGGAGGGCTCCATCTGGCATACAGATTATAAAATTAGTGGATGCAGTGCCAAATCTTAACTCAGATATGGGAGTTGCCTATGACAACTCAGAACTGAACAACACTCGTCAATGCCTGTGGAATACAGCATATTTGAGTACACTTATGGCAAATACTAGTATCCATAACTTTATTTTCTGCTGGATACTTATTAAGAAAAGAAAAATTTAATTTACTTGTGTGTATATATTACCTGAAGTTTCTAGCACAGAAATTATTGTTTGATAATGAATTATTATAAAAGTATTTGAATAAGCCTGACAAAATTCTGTAATGTAATGGAGAAATATGATTGATTTTGGTACTAGAAATCTTAAATCCAAATCTTGGCTCAATGAAAGTTTAAGCAAGTTCCTTAAATTTTCAGAATTTTAGTCCTATCAAAGGCAAAATGAGATATTACCTTTCCCAAAGTTGTGCACCAAAATAATAGATATAGGAATGTAATGTGTGCATTACACAGTTTTTTGTCATACCTTTAAAGGTTTTAGACTCTTTATTTTAAGAATTGGTTGCATAAGAACTATTTATACATTAATTTTATATGGTCCTTGGGCCTCATTTTTCAAAAAGCCTTCATCAAAGTTTTAATTTCAGTTTCTAGCATGTCTGTTTGAATCTTTTAGTGACAACACTGTATGTCTGAATGATGAAATAACTGTAAATATACAAATTTCTTTTTCTATGTAAAGTGAAACATAACTATACTACCTTTCAGAAGAGTTCATAATCATTTGTACTAAAAGTAAGGAAACTATATTAAAATTATCTTTCAATATAACTTTTTGTAGTAATATAGTATTTGTATAAAATTATTTATTTACTCACCATTTGCACAGAAATTCAAAATTCAAAAAGAATTTTACTGTTGGTATTTAGCAGTATATTCCCTCAGTGGCTGTAATCTCCTTAAGCAAGAATACAGAAAGGAGGAAAACTGGTCAGCATTGCAGAAACTTGGGAAATTTTAAAGACCTCATGATTGCACCATAGAGTTAGGAAATGGTACATTCCAAGACTAACTCAAAACTGTAAACTTTTTCAAATCTTTATATAGATTTAAATCCTTATTTTTGTTTTCTATTTCAGTAACTTCTCTTATACTCTTCTCCACAGCCAATAATAACTGGCAGGGGAATTTCATAGGAGAGGAAAAAGTCTGAGCCTCTTCAGAGAGCGCATGAAGTAATTGTGTATTTTTCTTAGGAGTTCTTGGTCCTTGTAACATAAAGCAAACACCTGTGAGCAAAAGAACTATTCCCAATTGAATTTGAGAACTTCTTGCATTTTGACCCTCAATATTTTCCTTCTTCCTAGAAATATGCTTTTCTTAAAGTTTAAAATATCAGAATATAGGCAGGTAATAAAAGCAACATGAATCCTACAGAGAAAATTGTGGAAAAATTTAATTACACAAAAATTTTAACATTTAGGAGACTCAAAACACAGACAACAAAAGAAGAAAAAGAAAAATAGTTGGATGCCATCAAAATTAAACACTTTTAAGTGACAAAGGTCACTTTCAACAGAATGCAAAGGCAATTTAAGGAATGATAGAAAATATTTGCTAACAGTCTATCTGATAATAGGTTAACATAGAGTACATAAAGAACATTTACAACTAAACAACAGAAAACATCCAAACAACTAAATTAATAAATGTGCGAAGAACTCTGGATAGACATTACTCCAGAGAAGATATACAGATGGCCAATAAACACACGTAAGATGCCTAACCTCATTTATTTGAGGGAAATTAAAATCAAAACCACCTTGAAGTATCATCTCATACCCATTTAAGATGGCTATTGTTTTCTTTAAAGAAAGAACAAAATAGCAAGTTATGATGAGTAAGAATATGGAGAAGTTGGAAATATTGTGCATTGTTGGTGGACATATAATATGGTGCATCTGCTATTAGAATTGCCATATGATTCAGCAATTTCAATTCTGTGAATATACTCAAAAGAATTGAAAGAACTTGAACAGATATTTGTGCACCAATATTCACAAAAGGATTCACATTAGCATTTATAACATTCACAGAAGTCAAAAGGCAGAAACAAACTAAATTTTCACTGATGAATAAATTGTTAAATAAAATGTAGTACATACATACAATGGAATATTATTATTCAGTCTTGAAAGGATAAGGAATTCTGATGTGATACAATGTACATGAGCCTTGAGGACATAACACTAAGTAAATAAGTTAGTCATAAAATATAAGTATTGTATGATTGTACTTTGCAGTAAGTACCTAGAGTAGCAAAATTCAAAGCTACAGAAAAATAAAACTGGTGCTTACCAGGAACTGGAGGAAGAAATAAAAATGGGAAGCTATTGTTCCATGGGTACAGAGTTTCAGTTTTGGTGATTTGTAGTGGTAGTGGCTATACAGCAATATGAATATACTCAATACTGCTGAACTGTAAACCTGAAAGTGTTGAAATTGTGTATTTTATTAGGTATATCTTATCACAATAGGAAATGTAGGTGATGCTTGATAGATGATGATCATCATCATAATAGATACATAGATACACAGATAAATGATTTTTAGAATTATATTAAAATTGCCTAACTTGCATAAAAATGTAAACTAGAGAGATAGAGCAGACTTGACTTTAGATTTATACTTCTTAAATTGTAAATTAGGTATAGTTTATTTAAATTCCATTGACTATTCCTCTCCTATGTGTACTCAACAAGTAATATTTTTAGAATATCTCTGTCTCAGGTTGCCAGTATTTCTGCCTGTTTTTAAAGTTAAATAAACAGTCCCAAGATTATGTTAGAATTAGACTGGCGAACATTCTGAAAAGTCAGAAGCATACACAGTGCAAGGGACAAGAGTAGAGAGTCGTTAGAGGTAGTTAACTGTCAGCCTGGAAATCCAGTCTCGGTTATTACATCTAAAGAACAAGAATTTAGAAGGAAAAAGAAATAGAAACTGGGGTTGCCAAAACAGAGTACAAAGCAAGAGCATAATGTATGATTCAATTTTAAAAAAATATTGCTTATACTAAGTGCTGCCTAAATTTTATTAAGCTGGAGGTCAGTTGAAAGAAAGTCCTAATGAGGGGAACATTGTCTCCATTCTATATTCTTTCTGTACAGTATTCATATTCAGCGCAACATTTCTCTACCTCCATATATCTCTCTTCCTATTGTCTGCTTTGGTTTCCTACATCATCACAGTTCATATCATACTAGGATCTTGTTAATGTCAACAAGGGAGAAGGGCAGGAAGTTGACATCAGGTAGAGAAAAAATGGTTTCTGAAACGTGTACAGTTGCAGCAACAAATGCCAGTGCAGGAACTTCTATGGTTCACGAGATCATGTCCAAAGGATGTTGGAACCTCAGACAGTCTGTAGTATCAAAAAGTTCATTGAAATGGGTAAGGAATGTCAAGTGATGACCCAGTTGCACTAGGAGTGAGAATATATAAAATATCGAATGTCTTAGGTAGTGAAAACAACGATGATAAAAAGCTGTCTCCAGACTCAAAGAGAATTGCCTAAAACTAGACTGTTCTAGTTACTGTTCTTAATGCTTGAGATTAAAGCTAGAATCACAAGACTTGGAGAGGACTGAGGTAAATGGTAGAGTGACTACAGAGAAAATGTCTGCAGAGTGATTTATGGATAGATAAATACTCTCTTTCGGTCTAAACTAGTTATAGAATACAGATATAAGGAGGCATGACTACAATGACTGATTAAAACATATGACTGGAAAACCTGGTTAAATAGAACATCAACGCTAAAGAACCAATGGTTGAGTTGCTGAAACCTTTTCCTAAGGAGGAATACCTGTAGCACTATTGTTACTATCAATTTTGAAGAAAGCAACCTTTAAACTATCAGTTTTTCTAATTTGATTCTGTTGGTGCAAGTTGATAGTCGAAGAGTTTGACTTGGCAAGCTCTTTGTTTTAAAATAAGTTGAATTATTATGACTCCAGGTTTGTGTATTCTCTAGTTCCTTACAGTCCCTATGACCTCCTGCTGATGGCACTTAGCTGCTACATACATTTTTCTAACACGTTTGGCCCCTGAATAGAATTATCATTATTACGACAGATCTCTGACATATTTTAAGAAATACATCCAGAGATTTGGCACGTTCTCAAGGACCAGTGTCCTCTTATGGTGGCAGAGCTCAACAAAGGGGAAACAAAGTTTATACGTATGGTTGATGATAAGCTTAACTCCACTGCCTAATGGACATGATCCCTACAATTGAGCTTCATAGCCCACATACTATGTTCAGTGTTTCTGGCAAAGAATTAAAATCTACTATGCGCTGAAGGTGTTTTATTCTTTTATTTATTTTTTTGCTCCCTCTATATTTTCAAAATACTTTTATTTTCTTAAAAAATTTTATATCTACAGAAAAATTTGGAGGATATCATAGAGAATTCTACTATATTCCTCTTCTAATTTGCATTATTATTAACATCTTACATTAGTAGGGCACACTTGTTACAACTGAAGAATTAATATGATGCATCATTGCTAAGAACTGAATGTTTGAGTCTCCACAAAATCCATATGTCCCTAATGTAATGGTATCATACAGCAGGGCCTTTGGGAGGGGATAAGTGCTCTCTTGAGAAGAGACATGAAACGGGCTCAGACTCTACTTTCTGCCATGAGAGACTACAGCAGTCAGCAAACTGCACCTAGAAAGAAGATCCTTGCCAGGACCTAACCATTCTGGCATGAATTCTGGCACAGAAATACACATCATTTGTGAGTCATGCAGTCTATGGTACTTTTTGCTACAGCAGCCTGAACTGATTCAGACAATTAAAATTAACTCAAGTTCATGTTTCATTCAGAGACTTTTCATACATTTTACCTAATGTCCTTTCTTCTGTTCTAGTATTAATCTATGATACATTTGACTTCATTGTCACGTTTCTTTCAGCTGCTCTTATATGTAATGGCCTCTCAAAATTTTGAGTTTTGAGGATCACAAGTCAGGGTTACTTGTAGAAAAATTCACTATTGTGATTTGTGTGATTTTTAAAACCATGATTAGACTGGAATCATGGGTTTTCTGGTGGACGACCATGGAAACTACGCTTCATTTTGTTTACCTCATTATATTCTCTCAGTAGGATGCATGACTGTTGATGTTGACCTTGGCTGATGCAATCTTTTTCGAGTTTCTCTCCTATAAAGTTATCTTCCTCCTTCTCCTTCCACACTGTATTCTTTGGAAGGAAATTACTTTGAAGAGCCCATGTTCCAGGAGTTCAATGTTATGCCCTTGAGGGAGAAGTGTCAATGAAAATGATTCGAAATTCTCCACCTGAAATTTGTCTCTTCTCTATTTATTTCCTCAGCCATTTGTTTATATCAGTATGCACTCATAAGTATTTGCTTTAGAGTTTTAAAATACTTTTTTTATTTATTTTATTCTCAATTTGTCCCTGCTTTGGTAATTATGCCAGGTTTAGCTGGTTTCTGCTCCTCTCTGACATATCTGCATCATTTTTTTTTTCCTTTTTATGGCAACACTTGTTTATTTTCTCATGCAAGAAGATGCTCAAGATTAACTTTGTATATTTCCTGTCCCAGTCCTGTGATCAGCTATTTCTCATGGAATTCTCATTCTTTTTTTTTTTTTTTTTTAATAGTTTTAGAAACCAAGATCTGGGTGGTTGTTTGGTTTTATTAGAATGTATTGTTTTAGGTCCTTGAAACAGATAAAGGAAGGAACTATATCTGTGCTTACAAATCCATTTATATGTATGTATCTTTAAGTGTTTCTGTATATACACTTCTCTGCTATAAGGTAATCATGAGCTCTAATTCTACTACATGGATCATTTTAATCTCCTCCCCTTAGCTTACTGAAAATTCCTGTTGTAACAGTGAGAAACCTGTTTCCTACCATAGTCACTCACTTATGTAATTGTTCAATTGCATGTGTGATAGTGTCACAGTTGCCATATCCTTTTATGCCATAGAATTTTCAGGAGTTGAAATTCCAAAACTAAAATCTGTAAAGGTTAATGTACCCTATATAATATGTGTAAAACAAGGATAAAAAATGGCATTTTTTTTTCTATTCCTAATGAGTATCTCACAGAGCATAGTGTATTTTTAAATTAGAGTTTATGTATCTTTGTTCAGTATAAATTTTGGCCAAAACATATAGATTGAAAAAACATATAGCTTATATAAATTTGTTATAAATTTACATGTGGAAGATATAATTTCAATTCTAATAAGTAGATATTACTAATTTATCTCCATTTTGAGATAAGGAAAATAAAGCTGAGAATTTTAACAAACTGGGAGAGTACAGAAGTTTCTTCAGGAAAAAAATTAGTACTAGAAAAGGAACTTATATGTAGAAATCAGTCTCTTTCATAATAACATGGAACACACCAAGTTTTATAGGAGGATTTTTTTAAGCATTCGTATATAAAAATATGTGTGTGTATATATATGCACACACATACATATACATACACATACACACATGTATATACATATATATATATTAAATGTAACCAATAATAAACTGTTTACCAAACACAACTGGTATGTACTGGAGAAGACAAAAGCAAATGTGAAAATTTGGTGGAAGCCTCATACATCATGATGAGTTTGCTAGAGACCAGCAGAAACTTGAGCAGAGTGTTCTTGCTTCAATAATATGTCTCTATATAAGATTCCTGAAGTAGGCTGGTGGGTGAGTGTCTTTGGAAGTATAAATAAAAGGTTAAATCTAGATAGACTTATGTACGTAAAGGATACTTTCCTATTAACATTCCATTTAAGGGAGCATTAACAGTATAAATGTGAATATATTTTGAGTGGAATTTAATTCAAGATGCAGACAGTGGAAAGAATCACATCATAACGTGATGAAAACATCTGCTAAATCATACCATAATATATAGAATTGCTAGATACATTGAAAATTTTTTTTCTTCAGTCCCAACACCATGATCTTGTGCAAAACTCTTGGAACATTTCTCTAGATATGTCTGATGCAGATTTTGAGTGGAAATATCTGTGAATGTTTTCTCATCTTAATTTTTTAACATGTTATGCTTTTAAAAGTCTGTTTATCATCTTGCTAAATAATGTTAAAAAGTCTCATAACAGTAATATTTATCCAACTTGATTTTTATCTATGGGAATGAAAATTGCATAAAAAGTCCTCTTTCTCCATTCTTTAAGAGTTGAGTTATTTGACCCTTAAGTAATCTTTTGGAGAATTCTTGATTGCTTCATCTGTAAATTCTGTGGGAGAAGAATCTGCCTTATGTTTATTGTGTTTCTTGGAAATTTTCCTATTTGTATTCTGTGAACTCTGCAAATTCAGTTCATGGTTGACAAACTTGGGGCAATTGCTGTCTGGTTCTCTTTTTAAGAGAGTTTGAAGAAGGTGACTTTGTCTTAAGCTTTCTTTTGTCATTGCAGTTAGTGCAGTCTTAAGCAATATTTTTCCATTGTTATCACAAGCAAAAAACTAAATAGTTTTTATCCTTCTGTCCAAAACTTTCAAACATAGCACAGAGGCAAAATTGATGCATTTCAGTAAAAAAAAAATAATTATCTACTTTTTTACCAAAAATGAGACTAATGGATTTCACTTAGGTAGCTTCAACCTGTGAATCTATTTCTTGATGTACTTCTAGTAATACAAAACAAAACATTATTTATAATAAATATTTGATTTGTATTATATATGTATAAAGTTCTATAGTATTTTAAAATTAGTGCAGATTTAACCTTTTAGTTATTATTTCATCAAATCTTTTTATTTTGTGGGTGTATGTCTATATATTTTACTTTCATGCTTCTACTTGGTAAAATTAGATTTGTAATTTGAAATCCACGCAAATGAATTAAGTATTTGGGAAAATTGGTTGTATGTTCAAGTGATGTCCAAATATATGTCTATACAAATGAAGCCTGTGTCATACATCCCAGTTTGATTGTGTTTGTTCCAGTTCAGAGATATCCTAACATCCTCCTGGACTGAAATTCTGTCCAAGTTTTAATCTCAGTTTGCTAAGAGTTAATTTGGGCAAACATACCCCAACAAATGAGCTCCAAATGACCCAATAAGGTGCAAAATTCCCCCAAAACGTACTGCACCCCTACCCGTGCCTGAACACATCCTGCTTCCAGTTCCATACCTAAGTCTCAGTCCTTCAATGGAAACCCTCCACACCTCTACCCATGTCCTACAACATGGCTCCAGGTTACTCCAGTTTGTCTTGGTTTCAACTTTAAAAATTATGGTAAGTCTATATGTACATAATTTTGCTAATTGAAGCAAAAAATTTCAATTCAGCAAGTTGGCATTTCATTTCTCATCCTTGCTCTCACATTCTCTCCTTACTCTTTTATTTTCTCTTTCTGGCTTGTTAATGCCAAATTTCCAATTCGACCTACTAGATTGCTTTTTATGGTGGAATAATTTTCTGTCTTTCTGAGTAAAAATGCAGATGAGAAAATGAAAAAAAATAATAATTCGGCTTTTAAAAAAAGTGATAAAGATGAAATTAAGAAGTATATTGTTCATTATTGAATTCTCCAGATTGGCTCAGATATATTCACTTTACTTCAAGGATCGTATTAAAAATGTGTTCTTCGCACACTAAGAGGCTTTATATAAGCTTGGGAGTTCTTGAATGAGTCAATCTTAAAATGACATTGGAAAGTCCCCAAGATCAGACTTTTTGAGTTACTTTGATGGCTTCCTTACTTTCTGTTGGAAGAAGAATTAGGAAGAAGTCTGCCTTATAAACTTCACAATTTAAAATGAAGTTAATTGGAATCCACTAAAAGTTTTCAATTTAAACCTGAAGCTTCTTTGAACATTTCATAGTCCACTTGACATAGTTTTTTCTACTTGCTCTGTTTCATATCAAATTCCCGTACCACTTAAAATCTTTCGCTCTAGTTTATAAATCAGTCCTCGCTGTTTCTAAACCATTCTTACCTACACATGTAACTTTCCTTCCTACTTATTCATCAACTTCTAGATTTTCTCAGGGAAGCCTATGCTAGTTAGGTTAGCAAATTCCTTTCTACTTGCTTCTGAAGAACCCTGCATCTCTCCTACAATATTTTATTAAAACTGTTTGTCATGTTTTTTATTCATTATGCATGAGATCTACAAGATGAAAGACTATATACAAGGGAAACTGAACCTGAACTTAAAGAGGAGAATATGGAAATGAAATTTAGACTGATGCCTAGAAGATAAGTTTCCACAAGATAGACTGAGAAAAAATAAAAGCAGGGTGAAATCACATAGAAAGAAGTAATGCTTTTAGGAACAATGAATACTGCGGCTGAGTTTTTGGTTGGTTCCCTTTTATGTATCACTCATAAATCTTTTATTAATTCCATTGTGTGGCACAATTCTGTGTTAATATGCATCAGGAATTGGACAAGAGAAGGGCCTTTGCTCCACAACACAGAAAATATTGACCCTTAGAGAATGGAAGCTGCAGATATACAGAGTGATAATAAGGATAAACGTAGCATAATTTTAGAGTTGAAACTCGGACCAATTGGAGTATTATCAGGTGGGACAAGGTGTTGGTGGATACAGGATGGGTTAGAGGTGTGTAACACTCCACCTCCGGGAAACCTTCCTCCTGTCTGGAAATTTGGAGCTGTTTGTTGGTTGTGTGTTTGCCCAAATTAACCTTTAGCAAACTATATTTGAAACTGGACAGAATTTCAAATCAGGTGGGATGCCAGTGAAATTGAGACAATCAGTAACCTATATAAGGAGCTAAATAGCAGGAGAGGTAGATTGTAATGTGAAATAACTAGTGAGAAATAATAGAGGATTCTCTTACTTATAACACTCTGTGAAGCTTTAAAGAAGGCGAAGTGAAAATACCCACCGCATTGAGCAGTCAGTAACTTTTAACATCGAGACAATACTCTCCACCACCAAAAAGATGACACTGGCTGAAGGCTCAGAAGATGAGCAATTTTTAGCAATAAAATATTTTAATTTAATTTAAGAAAACA
The DNA here is from genome assembly GCA_004363575.1 of Solenodon paradoxus. NCBI lineage: Eukaryota > Metazoa > Chordata > Mammalia > Eulipotyphla > Solenodontidae > Solenodon > Solenodon paradoxus. The sequence goes on along the minus strand of RJWH01001523.1, from coordinate 260,070 downwards.
AAAACAAAATACCCAACAGCAGTAGTAAATGGGCTAAGTGCGGATCAAAATTTTCAGATCTTTATTTTTTGACTAGAAATTCAGTTGCATATTGGTAAATTACATTTCTTGAAACTAAATTGCTAGTTTTCGTCATTTCTGACAACTTCCAAACATTGTCTTTGACGCTTTCCTTTCCCTTCTGATTATAAAAATCTAATGTGGTACCTTTAAGACCTTATCCTTATATTCTCCACACCTTTTCATTTATTTTTCCAACGTGCTGCTTCTTCAATGCTTTGGTGTGAATTCTTTGGCTTTATTTCCTGGCTCTCCAAATTTCTTTTCAGCTGTCTTTCATTTGTGGTAAAAATCATTCACTTATTTTTTTTTAAGTATTGTATTTTTGACTTTTAAGGTTTGTTTTCAAATGTGCTTGGTCTTTAATCATATTTTAAAACTTTTTTGTCACAGATGTATCCATTTTACTCCTCAATTTACTCCTCACCTTATAATATGTGCTCCCTTCCTTTTTTCACTGAGTGTTCACTGTACTAAGCTGTACAGAGAGATGGGGCAGGTTAATTAAAAATCTGAAGTCAAACTTATTAGCAAAATGATAGACAGTGGATTTGTAGAGAAAATCTCCAACATTCTATAAAAGGGACTATTGTTTGTTAAATATCTAAAGATACAAAGGTATTCTATCTTTCTGCAAATAAGCATTTGCAATTTTCCATGTACTACGCAAAACAGTGAGGGGAAACATTTATGTTTTCTAAATCAAATGTATTTTTAATATAGACAGAGACCACCCCCCACCCCAAATTAAGCTACTAAAGGAAGACAAGCACCTGATGTCTTTGAAAATAAATTTTATTTAAAATTTTTATATTTATATTTACATTGTCATGCTGATAAAACAGTAGAAAATAATTTTCTGGGAACACATAAAAGTATCTTCAAGAAAAAAAAAACAATTAAACAATGCCATCAATTTGTTCACAATCAATCAGTCTTAATCAGTAGGAAATTACTTTTTTAATATTGCCTGGTGAAATTTTGCTGTTTTGAGGAAGGTAGTGCTAATCGGGGATTTTAGTGATTCACCACAGCACATTATAATATGGCTAGCAGGGACAAGACCAGGAGAATCAAAATTGGATTGCCAGTTCAACAAAAATTTCAGGTAAATAATGATGTACTTATACATGAAAAACATTCAGTTTATCTGACATAAAAAGTGACTAGATATTCTATTTGTTTTAATTTTTCTAGATGTGATAGCCCTAATCAAAAGATGGCAACTCTGAGTAAAATAGTTCTCTAATATCATATCTTTTAATATCTGAAATAAATAAAAATTCACTACTATCATTAAACTATCCTATCAACCATGTTTCCTTTCCTATTTTTTCCAAATTCATGCACATATATTACAATATGTGAAATTTAAATAAATATATAAATAATAAATAGGTGAATAAATTAAGCTTAAAAATAACTTCCATGACCTTGAAATATAAGTTAAAGTGCTTCCACATGTCCTCACATCTCTATGAAGTAAGACAGTGACTGACACTTTCTCCACTTTAAGAATAAAGAAGAAACTGAGGCATAGTTGACCAGGGAGTCATGGATCTTGGCCAGCAGATTAGCATTGCAAGATTTGATGAAATAAATGCAGCATTTCTAGCTAAATTTGAATTTACAGTAAATAATTAATTCTTTAAAAATACAAGTGTTTCCTAGATAGTGCATGGGATATTGAAATAACTTAATTATTTTACTGAAATTCAAATCTAACCAGGCATCCTGTATTTTATCTGATAACCCTACACCAGACTCTCACTGTACATGAAGTGGTAAAGTAGTAGATTTGTTTGAAGTTTCATTGACGTCTTTACTAAGGAGTTCTTGGAAGCCATCGATAATATTTTTCTATGAATCTTGCTTCTCAGCTCTGAAAATAAAATTAAATAAAATTTTAAAAATCAACAATTTTTTAATAAGAAATCTCTGACTCTTGAAAATATACTTAATATAAAAATTAATGCAATTTTAGGCATTACCCTGTTAGAAAAGCTCTATATTTTCAGCTATAAATAGAAAGGGCAGAAAGATCATACATACCAGAACACGTCTGAGAATGAAAAGGAACCATACTAGCCTCAGGACACAAGCATAAAACTAGTCTTCCTTGGACAAACTGAGATATAAGGTCTCTCCAGACAGGAGTACACCAAGCTCACTAGTGTTCCCCCTTTTTTTTTTTAAATCAAAAAGGCAGATACTTAAAAAGGGAGATTTGCAGCAGCAGCAGCAGGACATTTATAGATTGACTTTTGACCTATGTCTTGGGATAAATCAAGAATCTAAATTTTCAGAAATCAATTTACCTCTTCAAGAATATCTGCACAATCTTCTGCACCCACTTCTCCTTGGGGTCTAGGCAGACACTATTTCCACTGACGAGCTTTACACTGAAATGAGAAATATGCACTCAGAGTCAGTATTTGGTGGGTTTCAGACATCACTTTGCAGTTCAAGTCATGGTTTCTTAGTACAGGCATCAATTCTTAGTCAAAATCAAGTTTTCCCTTTAAGTCTTAGAAAGTCCCATATTTAAATACCTTACAAAGAGGGTTTCTTTTCTTTTTGGCTAGCTACCATATTCCTAGTACCTAGAGCTTTGTTCTATACTTCCAATTTCCTCAAATCTAGCTTTGCCAAAGTCAAATATTGAATCACTTTTCAAACTACTTACATGATTTCTGAATTTGCACAGTGTGGTCCACCCTCGATAACTCTCAGTTCTTTAATGTATTTGGGGTGGAAAGGTGTGGCGTGTGTTTTTATGCACTGGCATCGAAGTTCTGTACCAAGTTTTGGCAGAACTGCAGCTGTGAAAAAAAAAAAAAAACACAAGAATTAATTTCATCAATAGGCACAGCTTTGCTAGCTACTCCCTTTATAATCACAATATGATAATTTGATGACTATGTTTTCAGTAAATAACTCATCTTTAGAAGACTCATTTCTGAAATAAAATCTGAGTAGTCTCCTAGGCGTTGACCTCATTTTTCCCCTTTTGCAGTCATTTGACAACACTGAAGGACTTTCTACACAAGGACACGTGCAAAGTTGACAACCTGGCGGTGCTTTTCCTTCTAACAGATCTATTTTACCACAGTCTATTTTTAGCTGACAAACTAAGATTCACCAAAAGGGAAATTGCCTTCAGAAATCATTAATAGAAATACAAAAGAGGTGTCTTATAGCTCATTCAAAACTTTAGTACTTAAGAGAGAAGGAAATTATTTGGAAACTATATACCATAAACATGCTTCATGGAAAGGATCCCGAAATGTTCTATAATCTGTCAGTGTGTCTTTAAACCAAACAGGAATTGGTAATTTTCAATAAAACAATAAAACATGGAGTAAAATTAGCTGAGTCATCTTGCTCATCCCCTAGTAAGATATGCTCTATATCTTATAGGTAATATAGGTAATAACATCCCCTAGTAAGATATGCTCTAAATTACATATCTATAATAAATATATGCATATTACAGAGTATGAATGATTGGAACAGAATGTCTATGTAAATTAAATTCATGCTTTCCTAAGTAGAATCTACACAGTCTAATAAAAGAAAAACTTCAATGAAACACATGACTGCAAAGGTGATTTTCTTGCCCTGAATAAAAAGGACATTTGGTTTCAAATCCTCAAGGATAATCTGGCTATTATCTGAGAATCACAAAGGATTACACAAAGGTAAAACCTGTAGGTCAGAAAGGTGTACTTACCTTCACACAGAGCAGCAGAAAGCAGAAGAGCTGCCAGGAGACAAACAGCCAGCTTGGAGTTCATGTTTACAGGAGCTGTTTTCTTTCCTGTTTCTTATTGGCTCTTGTCCTAGAAGGCTGTGTGCACTGCTGTCCTTGAGCACTTATGTTAGATGGAGAGCTCCTGTGCCTTTTTATATTTTCGCCACAGTAGGGAACATGTGCATGCTGATGACTGCATTAGGTCAGAGGAAATTCCACAATACGCAACCACCAGCTCTCAAAGGACAGACCTGAGTCATAAGACTCCTCTGATTGGTCTCTTTTCATGTTCTCAGCCTGAACGAAGTTTTATTTGATTACTTAAAACACCTTAATTTTACTTTAAAACCTGTTTAAAAATACTTTCTAAGTATCCAACTTTCTTAGTTGGACACGATTGTCAATTGTGTTCCTGTTTATGTATAAATAACTTTATGCTAGCATTACCTGGAAGCTACTAAAGTCATTCATGATTATTGTTTTATAGCACAATTATTTCTTTAAGTAAATTATATGTACCACGATGATAGAGAAGATAATCTGATCAACTATTTTTATTAGGGCCATGCATTTTTATTTCTTTTATACTCATTTAGGAAACTTTCCAGGAATTTTTATTACTCTTTAGGACATGCAACAACTTTCCAAAAGAGTTGATTCTCAAATGCTAACAGAATGAAAGAGCACACCTTTTGGTTTAGTTTCACAAATCATGATCAACTAGTTTCTAAGGAAATGGGGATTAAAAATGGATAAGATTAAATACTTGTTCTTAAAAAGTTTGTTTCTATCAAAGAAGAAATCAATATGAGGCGCTGACAATATTACAGAACGGACAAGTAGTACCAAATATTAATTTCAACAGGAGCATAAGGGCAGAGTCTTCCATGGACACTTTGATTTTAGCAGGGTGTTGAAATATGAGAGGGCTTTAAAAGAGGAAGATGAAAGGAAATAGCACACTTCAGATAGGGACACCAGACAAGGACACTCAAAGGGTAGAATGAAGCTATGTTTATATTCCAGGAAGTGGTTCAGTGGGGTTATTTGGTTGGAGTGAGATGAGATGGTATCTAATGGAAAGATAAGTAGTTTTTAGTATATGCTTAATGGAAAGAGCATCTGGGTTCAAACTGGTTTAACAACCTAATTTTTGTGTGGCTTTTAAATATTCCAAGTTTCGGTTTCTGTATCTAGGAAATGGGCTTAATGACACCTACTTGTCTCGTAAAGTTAATATTTTTAGCTTCCTAGCTTACCTTTTCTTTATTTTTTCTCTTAATGTTTCACTAATTTATGATGTCATGCAAATTTCAGAATAGATTCACATATCAATGAATGTGTGTATCACACCACACCCACCACCAGAGTTCTAGTGCTAATCACCAGTATCATTTTAATACCTGGTTTACTTTTTTTACTCAAGAGTTATGGTTTATATTTCTCTTTTTTTTGGTCAGATTATTGACCCAAGCTTCAAAAATATTTAATCAATAATTATTTCTTAAATGTTCCATTTCCCTTAGAAGCATTCCTGATGAAAGTTTACTTTCTGAATGAAATACCAAGTTGAGCTAGACTGCAGCGTGTAATGAAACATTGCAACAAAAATAGTGTCTTATTGAGTTAATGTTTGCTAAAATTAAAGTTTCAAATAAAAATCTGATTGTATTAGAATTTCAGTTGTTTTTTCAGATTGGAAATCTGAAGTATGGAGACTTTTAAAATGTATAGAATTCCTGAACACTTGAGATGATTAGTTTGAATATTGATGTAAGATTTAAATCAAATTAATTGACCAAAAGACTGAAGATTAGACCAAGAATATTGATGTTTTGAAATGCAACTGTCTGTGGTTTTGAAAGAACACATTCTTTGCTAGAAACAATTTGTGTAGTGACCCCCAACTAACTTCTTAAAAAACAATTCAGTGTATTTGATATGAGGGTGTACTGTGTGTATGTAAATTAATCCTGGCAAAATATGGGTCAGTAATAATGTTCTCATTTTATAGATGAGGGAACACAACAGAATCTCTGTGTTTATATACCTAAGTCCTTGTGGAGCTGATACTTCGAGATGTACTAGTTTTAGCCCTAGTGCGAAAGCATGTTCACACAGGGAAGTTGGAGCACTTTGTTCAGGACACCAGGACTTAAAGTCGTCCATCACAGTCTGGGTTTCCTTAGGTCAGAAGAACTAAGGAACGATGCTTACAATAGTAAAAATCTACCCACCTCTGAGCAAGTACACAATTTATGATGGATTCAGCTTGATTCAACATTTCTCTTTTTTTTAGGAAACTTGGTAGAACCCTGAGCTCATCCACACAAGTGTATGTGGAGGGGTTATGCCATATCTGAGAAATTTTCCAAGAGGCTATTCAGTTTCTGAACAATCAGGCTTCTTTGCTTTTCTTCCTCTAACCAAAGACTTTAGGACAAATAGTACCTGATTTACGTAGTATCTGTAGTAGATTAAGTGTTTATTACATGTAAAGCAGTTCCTATAGTTTTAACTAGTATTTGAAGAAATTGTTCACTTATGCACTTAATATGTGTATTGAATATCTGCTAATGCCTAGTATTCTAGTAGGAGATGTGAGAGCTATGTAAATAAGATATAGTCTCTGATTTCAAGAAGTTTTCTATCTAGTTCAGGATATGGAACATTAATTACACAAACAAGTGTAGTAAAGGGTGTTTAAAGATAATTTCAGGACACTCAGAACAAGTGAGCAGAATCTTTGATGCAATTTTTGTTGAATGGAGTTTTTCTAAAGATAAAACTTTAAAACCACGATTTAGTATTTGTGAGAAATAGAAGTCATATCAATGGAGTGGGAGGAAGGGAATGGAGAGGAAAGGAACTACAAGGTAATGAGACATAAGAGAACATGATTCATTTGATTCCTCAAATTGCTGCTCATTGTATGGAAAATAGTGTATAAAATGAAGACAAGAAAAAGTTGGTGTCAAATATATAAGACCTGTATCTTAAAGGAATTTCCCAGTCGCTGTGTTTCAGTATTGCTGGTTTATTCAGCACAGCATGTTCAGTTCATTATCATTAGAACCCAATCATAACAGAGGCACCACTAAGATGCTGTGAAGTCTGAGTATTTGCAAATATTCCTCTCTATATTAGTTGAGTCCCACTTCCATAGGCATACAGAGACTGATCTAATGAGCGTCATTTAAACAAGATGCTCACTTTTTTTATTTTAATTTTGAATGGAATATTCATTAAGATAAAATGATCTCTTTGCAAATAGTGTTCATCTGTTTGAGTTCCAGTCAGCTCCTGAAACATGAGAAACAACCACCTAATGAACAGAGAAGAGCATCCAAATCTTTACCATAGCCATGGAACCAATTCTATCACCTGAGAAAAGGAAGAGTTCAAGAAAGAGTTAAGATAAAATAAGAGCATTTACATTTTTAACTTGCCACATAGATATATAATTCCTCTTCCATCAAAATCCCCATAGAAAAAAATGTCTTTTTGGCATATTAAACCATCCAATCACCCCTAATAATTCAATTCACATTTATTTCTTCCTTATTGATATACACAGATAACTGACTATGATTTGGAATTTTATCTCCCAAATCAATGAATATTTTGGGATGGGATTAGAGGAAGAAGTTGAACGTGGAGACAACCTTTATTAAGGACCAGCAAAATCTAAGATCCACCTGTCTTCAAAATGGAAAAAATAATAATCAAAGGTAAATGTTTACTCATAGTCATTTCTTTTTTTTGTCAAATTTATAAAACAAAAGTTTGATACAATTTCTCGTTGTTTTATGTATCTGTGCATATATGCATATATGTTTATACATATATATGCATGTATGTGTATATAGACAGACAGATATACCAAAACACTTAGAGATTGTTTACTTTAATGTTCACAAAAAATATATCTCTGAAATGACAACAATTATGTTATTTTCCACTAGGATTTCTTTCGTGTGAAGTAAAGACCATAGGAAATGAAGTCATTGGGCAGAAAGGGAAGTTACTGTATTAGAAATGACTGGGCTAATGTGTGTGTTAAATTCTGCCTTGAAGTATAAACAAGTCCCACATAGCAACTGAGTCAAGTGATAGCAGAAAAAAAAATTTAAATGCTGATTCAAGGTGGTAAGATTTTTATAAGGATCCTTGTCTTAAAAGTTTATTATTTTAAAAACTGAGCTGAGATGAAATTTGACTTGTAGAAAGTAGCTTAAGGAGAAAAACAGGCCTTAAATAATAATCTATATTTTGTTTCACAACTTTTCTTAGAACTTTGAATGTTTTAAAGTTTTTCTTTCAAGCTATGAGCTTTACTTTTCTTTTTCTCACTCTGAATTATTGAAGCACAATAACAGGCACATGAATTCTGTTACAACATGAAGTCTGTTCAGGCAAGAAGCACTCAACCCATTTGTGAGATTGTTTCTTAATACATGTCTCATTCGCATGACTGGAAATTCTACCAGGTCAAAGTCCACGTCTGTATCTGCCTATTTTCACTATGTGCCAGCTTCTAGCACATAGCAGGTGTTCTATAAACATCTCTTGAGTGAAAGTACAAATTCCTCATTTCTAAGATCCTTTCCCAGAAAAAGCAATATCAACATAAGGAAGTGAAATGATTTATCTGTTTATTTGTGTTCTCCCTCAGTGGCCTTTGCTTTAGTCACATGAGCCCAGAGGAATCTAAGATGGAAACTCCAATTTTAGTTCATGTTCTCACTTAATGGTAAATAGATCAAAATATTAACCAGATCAAGCAACCAGCAATTACAGAGGCTAGTGACCATGAATAGGGTAATAGATTTAATCTGAAATTTTCTATAAAAAAGAAACAGGCCCAAAATGTAGTCCTTTAGGCTAACCCTGTCAAGACAATACTTAACCTAATTGCAGTTGCAGCCTTTGTCAAAAGTAAAATTTTAAACCAATCAATCTGGAGTTTCCTGGCCAGTACTAGTGAGGTAATGTGCTTGCTGACATCCTCCTACTTTTTCCTAAGGAAAGATGGTTTTGTTTGAAATAATCTTTCTTTTCTTGTCCCATGCTCTTTCTGACAATAAAAACCTTCCATTTTGTATAACACCTTGCAGTGCCTTTCTGCTTTCTAGATGGGATTCTGCCCAATTCATGAATTGTTTAATAAAGCCAGTTAGAGCTCTACATTTATTCGGATGAGTTTTATTTTTTAACAGATTTGGTGAAATCAAAGGGATCCAAGCTAACTTCTAGCAGCATTTGGAGGACATGAGAAACACAAGCATGGCACCCAGAACCTTGTTAAAGTGTCTGTCTTTAAACCTTGATGAAATCTCTTTCTCACTATTTTCCAAGAATCACTGGTAAGTCCCTCTTGATGTAAATTCAGCTCTGTGTTACAACACCCCCGTTTAATTGTCTTTCCAATCAAGGCTTTAATGGGTCATCTGGAGCTAGTAGATGGTTCTATCTAGAATTTAAAGTCCCTAGCCTTTACTTTAGTTCACAACTCCATCTCGTAATCATTTCCCACTGTTTCAGTACGCAGTCCCCGTTTACCGGAGTTTGAGGATTTTGTCATTTCCCCATTTTCATTGACTGGTTTGCTGACTTAATCTCTATTGAGACTAGTTGGTGCCAACTGAAAGATTTGAACTACTTTAGAAACTCAGAGTGGATTGGAGTGGGTCTGATTTAGTCCACAGTAACCTATATACTCCAACCCTAACTTTTTGTCCCAGATTCTACATTGGGCACTGCTGACCATTTAGCCTGAATTTCTCTGTTTGGAAAACTTCCCCAGGTTCCACACTGGGATCCTGGGAGCAGTTGCAGTTTTCAATTTGTTTGGAATCAGTGTTCAGCTCCCCTTCTTTGAGATCTGCTATTTAATCCTGTTTTCAACCCCTACTTTATAGGCTACTGCTAGTGTCCACAGCTGCATTTCCTCAGATACTGTTATTGTATTGTAAATAGGCAATTGCTAAAAGTGAATCTCAGAAACCAAGAGTTTAGATATTACAAAGAAACTCAAATCTCTAGCTCAAAAAATATGGGATATTTTAGAACTAAACTTGAGTACAACACTTTATGTTTAAGAACTTTAGTTCTAGAAGTTGAAGATATCTAGAAATATAACAAGATTTGACTGAAAATAGTGTAAAATCACAGTAGCATTATGACGATTGACCCAATTAGATAAGATCATTTATTTAAGAAGTACACTTGAAAATAAGTTTCCTATCATTGAAGATTTGTTGGAAAAGACTAATAAAAAATTAAAGATGTAATATATCTAAAACGAAGGACAAAAGAACTGATATGTTTCCTACTGCTTTCCCCCTACCATTGTATGAATGCTCACTAATTCATTGTCTGAATTCTCTCTTCTCTGAAGCTATTAATGCACAGCCATAAACCAAAGGCCTCCAAGTGAAGAAACTTACAGATATACACCCATAAACACCCTTTCCAAGTTCAGTAAGATACTAAGGGATTTTGTAGTAAACGCTTATCTAGAAATCCCCTTAAGTAGTTAAACAGAAACTAAAATTAAAAACAATATAAAATCTTGCCAAATTCTTATAGACGCCATTATAGTCTCTAGATTAAAACTCACTTGGAACCTACAGACGGGATCCTAGGAAAATTGACAGAAGGAATTATTTGTGGCTATTAAGTCTGTTCTCTCAGATCTTGTCTGTAGCACCCAGTAGAGGGAGAAAAAATCAAACTTGCCCTTACTTTCCAATTTAGATCCATCACTGTCCCAAAGATAGCAGCTGTCTTCTTGTTTTTCTTGTTCTGTGTTCTAAGAACTTGACTTGGTGACTCTAGGTTGGGTATCCAAAATTATGTTGGGATAAAATGTGGATAGAACTTCATTTTCAGCTAAGATCCATTGTCATGAATTAGACATCTAAGTCTTATGTTTGGTAGTAGGTTTTAATCTTTAAAGATTCAATCTCGTGTACCGCTTTGGGAATGCTCCTTGAGTTCAAGGGGCCATTTAATACCACTGGAAAAATTAATGCTTATCTGGGCTAAAACCATATACATAAAATAATTCATTTTTTCATAGTGCTTCCTTTCTTTAAGCCTTCTGCCCTGAGCTGGATGCAGACGGTGGGTGGGGGAAATAATTCCAACATAGGGCAATAGGTGTGTCAGGCCTTTGACATCATTTAGATAGAAATTCTATTTTTTGAAGAGCTAAAGACAGCAATCTATTTTATAAATCTAGTTTTTATAGAACCAGGGGTGTGGCTCCAAAAACAATTCAAAGTCCACTCCTTGTTATCATCCCAGAACCTCCCCTGTTCATCTCGAATGTTTGCATGTAGTATAAACAATCAAAGTCCTTACTGTGGGAGCTTGCATAGCTTCTTTGTGATATAGATTATCTACTCTCACCTTCTTTAGATAATAAACCAATATTTACAACTCCAAATTTAAGGCATTTTTCATCAGGAGAATGTAACTATTTGGAAATTATGTTAATAATTTTTTTTTAAATAAAGGTGTAGGCAGGAATGAAGATGAGTAGGCAGGCAGGCAGGAAGAGAGAGGAGTAAGTACCATATTGATTTTTATTTACTTGTTCACATTGATTGGCTTATAAAAATTCTTATGTTCTTTCCACAAATATTGGTAATGAAAGATGTTAGTCATCTGAGCAGATAAACAACTTTTCCTATAGTTAGAAATAAAATTTGGATCCAACTGTTTCTTTATAAACTAGTAAGTCATAAATTACACTTGACGTATGTCTAAAATTTTAAGTGAAAGCTAAGATATCTCTGCTTTCATCTGTTTAGGTATTTTGCATGTCCCTTCATGTATGTTATGTAAATACTTTTTACCTTCAGATAGTATTGTCAAATTTAATTTTTGATTGGTTTAAAAGTTAAGTGCTTAATATTAATAAAAATTTACTAAAATTTTGTAAAACCAAGCCAAATGTTAGCATTATTTAGCATAATTATTAGTAAAGGAAAGCTAGAGTAAGCCAGTTTAATAAAAGAGGAATGTGTTCAGAACTAGCCGACAGACATACCACTTTATTCTACCTGGGTTGATTTGTTCATGTTATCCTTATTTCAAAATTTGTCAGCAGGAAAAATGTCTTATTCATATAAGATTCAAATAGATGTAAATGAGATTAAATATTTTAGGTGAACTCTAGCACTAGTTATGTTTATTGTCTTAAAAATGGTTCCCCAAAGGGTTTTTAAGGTTTTTTTGGAATGTATTCTTTAGAGTTTTCTTTAGCTAAGTTAAATGATGGGAATTCTTTGACAGAGATCATTTCCAAGTAAGATAAAATAAGAAAACTTCAATTTATGAACATAGGTTTATTCACTTTTGACTATTACAGAGGAACTGATATTTGGGTCTATTAGTAAATATGTCTATCTCACATTAAAAAATTTGTACTTAAGGAAGTATATGCTTCTAGGTTATGAAATATATTTAAAGACTTTTTAATCTAAAGAGTTTATAGATTTCCCTAACTAAAGAATTCTGATATTACAAGGTTCACAATTACTTCTTACTTCTTAGAAATTTCTTCCTTAGAAATTAAGGTTTCCAAGGGTAAAAATTCTCATTAATATATAATCAAAGCTACTAGATTTGGGAAGGCAAGAATTCCTGGATGTAACGAAAGTAAGAAATTTGCTTTTAGTAAGATAATATATAAGAAAAAGACACTTTGTAGCGGGGAAGGAAATAATTTTATGGGATTGGTTATTTAATAACATAGGACAATATTTAAATTTTAAAAAGGAATCTGGGAAAGAAATTTTATGTGTGATTAATTGTATGATTGAATCAATTTGTTAAAGCGTTTTAAAAAAGAAACATATAAATAGTGTACTTATGTAAAATTAATTCCCAGTGTTCTTTCATCTGCTAAGTAGACAATTTTTCTTGGATTATATTTCATAAATATAATTCAGTAAATTCATATAATTCATATAATTCAGTAAAAAGCTTGTTTTTTAAACTTTTTTAAGTAGCCTACTAGAAAGTAAAGATGTTGTGTTTTATTAAAATAATTTAATGTGCTATGTGTCATCTTTTTCATCAGTTCCTTGATCATCTAAGTAAAGCTAAAATTGTCAATACTGACAGAATTGTTTAGTTTGCAACTATGTAAGCATATATATTTGGTTTTTGAAAGCTTTGTTGTTATTTTGGTTACATGGGTAAATAAGCATTGACTTATTATAATCTATTATTCTTTTTAATCATGTGTCCAAAACTTTTTCATAATTTTGACAGACTTCCTAAAATCAAATTCTGCATGGATATTTACAGTCTTAAACTAACTAAGGTTTCTCAGAATATCCCTCAAGCCTCTCAGATTTGTTTCTCTCCCATTATAAAAGAGATACTAAACCAATGAGATTTATTCAGTATATAAAATTATATAGGATACATCATCAAATTAAAAGTAATACTAAGACTTTTTATACTCTATTTTATAGGTATTATTTTATCTATTCTAGAAACTATATGACATTCCTAGAAGTCTATGTTTGGTATTATGTTGCAACATACAATTCTAGCCATTATTTTGAAATGCTGTATATCACATAAATAGCCAAATACCTCTGTCAAATGAATTATGAATTCTCATCATATCTTTAGTTTTGGCTATTCTTAAATTTTTGTCAGTGTAGGCAGTTGTGGGTTTGGAAAAAGAGTTTCTACAAAAATAGTTCATTGTCATGGGAAGGACATTGACAAGTTCATGTTTTCTGTAACTATAAGATCACAAAAAAATTCTGGATAAAATTCACAGAAACAATATAAAAATTAGAATAAAATAAAACAGGAATCAATTACATAAGACTAAATGATTACATAATTTATAACAATATGGTAAATACACAATTGTAAACAAAAATGAAGCAGTTTTTTATTGCTATCTGATTCCTGCAGAATTTGAAAACATTTGAGTCAATCTAGTCATTTTCATAAGGTCAATAAAATGTGTTCTTTTTTTAAATGTGAAACAGTGTCATGTTATCAAGACTTTGACTGGAATGTCATATTTGAAAGAGAAATTCCAGAAAAATAGACTTAAAAAGAACTTAATTTATATAAATAATCAGGTAAAGTTTTATGCAAAAACGAAGTTTTATGACGATTATCTTTAGAAAAGGATGGGGATAACTGTAGAGAGAAAAATTATGTTATCACCTCTGTAGATATTAAACTTTAACCTCTTTGTTTTTGAGGTTTTAATTATAATATTATATAACCTGCAAACTGGACAGTATCCTGAATTCTTTTTGTTTCCTAAAGTACCTTGCTTCAATTCTACAGAGTAACCTTTGCTATTTTCTTCCACCCTCCTGATTTTGAAACTAAGAATAAAGACTGTCCTTAAATCTCCTTGGAAGGGACTTTGCCAGATCTTACTCACTACCTAGATAGCATCCAGATTTCAGAGATTTCAAATTTTGGTATGTATCTCACACCTAAAGAAGACTCTACCTGATATCTGGTCCTGTAGAGATGCTAGAGACTTATGACTCAAAGTGACAAGGAGAAGTAGGTGACAATAATATGGACTGTTTCCATATCTTTGTCTCAATTCTTTAACTTTCTTTTTTCTCAAGCATTGGCCTCACAAGAAAATGCCCTCATCTGTATCCCCCAGGCCATTGTTAAAAGTGGGGGGTGGTGGGGATTGTCTCAATTATTGGACTCCATTTCCCTATCTCTGGGAACTGTGTATCTTGGTTCTGTACAAAGAGGGGAACACAAGGCAAGGGTACCAGAATAAAGTCACCTGTTTAGGCTACAGATTCTGACATTTTACTGACCTCCATAACTAACTTCTCTGTAACTCCTGAAGATATTTCAGAATCTGTTGCTAAATCAGTAACTGCCCTACAAGTCCCTAGACTCACTACCAAAGTTGTTCTATAGTCCTTACTGTCTTTTGGCTAAGTAGAGTTATCGATGCTGTGATCAACGTCACTTGCTACACCTGGACTAACACTTCTGTGGCCCTTGAAATCCAGTTAAATAAGATTTCTGAGTAAGCCCCCTGGTATAAAAGGATGATTCTTTTATAAGGGTCTCTCTTTGATTCACTTGTGTCTTGGGAATCTTGGCTCTGTGCTTCATACATTGGGGATTGTTCTGCTTATAGTTATAGTAATTTCCCTAGCACATCTTTAAGTGTATGTTTTGAGACACTACCCACAAAGCAAAGATCTCCCTATGACTATAATGTAATAGAAGAAATGAAGAGAATGACTGACTTAAAGAATATGAACCTAGGGTCGTGATCTAAATTACCTGTGACTACCACACAAAAGATCAGCAAAAACTCTAATTTAAGAGCTGTAGCTAGGAGCAGTGTTGATGCCTTTATTTTGATCAAGTAGCTCAGTTAGGCTGAATCTGATCAAACAGGAGAAAATTGTTTAAAACAGAAACAAAAACTTTTCATTTTGTACAACCTGCAGAGCCTTGCTGCTTTTTAGACTGGATGCTGCCTGTTTATGACTTGTTTAATAAAACCAAGTAGAGTTCTAAATTTATTCAGATGAATTTTGATTTTTAACAGCTAAGATTAAACAGATGTGCTTCCCTTTTCCCTCTCATTCCTTTCAAAATACAATGAAAGTTGTGTGTCCTCTACTTGCCTCTAAATTCATCTGAGTCTAGTGCATGAAGTTGTATATCAAATTTCAGGAAGTAAACTGTCCTTTATTAAGAGCAGTAAATAAAATCTCTATTAAAAACTCTAAAGAATAAGATTAATAAAAAATAAATTGGAGGCATAACACGAGAATAACAAATGATTCTCAAATTTACTATCCTTAAGTTAATAAACTAGGAGAGAAGTGATATTTTCCAATTGCTGTTTACTCTACCTAGATTTTTCCAGGACAAAAACTTCAGAAAAAAATTATTGACTTTCTCAGAAGAGAAGATGGAGATAGATAAGGAGAAGCTTGAGAAGGAATAAGTCTTTATATTAAATTGATTCAAGACATAACAACGTTTTGATATAATTATATAATTTTCTTGTCATCCACAGGAGTAAAACTTAAATCCATCCCCCCCCCAAAATGACTACTTTCAGTGAATACAGCCTCCAGTTAATTTGCCAATGACAAAAGGTGACCGAGGTAGAGGTGAAATCTTTGTCCTTTCATAATTCCCTTCAGCTTGCCAAAGTTTAGGTATATAATTCAAGGGAAAAAATGCTCTGTGTTGCTCTTATACAAAGATAAAGCAAATTAGAAAATAATACAAGATCGTGTGTGGGTTTAGAGACAAGGATAAACCTCACAATTCCCCAAATGCATGAAAAGTAAGAATATAAACCTTCTTCATCTAGCTTTACTTAATCTGTTGCTCTTTATCACATTTCCAGATTCCAGTCCCTTTTGTTTTCTAGCTATTTTCCCAACTAGCATAATTTACTACTTGCCACATTTTGAGTATTCTCTTTCTTGACCCAATCACATTACTCATTAAAATTAAATCCCTCCAGGTCCCTAAACCAGGAAGGAGGAAATAACCACCCACGTAATCTAGTGGAGTTTGAAACAAAGGAAAAGCTGTTCACTTTAAAGCTGTTGTATGAACTTTCCATGCACTTCCTTTTCTTCATCTAGGAGGTATGAGGTAGACTGGAAAACACCACTAGCACCATCTCCTAAGAAGTTGGAGATAAAAACAAAACACTCAGGAAAGGGGAGAAATAGATAAGAAATAACACACCCAGATAGAAAACCTGGACCTTGAAAGCACTTGATAAAGAGATCCAAAGAGAATTAAAACAGATTGTGGCAAATCAACGTTAATGAGATGAATTAAAATGACACTTTTCTATTCAGAACTTGATTTTCTTGATTTTAGCAATATGTGCAGAAAATTTCTCTCTCAAGGACAAATGTGCTGACAGGGTCTGATTACTAAACACGTCTGTGGTATTCACAATAATATTTTGCTATTATTTATTCTCATTCGTAAGATGAGGAAACAGAGTGCTTAAGTAACTTGCAAAATGTCACCCAGCAAGCAGGAGACAGTTAGGATTTGATCCAAATAAAGTCCAGAAACTCTATACTGCCTCAGGAAGTTTCTCTCTTGTGTCTGTTAGCCTCGCAGACCAGGTTTTGACATTTCCTTTCTTTACCCCACCCATCTCCAGCCTGAGATTTAGAAAGCTGGAAAATAAGAAGGAAGAAGTACAACATAATCTAGCAGGAGATGTGATACCTCCTCCTGTAAAAATGTGAGGCATTTCATTTGTAAAATGAGAGAATTTGTCTATACATTCCTTCTATCCGGTATATTATTCTAAGAAGTAGAATAAGAGAACTTCCTCCGGGGAAACTTGTTCCAGGAGAAGGCATTTGCTTGATCCTAAGTAAAATTTCAAGAGAATTTGCACTCACCCTTAATTGGAGCTAACTGAAAAATGTCGTTTTCATCAACTGAGAGAAGAGCCTTGATTTTAATGGGTATAATAAAGAAGAGTCTAGAATTGAGCATCGTAAATGTGATGCAAGTTACCATGAGACTCCCATCCCCCAACCACCAAGAACGAGAGGAAGCGCTTCCTGTATTCATCTCTCTCTCCTGACACTGTTTCCTCTTACTTGATTTCCTCATGACTCTTACACGAATTGCAACTCTTGACCCTTTATTATGAAATAAGCAATGTGGCTGGAGTTGGAAAAAAATATTCGAAGAAAAGAAAGAAATAAAAAGAAAAAAAAGAATGAAATAAATGCATCTCATTTGCTCCAAAGCAAAAACATCAAATAAATGGACATCACTTGAAAGTATGTATAAAGAGATCTAACTTCTCCAGTGCTCCTTCATTCAACAATATTTACAGAACATCTTCTATATTTTAAGTGCTTTTTGAGTTCCTTGGGAACTGTTAGTGAATAAAACAAATAGAGCTGACCATACTTTGGGAATATCCTTAGTGGATAAATGTTCCCAAAAAAAAGTAGAGCAGAACAGGGAGATCCAGATCTCAGGTTAGGACTGAGGGATTGGGATGTAGGGGGCGCAGAGCGAGCAAATGACAGCATTAGGGACTTCAGGAAAGCCCTCTTCAGAAGTTATTGAGCTAAGAATTGAAAGATTTAGGAACTGGCTAATGGCTATATGGGTGCCAGTTGGAGGTAATAGTTTGAGTTGGGATAATGTTTGTGTACTTGAAGAACAGTTAAGAGGTTGGTGTGGATAGGGCAGGGAAAAACATTGAATAGGGAAGGGTAAAATATAAGGGGTCAGATCAGACAGAATTTGTAGGTCATCAAAAAAGATTTCAACTTTCACTCTGAGTGGAGAGCCATTATAGGATTTGAAGCAAATCAATGACACTAGTTGATGCTCTGGCTTTTGGTGATAAAAGGAGTTTGTACTGGGGGTAAAAGCAAATCAGAATGAGAAGATAGAGGTTATTGCAGAAATCCCAGGGTCAGATTATCTTTGTTTACACAATGGCAAAGAAAAGATGGTAATCAGTGGTCAGATTCTGGGTATTTTAAAGATAATGCAAAATCCTGAAGGATTGGATGCGAGATTAGAAAGATAACATTCATTGATGATAAAAACTTTAATTGCAAGCAATTAGAAGGATGGAGTTTCCATCAATTTAGATACTTGATAACCTAAACTAATGTTGCAGAATAATTTGGGTAAAAAGCACTTTTGCTCACTAGATCTCTTCCAACTGTGTTCTAAGTGGACTCTTCAATCAGACCCCATAGTTACAAAAAGTGGTAACTATCACTAGTGATGTGAAGGAGGAGACAGGAAGGGAGGGTATAAGGATAAGCATAGATTTATATAATGTGCTATAGGCATTGTTTTGGAAAATTTTTTTAATGAAATTGTATATGTTTAAGGTACACAAAAGATGATTTAGATAATTTCCACTACATACATGTGAAAGGTTACTAAAATCAGGCTTGTTAACACATCATCTCCTCTCATGCTTACCTTATTTGTGTGTATGTATGCATGTGTGATGACAGCACCTGAAATCTAATCATTTAGTAAATTTTCATTATTTAATATAGTATTATTAATTATAATCATCTTATTATACATTAGATTTCTATATTTATCTCACATAACTGCAACTATAGTTAACATCTCCCCATTTTCCCACCCTTACAATCATTCTACTTTGCTCCTGTGCATTCATTTTTTATATTCTATATACAAGATTCTATAAACTGAGATTATGCAATTTTCTTTCTATTCCTGACTTCTTTCATTTGATATAATGTCCTCTATGTTAATTCATGTATTTGCAAAAGTTTAAATATTATTGCATGATTAAAATAATATTCTCTATGTGTGTGTGTGTTTGTGTGTGTGTGTGTGTGTGTGTGTTTATATTGTTTTCACTGATATGCTTAGATTTATTTCTGGGCTCCCTATGCTTTTTCATTGGTCTACGCATCTTTTTTATGTCAGTGCCATGCTGTTTTGATTATTATAGTTTTACAATATAATTATAAATCAGGAAGTGTGATAGCACCAATTCTTTTCTTCTTTCTCAAAACTTCCTTACCTATTCGAGGTATATTTTGTGGTTCCATGTGAATTTTAGAATTTTTTTTCCTATTTCCATAAAAATACTATTGAAATTTTGATAAGGGTTATACTGAAATTGTATACACTCGGGGTGTATAATGTTCTTTACATTAATTAATACTCACTACAGATTTGTCTTTGGTACTGTTATCTCTATTTAGGTGAGGGAACCAAAACTCGGAGAGTAAAAATTGTGTTACACAGATCACAAGTAACTGAATTTAAATTTGAATTCAAATCTGAATCTAGATCTCTATGATCTCACAATCTGAATATTTTCCCCTTTACAGGATGAAGGTCAGGCTGGTCGTGGCACCGGCAGTCCATACAGAATTTATATCATAGTAGCTCACATCCTGAAAACAGTAATTCAACAATATCATTTTAAGCTTAAAAATTATGGGTTATAGGAGAACTAGGAAAAGCTCTACAAGGTCTGAATTTTGCTGCTTAGAAGAGAGGAATGTGCCTTGTAACTCCTATCTCCATTGAACCTATTTAAAATATTCGTAGTTTGTAGATAGTTTATCAAAAGGGTGGGCATAAAGAGTATATTAGCTCAGGGCCTTGTATTCACAAAGACTCTTAAAGATGTTACCCCTGAATAAGTCACATCCTCCATTACGCACATACACACACACACACACACACACACACACACACACTTACCTTAATGAAGGTATCACAACACACTTATAATGATAGGATTAAGAACAGAAGCTATTTACTATTTAGCTTTGAACTTTTAACCCCATCCTGGACACAGTACCTCCATACACAATGAAATACATAAAAATAGTCCATATAAATTCCATATAAAATATTTTCTTGTTTCATTGAACTATAATTGACATATATCACTATGTAAGTTTAAGGTATACAGCCTGTTGACTTCATTTATATATTTTATGAGCTCATATTTTTGATAGCATGAACATGCTTCAATATTTCCGTGAAATCTTAAAGGTATAATTCCTTAAATATAGGTAGTTGATTTATTTTGAATGCTGTGTAACTCCATTTTGACATTTATTCTCCTTTTTATTCTTTCCTCCTCCTTCCCCCCTACCAAAAAAAAAGTGCCAGGCTCATGTTGACCAATGAAAACCTGACATAATTGGAGACATTTTAAAGTAGGAACCGAGGCATGCCCCCATGGAGCAGCAGTTGGGTCAATGGCCTCTGAAGAAGAAAACCACTTATTTCTGGGTTTGAGTCTCCAACCCGCAGGGAAACAACCAATGTGAATAGCAATAACTAGAAATGAAGTAAAAGATGCTTCCTCCTCCTCTCTATTACAGGCTGCCTGCTTAATTGTCTCCATTTCTGACTGCACCTTACCCTAAAAAAAAAAAATCTTAAAATAGGAGCTGAGTTGTCAAGGTGGAAAAATTCTTGTCGTCTGTTTGTACTGGGTCAAAATATTTTGGACTTGGCCAAACAGTAGTTGTTTCAGGAATTGTATTTGAAAACGGAGCTGTAGAATGGTTATCCTGATCACAAAGACTGATGATTATGGAAACTAGTCAGAAGATTGAATCAGTGACCAATTATATACAGACAAAAATAATTTAAGTTTACTAGCGCTAATTAACTCTTTTCTTTAACCACCTCTTCCTCTTTTCTTCCTATAAAAATTCCAACTAATACGCCTTCTTGGGAGCACATCGCAGTTTTCTATCTGTAACTCTGCACACCAAATTACAATTCTTTGATCTCAAATTCTTGATTGTCTCTTTAATTTTAGGTTAACACCTGCTAGGGCTTTGTACAGAAACCACATAGCACAGCAAAATACTACTTACTGTCATAAGTACACCATAGGAAGAAAAAAAGATATTGTTAAAACATCTTTAATATTTCCCATGAAAACAAAGTGTTCCACATGCAGTTCTTGAGTTATGCACATATTCCATCCTGGGGGCTTTAGGAATCTTACAACTTGGTCAGACAATGTATAGTGAGCAACTACTAGCTGCCCTTAGTCATGTCTAGGTGGCGAGGTGAAAGTTTTCTAAATGAATAAAGCTAGCCAAGGAATCCTTAGGATATTGAGTATGCCCCAATACAAGCCTCTTGTGATCATAAGGCAACAATATCACACTCCTAACTTAAAAAAATAAAAATAAAGAAATAAATTGCCAAAAGGTGAGGCTGGGAGAATTTCAGGAACTGCAGGGATTTAGGAAAGAATATTATTCTATTCCTCAGCTTTTCTCATTTCTCTGGAATTATACCAGTTCATTTGCTCATTTCCTGTCCCCTGACTCCACCATAGTGTGTGTATATGCATTTGCTGTTGCATTTAAACACCTAGACTTGTCATTTTCTGCACCTTTCTCCTCCCACTTTGATCTTCACTGGAATGTCCAAAGCTGAGACTTAGGCCTCTTCGATGTTTTTCCACCTATTGCAGTATGAGTGCCAAGTGAGCTTGTTCTGGAAACACCTGAGGATTGAAGTGTAGCCTCTGGAGCACTGGCTGATGAGAGTTTGTGATCAAAGATTGTGTGGGTGAATGTGTTAGGGAATGATCAATATGAGGAGCAGCAAAAAGAGCAGAGAAAGGAGGTGAAAAGGAAAAACATGAGTGAGGGTTATAGGACATCTGCTTTTCTCTCCATAAAACAGGCGCTTCTTAATACCAAGGACTATTAAAAAGTTCACACCAAACTGTCTTTGGAACACACAACAATATAATCTATAATAGTACCTAGCCCATTGTACAATAGCATAGCTATTTTTTCAATTGTAGTGAAATGCACATAACATAAAATTTACTAACCTAACCATTTTTAAGTATAGTTCAGTGATATTAAGTAAACTTTCATTGTTGTACACCATCAACATCATTGAGACACCAAAATTCATAGTACAGACTTTTGAATAAAAAATTATCTTAGTTCAAATTGAAATTCTGACACTTCGTAGACTTACTTCACACTTAGTAGAATTACTTCTGAGTCCTCAGTTTCTCAACTCTGTAAATGGTATGTTTTTTACTGATAAAAAAATAGATTTTTTTTCACTGTATTGGGGCAAAATGATAGGATTGTGGAGAAGATTAAATAATGCTGTTTCTAAAGTGCTTAATGAAGTGATGAATGGTAGTATTTATTATTGTTATTATTAGGACTTCCTGGAATTCTAGTCACTTCAGTTGCTAATTCCAAACCTTTCTAACTTCAGCTAGTAATCCTCATTCCCAGAGCCCAGACGAATAAACCCAAATGCCCCATAGATTGCGCACATTATCGTTATTATTTTTAAGAACCCTGCATCATTTTCTATTACCAGAAAATGGACTCAGGAAAAAAAAAGAGTAGTTACCAAGACAATCAGAGAATAGTCTTTAGCACTCTGTTTCATTACCAAAAATTATCTCCATAACAATAGAGCCAAAAATGTTTTGAATTTTGAGGTAAGACCTGGGGTGGTCGAGATCTGGGCAGCCAGTCCTTAGACCATCTTTGAAAGAGCGACCTCCATCCAAGATGTCAGACTCAAGATTGCAGCTTCTTAGACATAGGACTTTTGGGCATCATAACTTTTGTAACTATAGTTAAATCAATGTACATTCTGAGAGGGCACATCATTTACACTCCCTCCTCTCCCTTTCCTCCTTCCTCTTCCTTCCCTCTTTCCTCGCTACTCCATCACTCCTTTCTTTCTTTCTTTCTCTTTCTTTGTGCTTTTCTTTCTTTCTTTCTTTTTCTTTCTTTCTCTTTCTCCTTTCTTCTCTCCCTTCCTCTTTCTCTCTTACTTCCCTTCCTCCTTTCCTTTATTCCTCCTTAACAACTCCAGTTCCTGATTACAAATTTTGTATGTACAGTGCAGAAACTAGGGAAATAAATAAAATACAAAGAAAACAAAAATTTATCGGTAACCTCACTACCCAGAGATAACTATTTTGATATACATCTTCTAATATTACACATGTGTTTGTGAACATATATTTCAGAACTTGAATTATACTGCACATGAGCCCTCAGTTTATTTCATCTTTCACTCTCTGGTCAGCATTTGTTACCCGTCACTACATTTGATGATTTTGAACATCTGTGATATAATATATGATTTCACAGAGTCACTTTTTTTATTGACACCTTCTCTGCTTGGCGCTCTTCCCCCTTTCCTAGTCCTGTATTGAACTGAGCCCTCCTTTTTCTGTGTGAATCACCATTCTAACTTTCTAAGTGGTCTAATCTCAAATTTCATCCCTCCACCATCCATTCATTTCTGCGCAGAGAAAATTCACAAATGCAAATCTGTGCCTTTCTTTGGCTTTCATCTTCAGTGTCTTCCTGGCACTGTGGTCTTCAAAATATAGTGAATACTTCTCACAGTGATAAAAGCCCTGGAACCTCTGCCTCTCCAAACTTCTCTCTGAATCTGTAACCTCTCTTGTCTTCATGAGAAGACTTTTCATCCTTGACTTTGAGCCCAATGTACATTCTATCTGGAGCACCCTTTCTCCTTTCTCCCCCCTGCCCCGCCCCCACCCCTTCTTTGGCTCTACAACCTTACTGATCCTTTAGAAAGTCTAGACAGCACCATTCTCTTTACATTGCCCTTAATCTACCCTCATCTGGGTCCTGGTCTGCCAGTCTGATCTCCCCTAATTCCTTGAGCTATCCTCAATCCTGGGTACATCACCTGGAAGTTTTGTTGAAACACAAATCATGGGAATATACTACCAGAGTTTCTATTTCAGAAGACCTAGAGAGCCCCAAGAATTACCATTTCTGTTAGTTCACTTGTTATTTTGATGCTGATTACCCAGTGAGTAGATTTTAAGGCACCTGTTCCAGCCTGTAACATAAACGATTTCTTTTGTTTCCTGCTCTGGACATGGCTTCTGTGTAACAGAGTCTGAGCTGAATCCCAAGATTCTAGCACACTGTGAGCACATAAAAAATATCTCCTGTGTAGACGAACTCTTCTAGAAGCCCTTCTGTTAACTGTGACCATTCACGACTTGCTTCCTCTGAGAGCTCCGTATGAAAAATTCCTGGAACATGACTCAGTATAAATTCCTGTGCCGTGTCATTTGCTGACATGCTCCAGGAGTCATGGGTTAAAGCTCCTGAACCATGTGTGGAATTTCCCAAAAGTTTTTAGAAATCTCCCTTTAAACCCCCTTTCCTCCATGAATTTTCTGTGGCAGATGCCTCAGAAATAAGAATAATAAGCCATTGTTTTCCTACAAATTAATCATCAGTTGTACAAACTTTACTATTAAAAGTCACAAATATATATATATATATGAAGGAGATACACATTAAAATTTTGATGAAATTTTTTTTCCATATATATATACTATTCTGGTAGCAGGTAGGGAACAGGAAAGGTAGTACTCTATAGCAAGGAAATGATCATGTCATGGAAAGGAAAGCCCTTTGAATGTGACCTAATGGACATTTTTAAGGGATGAATTATTCTATTTCCTATCCTGATAACCACATCTGCTTTTATACAGATGACATGTTTATGCTAAATCTGAATCTATCCAATTCAGGAAACTATTGTTCATTCAACTTCCCATAAACACATAAATCCTGGAAATAAAGTACTGCTTCCCCAAATATTCTAGTTTTATTTTTACTTGTTAATCTTGTAAATGCTAAGGCAATCTTTTTAAATATACTAATAATTTGCATATTAGTAATTTCTATTAAAGTGTTAATAACTTTATAGTGATAGCAGGTAAAACAACTCAACCTCATTTTGTGTTTCTGAAGATTCCCATGAGAGTAATTTTAATTTGCTTAAATAAACTTGCATGAGACAGGCTTAGAAGTTAGCTTTTTTCCCCACTATTAAAAAAGATGAAAATAGATAGACCTGATCAAGATTCAACAGTACATATAGTCCTCTGAATTGCTTTGCCATTGTTACCCAGCTTTACAAGACCACCCGGTTCTGTTTTCCTCTTTTATTAACACCACAATCATCAGGACATGGATTACTGCATACAAACACTGAACTCAAATGACAGTATAGAGTGATGTACTGCATGGATGATCAACAATCACCTGGATCACTTATATGTTTTAACTAACAAAAAATAAAGATAACCAACAGTACAGACACATTTCAACTAAGATCAGTTTGGAAATAAAGCAAGACCTTCTCCCCATTCCTCCTAAAATACAAGTAGGGCAGTATTTACCTTGATCAAATCAGGTAGATCTCTCTTAAGGTCTAACTTCTTTCTAAGCACACATAGCAATTCAATAACCTGTAAATTAGAACACAGGAGTTCTAACCTGTCACTGTAGCAGAAAATGGATAATCTTAGATACCAAAGGAAACATTCTCAACAGGTAAACCCTGAGATGAAATCTGAGAAATACAAATCTGTACATAGAGATAGACACATACAAAAAACATGATGGAGACAGTCAGCAAAATTACAGAATGATAAGATGATTATTCATTTAATATATTTAAAACTTAAAAATAATTTTCTAGATCTGTGAAAAAGTAATAATACACAAATAATAGAAAACATCAAGATTTACGTAGAATATAATTATGGTAATGATTTCTTTCATTTTCCACCCTGTTCTTAAAAGCAGTTCAGCTAATATTCATTTCTTTTATTTTCACTCCAAATTTCCATTAATTAAAATATAGTTTCAGAAGATCAGAAAATTGTAGTGTCTGTATGCATATGAAGACATATATTTAGATGTAAAGCCCTTTTTTTTTTTCTCTGCTAGCATCAGATTCCCCACTTTAGGTTTGAAATATACTATGGATTTAATGTTGTATTTCTTCTACTTAGCAATTCAACTTTAGAATTGTTGAGGATAATGATGTGTCCTCTCAAAATCCATATGTTGAAGTCCTAATTCCCAATGTGATAGTATTTGGAGGTAGGGGTCTTTGCAGGTAATTAGGTTTAGATAGTTATGAGAGGGGAGCCCCTATGATGGGATTCGTGTCCTTGTGAAAAAGAGAAAGAGGAGAACACTTTCCACCATGTGATCAAACAGCAAGAAGACCATTCTGCAAACCAGGGAGAGGCCCTGGAACCTGGCTGTGCTGCACCTGATCCTGGGCTTGTCACCCTTCAGAACTGCTGAAAACAAATTTCTGATGTTTAAGCTATACCGTGTATGGAAAAATTAAGTAAAATTGATTATGTTTAAAAAAAAAGGTGGAGAGGGTTCTGTGATTAATTTTGCTTATTATTCTCTTTCACTTACCCATGAAATTACTGTTTCTTGTATGCTCATTAAATGCATGGTGTTATGTAAAAATGCATTTTTATATTTATTAACTCTATCCACCAAATTTTAATTAAAAGCCCAGTTATTAGGGAATAAGGTATTTGTGATATCAATATTAAGTACAAAATTTATGTTCAGAAAGTTCAACCTCCAAAAAAAATGAAGAACCAAATAACAGTTCATTTTAGAAGTCATATCAAATTTTATTTTCCTTATTGTACAAACTAAAGTGAACATAAAATCATTATGCGAAACTTGGGCTAATGTCCAAAATGGAGAAAGGGGGAAGAATAGAGAGTGTTCTGACTGTGTTGCATTTTAGTTTTATTTATTCCCCAGATGCTTATATACTAGAATCTCCTTATTTATACTGTTCAGTACATAAAAAATAAACTGATAAATAATGAGTTTTAAATAAGAAAATGTGGAGCAAGAGGCACACTCGGCAGTACCAGGAACTCTGAAGGATTATGAACCATGCGATTCCTACATGGATTCATTTTTCCCTCATCCTTGCCTCCCTCTGCCAGTTACTGATACAAACGGTGCTGGCATGCAGCAGATTAGGATTAGTGCCTGGAGGAGATGGATAGTCGCTGTAACACTTCCATTCTTCTAGGCCCTGAGTTATAGCCTCTAATAGGATTTACAGGCAACTGAGGGAGACAAATGAATTTGTGAACACAGGAAAGGTAGTGGATGTCAAGCTTTCATAATCCCCAGAACCATAGTGGAACACACTGTTTGTCGGGGTTAGCAACATTATATCAGATTGTACAAGACATAGGATCAGCACAAACCATTATTTAAATGTATATAAATTCAATTATTATTTTCATGACATTAAAGTAATCAAGGAAAAATTATTAAGAAGAAAATGGTACCTTGACTGTTATGTTAAGACAAATGCTTTCAAAAGAATTTCACACTTGTTTGTGTCACCAGGCTAAATGAGGTTTCAAATTCCTAGGTTCCCGAAAGCTCCCTTGTACCATTCTAAGTACTTTGGTTGCAAGAGTGAGAAGCTCTGGTTCACAATGATTTTCCCCTGATTTCTCATGCCCAGAAGCTCTACTATGTTGTAGCTAAATTGGACACTCTATGAGGACAGAGACTGGAATTTGAATCTACCTCTCTCCACTGTGCCCAGAACCTGGCTTAATGTGTTGCAAAGAATAGTACAGGACAGATATTATATATAAGAAATAACCAAGTGGCAAGTAAACTACAAGCAAAATTATGTAGATGTCTACTATCCTGGTTCTGTGCTTTGCTTATAGAACCTAAGGCTTGTGTTTTCTACTTTTTCTACTCCTTTCTCAAAACCTCCTTTCTGATTTGTCTTTTATAATACAATATAAATGACTAATTATGCATAAAGTGTTCTCCCTACCATAAAAACAAATAAACAGGGAGCAAATCCTTAGTTTAAAGGGAATTTCAGGCATCAGACAGGGGGTAGAGAGAAATTATTTTTGTCATAACGCATTCCCAGTTCTCCTAAAAGAGACATTACGTATTGCAATAACACGTAAGGCCAGACTTTATGTAATTCTTTGCTGAATCACATGAGTTAGACTGAATTCACTTTTTTCAGAACAAAAAGTGATTTTCAAAGTCCAAAATGAGTTGTCCATAACCAGATGACATTACACTGTTGAATTCATGGGGATTAATTACATGGATTCACATTGCAAATACAGTTCTGTTTTCTGAGAATTAAAGAAAATCACTTGGTCCAGATGAATTTCACTTTCTACATTTATTAAATGAGACTCTTGGGCAGTGATAGCAAAGAATATTGAGCAGTATATTTTCTATGGACCAGGAACTTTCCCTAATGCTTTTCGTGAAGTAAGCCATTCAGTCATCACAAGCCTAAATTAGTACTACTATTAACCACAATTTGTAGATGACAGCACCAGGGTAGACGGGGTTCTGCAGCTTGTCTACAGTCCCACAGGCAGTTAAAGGCAGAATAAGATTAAAACCTTGGTATCACATTCCTGCCTCCTTAACTACATGCCATGAGCTACAGAGCAATTCCAGGACTAAAAACCACAAGTCTTTTCAACCACGATGCACATCTGGTACAATAGCTTATCTAAGTCTCTTTGTTTTCAGGCTATCTTATATAGTTCTCTGGTTTCTGGAATATGAAGATGACTAACAAATTATCAATAAGGTTAAAATATTTGTTCTGCATTTTGCTAATGTCAGCATAATGTTTCACAAGTCATCCCACTGTACATAAGAGAGAGCAGTTCTGGGACACAGAATTTGGGAGCTAGTGTCATTAGAAAACATCTAGCTCAAATTCTAAAGTATAGATTGTATTTTTTTAGTTTTTCATTTGGACAAATATTTTTGTGAGCCTAAAATGAAGCTACAATTCAAGGAGTTGGAAATATTTTGCTACATTTTTCATGGTCAAGGGGTTGCTGTTTAGAAAGCGAAACTAAATCTCTAAATATTAAAAGGGGCAACATTATTAATGACACAAGACCTCTATAAATAATCCTTACCCAGTAACCTGACTTAGATTTGGGATTTTATCTTTGGACTTGTCTAAATCAATGATTTCCTCTTATTAAGAGATTTGGGTCACTTTTTCACAATAAGGTGTTTGTATACTTTTAGCTATTAAAATTATCTTTGTCATAAGACGAATTACTTTTGTCTTAGGGCATTCCCAGCTCTCCTAGACAATTACAAATTTCAATGATATATAAAGCCAGACTTGAAATAATCCTATGCTGAATTACCTGAATCAGTTCGAATATACATTTTTATGAAAAAAATGATTTTAATCTTATTTTATCTCTTGCATGCTTACCAAGAAGGTAAACCTCAGAAAATAGTCTGTCCTGAAATATTAAAAACTGATAGTAAAATATATTAAATGTTTTTACTCATTTTTTTTCTTTCATTAAAGCACTTTCCAAATAGTTTAAACTTCCCAGGATGTAAGGAATTGAGTTCTGATCTCTTGCTCAGTGGTTTACCTGCTCTATGACCTTGAGAAAATTACTCACTCTCTTCAGACATTGCATTCTTTATCTACTGATTTGTGAGAATCATCATTATTCCTTTCTGTAGTTGTCTTAGTGATGCATCTTACCCATAGTACCTCAATAGTGCTGGTTTTATTGAGAACTGTAAGAAAAAGTAAATCTCAAATCCTTGAAAATTTATCATTCAATCACTACAAAGAAGATGAGTTTTCTCAAGGTATAGTTATAGCAAATCCATGATATAGTTCACTTCTTAGAAGATGTGAAATTTTGTATATTTCAGAAAAGATTTAAAATCCATAATAAGCATGTGTTCTTGTTTTAAAATCATAACATATTTGAGTTACTGATTTGTTACAAAACCATGCTTGAATATGCTAGTATAAAGGTCAATCAAACATTACCAGGAAAATTTTCATTTATCTCTAAGTTCAGTCTAAACTTGTTATTTATTTGAACTACCCTCTTAGGTAAACTATTCTTCAGATTACTGTGTGTCATTTTGACATTTCTTCCCTGGGATTTTGGATTTGGAGAGTTCGAGTAACCTTCAGGGGAAAGAAAAGAAACAGAAATGAAGAAAAAAAGAAAGATTTTAACCTATCTAGTGAAAGTTGTTAAATTAAGCCCCAGATTAGATATTCTTTAATAAGCAATTATTACTAGCACCTTGAATTTTGAGCAATTCTTAAGAATAATTAATGTGACTCCACAGAGAATTTTCATGAGTCACTCATTAGTGTTTCTGATATGCGTTTTCAAAATAGATTCATATTAGGAATCTTGTTTTTGGTTTTGTTTGAGGTCTGTCCTTAAAGGAGAAAATTATCAATATTTCTCAGACAGTCTCTAATTTTGAGGAGTGTTTATTACAAAGAAGATAATGCCAAAATTATTTCATGGGAGACTTGAAATATTTCTGTTTAGCAATAATATTCTATCTTTCTCAACTCAGGTTAAGCCGATCCCACTATTTATCTTTTTCGTTCACCAAATTCTGCCAAACCCATCACTACTCATATATTCTTTCTACCTTTGAACGGTGTACCCACAATGACAATGGAAAATTGATCAATCCTGGACATAGGCTTGAAAATATTTCATTCCCTATTCTGTGAAATATTTGATTACTAGATAATCCCTCATGCTAGTCCCCAATCTCATGTTTTATGAAATAATTGTTCTACTCAATTCCTCAGTTATGATTTGCTGATAAATTAGTATCTTTCAGTAATCTTTTTGGTGGTTCTTTATTTATGAGCTAAGGGCCTTTGTATCATGACACTTATCCCTCTTCCATATTTTGGTGCTTAGACCTGAGTCTTATAAAAATGTTAACAAGGATACATCTTCATGTAGCCCTAATTAATAATTAGTTCTACAGAACACAGACTGCATGGTCAAACAAGCCTGGTTGTCATTTCTAACTCTGACACAATTGTTAGTGGTATGACCTTAAACAAGTCATTAAATGATGGTGTTTTCATTTATTGTGTGTATATTTGGAATAATTATAGCTATATGGGAAGATTAACCTATTTGATGAGTGTATATAATCAATACAGTATAGGCATTCAATAAATCATGTAATTATTTTCACTATCATTTGTTGAGAGGATTATTCATAGTTGCTTATTTTGAAGACCTAAGTCAAGCTAAATCTTAAATCAGCATACAATGGATAGAGAGTAGCAATGAGCTATGTCAAATATTCTGTTTATTTTAAAGTATGACTATCCATCATTTTCAGGAAGTTGTTAAAAAACACAGTCTAACAAGAAGGGCAACATCCTCTTATGTCACAGACTATTGCACAGACCTGAGACAGTATTTGTTCTAATGGTTTAGAAAGATTGTATCATGTGTGAGAATATATATGCTGTCATTTAGATGTGTCAATCATTCTACCCAGAATTCTGACCTGGGAAGTATAAAAGGTCATGACTGCACTCCTCAACAACATGAGTCTAAACTTATTTATTAGCAATACAAGATTGTAAACTTTTTAGTTCCTTTTTTCCTTTTTTTCTTAAACCTCAGCCCTTACTTTAACATCCTATGAATTTTCATGTATGCCAATTTTATTGTATCCTGACAACTGTGTAAGATAGGTATTATTATTCCTCATCATTGATACCAAATACTCATTGGTTGTGAACTATTAAAGGAAGAGGGGAGGTGTATAATAACCACAGACAAGGGCATTTCTCTTGTCAAGGAGGTAACTAGAAGGTATTTCAGTCAAAATTCCTAGCAGCTGGGGATGAGTGCATTTAGCCTGGACAAGGGAAGAGGGACACCAGCAGGGCCTATATATTCATTTTGTAAAGGATGCGGGGAAAACGAAGCTAAGAGCATTTAAGATAATTGACTGTGCTTACATGTCTCATAGTGGAAAGCCATATCCTAAACTAGAGTTCCTAATTCCAAGTTCTATTTCTTCCTTTATTCTCTTACTGGGATACTAGAGGGGTACTTGAGAATTTATATATATATATATATATATATATATATATATACACATATATATGTACCTATGTATATATATATATATATTTCTGTTTTAAAGTGGTAGTTTACAATAATGACTTCATTAAGTGTATTAATCACTGTAAAAATTATTAGTTCTTTTATACTTTTTATACTTCCCTACATTTAGCCCTTTTCAACTTTACTTAGTGCTTTCTTCATTTTTATTTTATGGAAAATGAAAAACAAATCCATGAGCATTCTATCCATGTCATCCATGATTGCATACAGTTTGAATTCAAATCTTCTCAGAAGTTCATTCCAAACTTGAGTCCTGCACAGATTAGTTTTTGTTACCTTGGAATAATGGTTAAGTTAGGAAATTGACCACTCAAAGTCTGACACTGAGCAGGTCTGTTCTTGCATACCATATGTTATCTAGCTCTAGTTCAGAAGAAATCTACAGTCAACATCTGAACTGTGACCATTGCTGGCGTCACAGTGGTGGAATAGTCAGCACTTCAAATCAGTAAACAAAAAATACTGCTTTGTCCAGAGCATTTAGACAAGCATAATCGTAAAAGAAGATTCATGTGCTCAGGACAGTTCTACATTTAAGAAAAAAATGAAAAAACGTTGACACAAAGAAAATTCTGAATCCAAGAAGAAAAAACTTTATTAATGAGAGGATTGGGAAAGACCACTTGGAGGAAAATGCAACTAAGTAAGAGTTTCATCATTGAAGAAAACTTTGGTAAATTGAAAGAAAACACAAATAAAGGAGCAGATTAAGGGACACAATTTGAAGGAGAAACATTTTCCCTAAAAGCAAAGGTCATGAATATAATCAGAAGATAAAGCAAGAGATATATAACTGGAACCGTGATCTAATATTACCAAGTTCAGAAACACAGTGAGGTTCAGATTTAGACCAAGAGTTCAAACAAATCTAAAACCAAAACCTGAAGTCACAACTAAGTAGAGAACGATAACAGCCCAGAAAATTATCAAGCCTAGAAATAAAAGCAAAGGCAACTGGAACTTAAAGATATTACTGGAAGTTGAACACAGTCTTTTATTGAAAAGAGAGCTGCCCAAGGACTTAAGCAAGATCATAATAAGAGGCATAAATGGATCATTAGGTTACTTTTACCCTATCCAGTCAAAGTTGTCCTGAGACTTTCAATCACAGCATGAACATCACAACTATTTTGTTTTGTGCTTTTTTTTTTTTTATTTAGGCTATTGAAATTTACATCTCAGTCCATATTTCACAACACCTCCACCACCAGAGTTCCAGTCCGTTACTGCCACCTTTTTCACTCTCATCCCTTTTCCCACCCATAAGCAGTCCTGAGTCCTGTTATTTTTGTTGGAATTTCTGTGTTCATTTATTTCGTTTCATTATACTGCACATATGAGTGAAACCATCCTGTATTTATCTTTCTCTTTCTGACTTATTTCACTCAATATGATCTCCTCCAATTCCATCCAGACTGTAATAAAGGGCACGGTTTCATTTCTTTAAAGTGACATAGAATTCCGTTGAGTATATGTAACATAAGTAAAAGAACTTTTCTGTTCCAGTCTCTAAGACAAGCACACTAATTTAAGAATCAAGATCCCTTCAGACCAGAGTTAGGCTCTGAGAAGAGCAAATTAAATGGTTATTGTCTTTGACATCTTAGATCTAATATCAAAAGTGAGCAATGCGTTATAACATCCTAAGAGATCTTTCCTCTTTCTTTTTCTTTTTTCGTTAACTGTTACTTACCATCACTTATGTGACTGGGGATTTAGGGATTATCATGTTGGAACTAACCTAATTCTGCTACCTAAATGTCTGAATTTGAAGTAGAAAAGATGAAATAAAAGGAAAAAGTAAGAAAGAGATTCTTAGGGTCAATATCAGAAAGTTTTCCTTTCAGGGAACTGTACAGTCATGATGCTCAAACATAATGTAGCTGAATAGACATGATTCAGGGCTCTCAAGGATGAAGCAAGAGGAAGAGAGAGAAGTGGCAGGAAACAACATTTCTAAGTACTATTTCAACGAGGCACTGTGCCAACTATTTTGCTCTAAAAACTCTAAAAGCTCTAAAAACCATTGATCTAACAAGGTTGTCATCTTCACTTAATCCTCTTCACATTGCAAGTTGGTAAGTTCCCAAAAGTAAGTTCACCTAAAATAAAACATTCATTTATCAGCATGCATTCAAACTGAAGTGTAGCTTTGCTTGAACTTTTGCAACAATTTTGGATCATTTTGAACCAAGGATTTTACTGGGTTTTTCTTAGTTTCAGGCAACAAGAATTGTTGCCAGTATAATATTAAAAACTATAATAATTTATTTTATCTTTATGCAGTTTAATAGCAGTTTAAAGTTTAATATGACTTTATATATGGATAAAGAAGAAGTGATAAAATGTATCACTTGTGTTTTTATTGGGAAACAATCTCATCACTAGCATGACAGCTCTAAAAACCATTGGTCTAACAAGGTGTAACTTTACAGAGTTTGTAGCTTTGAAAACCATTACTGATAGCATTGCATGTTCAGGATTGAGGAGCCCTGTTACATCTCAATGAAGCTCTAATTTTTCAATATCCATACAGACATGATTGAAGATTCAATTATTAATTCCATGAGAATATTATGGCTACTTATTCTCTACAATGTTTATTAAGACATAAAGTTTTTAGCCTTTGCTGAAACACTATGATAAATATTATAATGTAATTCAAGAAAGATATATTTAAGCATGTCAAAATATTGTTGAAATGACTGAAGTCTGCAAACCCATTTTTTGTGTTTTTAAATTAATGTTTTATTAGTTTATAAGCAATGTAAATTTCAGGAGAATGAATTCACACCTTAGTAAAGTGTATATAGCACACTGTGCACCAACATCAGAACTCTAGTGCCAGACACTGCTATCATTTTTAGTCATTCAACCCCAGGTTACCTCCCCCTGCCCTCTCCATGCTCACAAAATCATTTTTTAAATATTGTAAAATATCTGACACAGCAATTGAAGACAACACTAAACAATTGTCAGAAAATCAGTATTTTTATATGAGCTAGCTAATCGACTCAGCTAGTTTTCTATTAATTGAGAAAAATATTTGAACATATCTTCTTTTCCTTAAGCATAATTTATTGCGAAATAACAATACTTGAGTTTCTATATGCCCAATCAGAGAAAAATATTCATTATAAAAAATAAGTGGTGAAGAGAAAGTCACCCACTAAGCTCATCACAGGACCCTCATGACTGACTTTACTTGCAGCATTTAATATTAATTCAATCCATTTTATTATTGCTCTTCATAAATTATCTTTTTTATTACTTAAAAACTATTAACAACTAATATAAGAAAGGAAATATGAAGTTTTATGGGACAAAATGATGAGATAAATACAGTTCCTGCTCTCAAAGAAAATACAGTCTAGAAGGCTCATTATTCACCCCTAATTTAGGATTCTGAATTTCGAAGTATTTGATTTTACATACCCTTAGCAACTACTCACATCTCTCTATACCCTGGTTCAAATTAGTGACATTAAAGGTAATCTATGTGAACATCTCTTCAGCCCATAATGAGACTGATTGGTCTATGGAATGAAGGAAAATTCATGCATATAGCAAATGTTTATTGAGCATCAACTATACATTTTGACAACAGACAGCATCAGCTCTCAAAAAATTTTGCATTTTAGGAGAATAAATGTCCAAAAAGGTAATTAAACGATTGCATGATACAGTAAGATCCCAAGAAAAGGACTCATTCTCTTTGCCCCTTGAATATTAAAAGTACAATCTGAAATAAGTGCCCTGCAATATCTTATACCTGCTTATAGAACCCCATTTAGTAAATGTGGCCTTAAAGAGCATCATCTCCTGTGCACACTGAATCCAAGAGTAACTAGAATTATTCAAAATATCTGCATTCAATCTTTGCATTCATCTGCACAGGAAAAGTCTTACAGTCATTTCTGACAGTCTAGTCTACAGAAAATCAGAAGTGACATATGATAAGTACATTTCTTGAGCATCTGATATCACCTTCTCCCAGGTGTAGTATGTGGTTATCACAAATCAAGAACACAGAGCAAGAGTCAATTCCCCCTGACTTTCTTATCATCTGGTTATGTACCTGGAAGAAAGTCATTCTGTCATGCTAATCTTCAACTAAGAAATGATGGACTTGGGCCAGAAAAGAGAACATTTTATTCTGCTTTCACTTATTCATGTTATTCCCAAACTTTGATTGGAAATACGATTAGACATGATTGAAGACATTGATGAGGACAAAAATGCACATGCCAGGTATTAGTCATATCACTTTTCAGTGCAAATTAATAATTAATACAGTTTCTCCCCTTGTTCAAATGATTCTTGACATTTGGAGAAAACCATCAGTGGCAGACAGCAGCTACATTTGGACCAGTGTTTGGGAAGAATCATTTCCAATTTCAGGATTAATATGCAGATTAAAAGAGATCACTTATAAAGAACTCAGAAGAGTATCGCAATGAGTAAGTGTGTTTTATTTTATTACATTTTCATCATCTTTCTCTCCTTGTAGCTGTCCCTTATGCATAAAATGACTTATTGCTAAATAAGGAATTTAGGAAGCAAAATTTTGCATGTCAGGTATAATTTTTCACTGTTAAATTTTATTGATTTACGAATACATCTTATGAGGAAAATAGAGCATCTTAATTTTTTAATGTACACCTCTAAATAAATTTTTATTTCCTCACATTTTAGAAGTTTAATTGTCTGTCAGATGTGAGGTCAAGCTTTTAACTGGTAGATAAATATCTATGTAATTATGAATTAAAGTTTATTTTGTGATGTGCCAAATTGATTATTTTAATGAAAAAAAAAAGCATTAACTGGGATCTTGTTGGTGCCAAGTGCTATTCCAGCTACTGTACTATATTATACACATGTTGTTTTCATTTAATACATGCAGTTATGCTGTGAAGTAAGAAAGAATTCATCTACAATACTCCTCTGCTTACTTTCTTCCCTTGACTTCCAGGACACTGCACCGCCATGACTTTTATAAACCTCTCATCCTTCTGCTGCTTTTTTTTTTTTTTCCAATACCTCCAAATACTGATGGACCATAAGCTTGGAATTTAGACCTCTTCTCTACTCTGCTTAGAACCACTACTGGTGACCTGAACTGTCTTCAACATATGACAACTCCCATATTTATTTGTCCAATCTTGTTCTTTCTGCTGACTGCAGACCTGACTATCCAGCTGACTTCTGAACATCTCACCAGAGATCCAAAAGGAATCTCTGATTTACTTGTCCAAAATCATACATGGTCCCTCCAAGAAGTTCCCTTTTCTGTAACTAGAAGTCCACCTTTCCAGTTGTGTATTCTGGAAACTGATTATATCCTCTACTCTTGCTTTTCCATTCCATCTTCAATGCACATTCAATATGTTTTAGTCACACTGATTTTTTCCCCTTGAACTCACCAAGTAGGTTCCTCCTCATTGCCTTTGCACTAGCTCTACTTCTTCTGGAGCCATCGTCTCTCAAATATCTGTATGAATCCTTCCTTCACCCTCCTTGGACTCTTTGTTTCCCAGTGCATATTTACTTGAGAGTTCTATTTACAATTCTAATTCTTCACTATCCTCCACTCCCTTTCTCTACTCCAATAGACATTCCCTTACACAATCCTACTTTCTTGTTCTCCTTGATACTTACAAGCTATAAATACCTATTTATTTTTACTTTTTCATTGACTTATTACTCTCCTATCATTGCCCTCTCTTCTTTCACATACACTAGAATATAAACTCAACAAAGGTAA
The DNA here is from genome assembly GCA_004363575.1 of Solenodon paradoxus. Lineage (NCBI taxonomy): Eukaryota > Metazoa > Chordata > Mammalia > Eulipotyphla > Solenodontidae > Solenodon > Solenodon paradoxus. The sequence continues at coordinate 222,084 of RJWH01001523.1, read as the reverse complement.
GGATTTTTGTATGCTTGTTGAGAGATGAATCCAGTACCTGGAACAGTGACAGGCACATTATAGGCCTTCAATACCTATCTGCTAAAATAAATCCTTATTTCATAGTTGAAGCAACTGAGTATCAACAAGATTAAAAACCTTGGCTTAGATCACATTATGTGAATAACAGAGCTAAGGTTAACATTCAGTTGGCTTCCTCTTAATGCTCTCTGATTCTGATCTGAGCTATCAGCCTTTGAATATTTCTCTCTCTCTATATATATATGTATATATGTATGCATATATGCACACATGCACACACATGCACATATATACATACAGTCTATCACCTACTATCTTACTTGACACCAAGTGCTACCAGACTTGAATATCCAACAGTCAAACTGAAATCGAGAAGAAATAGGAGTCTCAAATGTAACTTACTTAAAAAATGTTTAACACTCATTTTTCACTGTTAGACCAATCAATAGTTCTGAGAATTAGGAATTGCTAATGTCTTTCCCTTTAGAAAAGCTTGGATTCCTTCTAAGGGAAAAAGAGAAGACTGGAGCAGAATCTCTTTCTCACAGAGAGAGGTGATTCAGTCCTTTTTATGACTTTCCTTCATCAAGCTCAAGACTATAGGTGACATATGCTCTAGTTTCCCAATACGTTATTCTTGGTTATTAATTCAATGTTATTCTTAATGCCTTAAGGAAACTATAGAAATATGCAAATTAAATTCCAGGAAGGAAAGAACTATTAGTTGTAGAGTTCATTGTGTTAGAGTTCATCACACATCCTTAGAAGATCTTCCTTGTCAGGGGATTAAGATATATGAGATTGTCTGTATAAATTTTCAAATGCTTCACATGAAAACAAAAATTGGAGAAGTGACAAAAATATGAAATGTCAACTTTTCAAAGATGCAGGTTGTTCTTTAAAATAATTAAACACATCTTTAGTTCATACAAATTAAATTAATACTTCAGAAAAGAAGAGTAGAATTGTGGGTAAGAGCTTATAGCTTTGGGAAGCAGGAAGTCTGGGGTTTGAATCCTAGCTCTATTAACTACTAGTATGTAACATTGAGCAAGTTACTTAACCCCTTTGCTAACACATGAACCTCAGATAAAAAGGTACCAACCCAAAAGTATTGTTTGAGGATTTAGTGGGTTAACATAGAAGCTATGAAAGCATTGTCATTATAATTTTGGGTTGATCGCCACATGTAACAATGTGACTGGATATCTGTTTGAATGGCCTAATGAACATGCTGCCTAAAACTTAGATGATAGTGCTTAAAACAAATGACAGAAATCATGTAATGCGACAATTGCATCAAATGTGCAATTGGACTCTGGACACATCTCGCTTCCACCTCCTCTTTCTCAGTTTGAAATATAATACCAGTAGTATCTACTTCAAAATATTGTAATGAATTAAGGTAGTAAAGAATTAAGTCAATGCTTGCCAAACCTTCAGGTAGAATCTAGTGTACAATTAGGGTTAAATAATTGGAAATACTCATTTTTACCAAAATTTAATTAAACTAAATTGCACAATGGAAATTAAAAAATTTAGTCCAAAGAAGCATCTAATATATGTAGCTTTATACCCTCTCCCCATGCAAAAAGAAAAAAATCTATTCTAAAAAGTTTTACACTTTTTTTAAACAACTCTGCTCTACCATTGCAGAATAAGTAAGTCCAATTGCTCAAAGCACTGATCACCACCAGAATTCAAGAATTCTTCGTAGTCTGTAAAAGCTTGTTCCTCAAACTTAGTCAAGGAACTCATTTCCCTTTTTATGATGACATAAACTCAATTCAGAGTACTGGCAAAAAACAGAATGTTCTTACATTTGTTACTGGTGTCATAGTCAGTTACTAAACATGAGGATGCGTATTTTTGAATAACTTAAGCAATGGTGGAAATCAGAAAAGCCAGACCTTTGTCAGAATGAACCCGATCTTTAGAAATCTTGACTAATCTGTTTGTTCATCAGCATTCCTGTTTTACTGGATTGAAGCCAGGAATACAGTCAGAAGGGCATCATGCAGGAGCCCTCCCTCAGCTGTGTTTCTGTCTCCTTTTCCTCATCTGCAAAATGGGAAAATAAGAGCACTTCAGACTCAGAGGGAAATGGGATGATTTAGATCAATTTAAAGGTCTTAGCCAGTATCAGGCTATGTAATAAATATCATTATGTGGCGCTTATTATTTATGAAAGTTGATAGAGATCCAATTAATCTTTTCAATATAATATTTTTATTATTGCATTTGTTTGCAAAGGCATGCTCATTTTAAGATAGCAAATTCGCTTCTCAGTCTTTGCGAATTTCACATGGCACCACCATCAAATTTCTGGTGTCCTTTACCACCACCATGTTCTCTCTCCTTCCCTCCCCTCTCAGCAGCCTGACAGTTATTGCTTGTGTCCTGTGGTTTTTTGCTGGGGTTTATCTCTTCATTTGCTTTGCTTCATTATATTCCACATATGAGTGAAACTGTCTGTATTTCTCTTTTTCTTTCTGATATAATTCACTTAAAATAATCCCATCTAGTTCCATCCAGATAGTTGCAAAGGGTACAATTTCTCTTTCCTTTTTTTTAGTATCTACCTAGAATTCCATGGAGTTTATACATAGACCACAGCTTCTTTATCATCTGTTGTTGGGCATTTAGGTTGCTTCCAAGTCTTGGCTCTTATGAACTGTGCTGCTATGAATGTAGGGTGTAGAGGCTTTGTTTCCTGATTAGAGATTTTGTGTTCTCTGGGTATATACCTCGGAGTGGGATTGCTAGATCAAATAGTGGTTCATCTTTATTTGCTTGAGGATTCATCATACTATTTTCCAGAGAGGTTTTAGTATTTTTCCATTTTATATTCCCAACAGCAGTGAAGAAGTGTTCTTTTTAACTCCACTCCCCCTCCAACACATGCTATTTCTAGGTTTTTGAACACAGGCCATTCTCAGTCATGTAAGGTAATATCTCATTGTGGTTTCTATTTGCAGTTCTTTGATGATGAGTATTGTAGAACATTTTTTCATTTTTGTCTGTAGGTCATCTGTGTGTCTTCTTTGGATAGATGTCTTCAGTTCTTCTGCCCATTTTTCTGAGTCAGTTGTTTCCTTTTTTGTTGAGAGATGTCTGAGTTCTTTGTATATTTGGAGATTAAGCTCTTATCTGATATATATCACATGACTATATTCTCCAATTTTGTCTTTTTGTTTTAGTGGTGGTTTCTTTCACTGTGTAGAGGCATTTTAGTTTGATGTAGCTCCAATTATTTTGTTTTACTTTGGTTACTTCTACCGTAGCTATTCTTTCCCCAAAGATCTTTTTTTTTTTTTTTTGCAAATGTCTGTTCAGTTTTCCCTCCATCATTTGGCGGGAAGTAGATTTTTCTTTCTTCCATTGTATGCTCTTAATTCCTTTGTCAAAGATTAATTGTCCATTTGGGTGTGACTTTATTTCTGGGCTCTCAATTTTATTCAACTGATCTGTGTACATGTTTTTTGTTCTGTTATCATACTGTTTTTGACGATGATCATTTTGTAGTATAGTTTGAAGTCAGAAAGTGTGATTCATCCATTGTTCTCCCTGCCCGACTCCTGTCCATAGGGATAACTTTGGCTATTCAAGATCTTTTGTGATTCCAAACAAACTTAAAAAATGTCTCTGGGAATTGCATTAAACCTGTTTATTGCTTTGAATAGGTTGTTAATTTAATTAATTTTGTTCATCTAATCCATGAGAATAGACTATTCTCCCATTTCTTTGTCTTTTTCTATTTCTTTTGCTAAGGGCTTATAATTTTCATTGTAAAGGTCATTCACTTCCTTTGTTAAGCTTATTGCTAGGTATCTGATCTTTTTAGATGCTATTTAAATTGGATTTCTTTCTAAATTTCTTTTTCCTCTACTTCATTATTTGTATGTAGGATATGATTTCATATACTGTCACTTTGCTATACTTACTTATTGTTTCCATAGGAGTATTTGCTTTTTTGTTTTTATATGTTTGTAGGTGTGAAGTCTTTAGGACTTTCCAGGCATAATATGATGTCATCTGCAAATAATTCTTCTTTTCCAGTTTGAATTCCTTTAACATGTTTTTCTTGCCTTATTACTCTGTCCAAGATTTCCAGGACTATGTTGAATAGTATTAGTGAGACAGGGTAACACATCGTATTCCATATCTTAGGAGAAAGGCTTTCAGTTTTTCACCCTTGAGCATTATGTTAGCTATCGGTTGTTGTATATTGCTTCTATTATATTGAGTTTTGCTGCTTCTATTCTTATTTTATGAGGGTTTTTATAATAAATCGGCGTTGGATCTTGTCAAAGACTTTATCTGCATCTATTTATATAATTATATATTTTTTTGTTTTCTCTTTGATGATGTGATATATTATATTGATTAATTAGTATCACCGGAATGAATCCCAATTGATTGTTGTGTATTATTTTTTTTTATGTGCTGCTGAATTTGATTTGCCAGGATTTGGGTGAGGATATTTGCATATATATTCATTAGTGATATTGGACTATAGTTTTCTTTTGTGGTGCTCTCTTTGACTGGTTTGAACATCAGGGTAATATTGGCTCATAGAATATGTCTGGGAGTTTTCTCTCCTCTTCAGTTTTGTGGAAGAGTTTAAGGGAGATGGGCATTACCTCTTCATTGAATGTTTAAGAGAATTCACTAGTGAAGTCATCTGGATCTAGGACCTTATTTTTAGGAATATTTTTTATTACTGTCAATTTCTGTGCTTGTTATTGTTCTATTCAAGTCATCCAAGTCTTCCTGGTTTAATTTTGGAAGATTATAGAATTACAGGAATCTGTCCATTTCTTCATGATTGACAAATTTGTTGGCATATAATTGCTCATAACAATCTCTCAGGACCCTCTGCATTTCTATGCTGTCAGTTGTAATCTTATATTTTTAATTTCTGATACTCGTTATAAGGGTTTTCTCTCTGCTCTTTGTGAGTTTAATTAGAGGTCTACCTATTCTGCTTATTTTTTCAAAAAAAAAACCAGTTCTTGGCTTCATTGATCTTTTGGATAATCTTTTTGTTTTCAATTTCATTTCTGCTCTGATTTTTATTGTTTCATATTTTCTGCTGAATTTTTGTTTTGATTGTTCTTTCCTTTCTAGTTTTTTTCAGGTAGGAGGCTTAGAATTTAATTTGGGCTCTCAATTTTTGATGTGTGCTTTTATGGCTATAAACTTTCCTCTCAGAACTGTTTTTGCTGCATTCCACATGTTCTGGACTTTCATTTGTTCCCAACTGAATCATAATTTCATTGACTATCCATGAGTTCAGAAGCATGTTGTTTAATCTCCACATATTTGTGGTTCTTACAGTTTTGTTCTTTTGGTTCATTTCTAGTTTTACACACCTGTGGTCAGAGAACAGACACTCTGTAATTTCAGTCTTGTTAAATTTGCTGAGACTTCTTTCGTGTCCCATGATAAGGTCTATTCTTGAGAATATTCCATGTCTACTTGAAAAGAATGTATCTTCTTTTTTGTTGTGGCAGAATACCCTGTATATGTCTGTTAAATTCATGTGATCAATTGTTTCATTTATAGTCTTTATTTATTTGTTGGTTTTATGCTTGGATGATCTGTCCATCGGTGTAAGACAAGTACTGAAGTCCCCTACTATTATTATGTTACTGTCAATGTCTGTTTTTAGCCCTGTCAGCATTTTATGTATAATTTAGATGGCCCAGCACTGGGTGCATGTATATTAATGATAGTTACTTCTTCCTGATTGATTATCCTCTTGACCATAATGCAGTTATGTTCCTTGCCTCCAGATATCCCAACTAATCTTCTTCCTAAATGAGTAATCCACCAATTTTGCTGAACTATAATCTAAATAATATAATGTTCCTCTGTTGGACTTTTCTATTGTAGCTTCTTCATCTCAGAAAGGATGATGCTAAATGTCATATCAGAAGAATTATTTTTTCTAAATGAAGACAAGCAACTCTTGTATATTTTTATAGTTTTGACAAGGTCCCTTTGGCCAAAAAGTGCTATAATTTCTTTGTTTAGGAAAATCATATTTTAGATTCTCTGAGACTATGATTTATTATGTATGAGTAGCCATTTAACCTAGCTGAAAGTACAATGTTGATGTTAAATAGTTCAGATTTAGAATCTGTCTTCTGGTTACTTCTGAGTCCCATTTATTTTATCTATAAAATAAACTAGGGGTCTCTATAAGAGTAATACAAAGAGTCAGTAACCATAGACACATAAAAACAGCAAAAAATCTAATCCAATGCAAGTTCTCAATATATATTTGAATTGCCACTCTATAACCTTTGCTTTAATGTACTCTTCAATTCAATAATCTCAATATCAATTTATACATTTATAACCATTTCATCACTTTAGAGTTTGCAAATTATTTGCATTTAGATCTTTGGGAACCGAGCTTTGAGAACTTCATTGTCATTAACAAAACTGCAGAAGTGCAGAGCTGAGACAGACAGGCCCAACATACTACCCATTCTCCGCCCCTTCCTTTGGATCACCTCACACAAAACTAGGGTGACCTATTCTATACTAAGGAGTTTTCAGAAAGGGGAAGTGTCCAAAATCTTTGGATTATTAATTTGACTTGGAAAATTTCAGCAAAAACACTTAAGGCAAAAATTTTAATTGCATACCCTCTTGCCCCTGACCTTACTTTCTCAGAATCAGTCTTGCACTCTGTTCTAGCGATTCACACTCTTTCTTTTAGACACCCTGAGTGCTTAAGGGCTATCAGACATCATGGGATATGAGCCCTCTTGGGGTCTTTAAAAATAGCTGCCAAGCTTCTGCTAAAATGTCACTTTCCAGGAGACTTGGAATATTGTCTACAGATAAGTCCTAAGTGTCTAGATTAGTAACTGACAAGTAGTAGAGCTCAATAAAGATTGTTTTAATGAGGAAATACTACTTTACATAATAAAATTTCAACTATGAGTTACATGGAAATTCCAGACAGCCATGATAGCTCTCAATCTGAACTGTTTGTAATCTTAAAATAGTTGAATAGGAGTTGTCCACCCCATGGTGATTCCCTATTTGGACTATAAATTACTCTAGGGCAGGGAAGGGTATTGTGTTTTGGGGAAAGAATTTCTAAATCAGCAAATACTCCATGTTCAAATAGTATCTCTTTGAGGAATGACAGTTGTCTAAATTTTCATGTCATTTTTTTAAGACAGTTGCTTCCTCAATGAATTCAGACAGTTTGTTTCATACATACTGGCATAGCTAGCATTTTCTTTAAAAAAATCTAGAATGCCAGTGTCCTAATCTACAATCTAGTCAACAGAATATTGGTTTAAAAACAGAAAACAAAACAGGATTGAAATCCGAAGCAAAGAAGGTGGAGATGTGAGGCCTCTTTCACCTAGGTCAAGGAGAGGTGTTTTTACAGAGCCCGCTTTCCAAAAGACTCTTTGCTGGAATCTTCCCTGAACTGGCAACTCGTCTATATTGCATGAGATAACTCACCGTTTTTCAAAGGGAAATTCTTTTTTCCTTTTTCTAATGTTTTATTAGTTGCAATACTATATATGTTTCAGGGGTCTAGATTCACAACTCAATGTATCTATCATACATATCACACTCACCAACATAGTTCTAGTGCTAGCATTTTTACTTTCCCTACCTCAGTTTTGACTCCTTCCCCTGTCTGGTAACCAGTCTTGGTTTCACAGTCAAAAGAGAATTTTTTTGTGTGCTTCACTAGTTCATTGCTTTATTTCTTTATAATTGAAATATAAGTGACGCCATCTAGTATTTTTCTTTTTACTTCTGATTTATTTCACTTAGTATAATTACTTCAAGTTCCTTCTAAGTTCCTCCAAAAGGAAAGAGTCCATCTTGTTTAATAGTTGAGCGAATTTCATTGAGTATAAATACATCTTCCTTATTTAATCATCCATCAATAGGCATTTAGGTTGATTCCTTATCTTTGTTACTGTAAATTGTCCTGCTATGGACACACGGGCTCATATATCTTTTTGGAATAGTACTTTATGTTATTCCAACATATATCTAGGTATAGAATTGCTGGATCATGTGGTAGTTCCATGTTTAATAATTTGTTGAAGAATCTCTATACTATATTTCATATAGGTCATATTAATTTATGTTTCCACCAACAGTAAAGAAGAGTTCCTTTTTCTCCATACCCTCCCCAGAACTTTTGCTAATCTTTTTGATTTTAGTCATTCTCATAGGTGTGAAGTGATATCATGATTTTGAACTGCATTTACCAAAGTGAAATTTTTACATAAAAAAATTTGAGGTAATTCCAACCTAATAAAACCCCTTAGCAAGACAATCAATAATTAATATAAAATAAAATTTCTCAGTGGATAAACACTTGTTTAGATTTTCTGTGACTGTTCCACTGACTTGTCTTTTAAGTAGCCCACCCATCTTCTGTTGCAGCTATCGTGACATAAATTCAGAACTAGAACAGGATAGTTAACCCTAAATGTGTACTCGTACAGTCAGAATGTTTTGAATTGTTGAACACGCTTAAATGCTTGCAAAATAGTATTGCAGTCAATCTTAGTGAATATTAATTTGCTATGCGGTATGACAACTAAAAATCATAACAAAAATAAAAAGTGTTTTTCTTGCAGTCTATTTTCCTGGAAATGTGAACTCCAAGAGAGCAGGGTCTTTGTGGGTATACCCAGCACCTAGTTTTGTGACTAGCATTCAGTAAACCATCATAGTACAGAGTGGGAAGTAAGTAAACTTGCTGGAGTGAATGCACTTGATTGTGCTCTTTGAAACAATGTTAATGTAAATGGCATCACAGCATAATTGACAGTGTCCAGGTATCAGGAATTTGCTGTAAATAATAAGCAGCTTTGATTCTCTCTCTCTCTCTCTCTCTCTCTCTCTCTCTCTCTCTCTCTCTCTCTCTCTCTCTCTCTCTCTCTCTCTCTCTCTCTCTCTCTCTCTCTCTCTCTCTCTCTCTCTCTCTCTCTCTCTCTCTCTCTCTCTCTCTCTCTCTCTCTCTCTCTCTCTCTCTCTCTCTCTCTCTCTCTCTCTCTCTCTCTCTCTCACCTCTGCCCCCAGTCCCTTAAGATAATTCAACACATTTTTCCCATGGAATGTGGATATATTTTTGTTCATTCCTTGGAGAATAGGGTTTCCAGCAGAAATGGAGGGAGGTCAAGTGAAAGTGGGTCCAGAGTTGGTCTTTAAGAATTCCTTCATAGAATCTGCACATACGGAATACCTCACCAATCCAGGACATTTGGGAAGGGACGTCTAGGATGCGAGGATAAATGCTTGATCATTTAGCACATCCTTTCCAGATCTTTGGCTAGTGTCAAAAGCACCACCACCAGTCACCTCACTGATGAAAAACTCATAAAACAAACATCATCTGCTGCAAAAGCATCCAGGATGGAGAGAACCAAAAGCTAGGGGTAAATGGAGCCACTCAGCAGAGGACACTGCAAGAAGTGGAGGACAGAGAGTCCAAGGTGCAAGCGGAACTCAGAGCAACTACAAACAATGTCAGAACACTTGCTTACCAACAAGAAGTTCCTATAGGACCAAGGGACTGTAATTCTCCTGCTGGGTAATATTTATTTTTTCTGAATATTTCTTTTCTTTAATGAAACTTTCTTCTGATTTGCTAATGCCCACTGTATTTTACTTTAGGACATCAGAGTTCATATCCTGTTAGTCAGATGGAGAGAGTTTTTTTATTGGGCTTGAATAATTAATGAAGTTTCACCTTCCAGTGCCAGCCACTTGTGTTCCCAGGTTTAGATGAAAATTACTACACATTTGGCGAGTTTAGCACTCTGAGAGGAGAGGAAATGTGACAGAAAGAAATGGAATGCAGGCAAACCACTTAATGCTCTCACCCTGCCCCGGGCCTCTCTTACTCCCAATCCAGCATGTAGAGCCTGGGCCTTTCTATGAAATGAACACTGTTTGGTCTTAGCTTATGGGAAAATTGGAGAAGCTAGACTTTAAAAGTAAACTAATATCTATATTTGAGGCCGAAGAAAACCAGGAAACATTTGGCACAAAGAGATGACCTTCAAGAAATTCTTTTCCATGTCATATTTGCATAAATTTGTCATGGGTCTGCCATGGGGAAAAACAGGATGACCTTAAGTCTGTTGGCATCCTTGCCTTTTGCAGTCAAGGTCACACTGTCTCTCCTCTTGCTTCATTTTTGCTATTCTTAACGGCAGATCTGAGGCTACAGATCATTATTCAAAACTGTATTTGCTATGGGTGAGTAGCCTAAATTGTGCAATATTTCAGCTGGCTAGCATTTCAGTTTCTTGAATCATAACTCTAACAAGTAGCTACAGCTTGTAACACATCATTTGCTGAGTCAGTGCATGTGAGAAAATTATAGATGAACAGACACTCCTGGGACCACTGTCTGACTCTACAACCTTATTCTAGGATGCAGATTCCTCTTAAGTCAGTGATATTTGTTTCTTAACGTAAGCATCAGATTTTTAGAAACATATTCCCAGACTCATAAATGAATGACACCTGATAGTCTGCCTCCTTCTGCCCTGGTAAAGTCTTCCACAGCACTATCATCATTTCTCACCAGGAAATGACAATAAAAGCCCATTCATTCTCATGAATTTGATATCTCTCAAGATATCAGAGTAAATTGGGGAATAAACTCCCTACACTCCCTACTGTTGAAGTTCCAACACTTGAGAAGCTTCAATGAACAAATATGCTTGTTCATTACATTAACAATGAAAAGTAAAACAAAATCCTTAAAACAAATTAGTGTATTGAAAAATCTTTGTGATGAGTTAGGTTTCCACCATTAAACAGCAGGTCTACCTCATGGTGCAATTTTTCAAGGATCCATTGAGCAATCAAGAAGGAAAAGACTGTCCACGTTCCTTAATCATGTCCCATTGTTCTGTGGTAGCATTAAAAAACTTTAAAATGTCATTTGATTAATTGTGCAAAACATAATACTTGAAGGAAATATATGCTTAGACACTGGTCACAGATGTCTCATTTCAGTGTCTTACCCATTAGAAGTGCATGTCAGTCCCTTCCCCAAAGGTTCTCCCCCAATTTGTTACATAATTACTAGGTTCAACGCATTATAACATGAAAGATTGACAAAAATATAAATAAAGTATAAATATATAAACCTCTTTTCAAAAAGATAATAAAATACAAAATAATCATAATAAGTTATTTTCAAAACTCACTCTTCAACTGTATCTTCTATAACTTCTTTCCAAAATCTTCCCCTTACCCACTAACACTCCCTTACCCACTTTCCATGGAGAGTTGTATGTAATATACAAGATTCTGTGTCTTTATTACTCATTTTAAGTTCTAGGTACACTTCTTAAAGACAAGAGTCATTTTTATTCCTTTCTTTCATTCTTAGGAGCCAACCTAAAGCCCAACTAAGGCCTGACACCATCATGCTCTATTGACTTGTCTGTATCCTCAGCCTCCGTGTGAGTTTCTTGATAGAAGGAATTGTTTTATCTGCAGCTCTCAGAACTCTGCTCTTGAACTTGATATTTAGCACATCCTTTTAGAGTTGGTAGTGGAGCTTCCAGAACTGTTTTCTTATTGTGGACTACAAGAAACAGCAAAGTCCTAGTGCCATATAGTCTAAATGTAAGTCTGACAAATATTTGAAAAAATTGTAAAATAAATACCAAATAGGATTGTCTTGGAAATCCAAATGGACTCTTGGATTCTATGCCACTGCCTTGGTCACGTGTTTCTTTTACTGTTGCAATGCCACAGTTGTTGACCTTTGGTTCAGTCAGCTGGCCATTCTTCTAAAGCTGACTGAGGGACCTCATCTCTCTTCTTTCTACTGTTTCTTCTATCTCAGAACCTCTTTGTACTTTCACAAGACTTCTAGTGGTTCCCTTCCTCTTGACCTCATCATCAGGCCTTCATCTCTAACCTTCCCTGAACTGAATCATAAGGTGCCTAAGGGCATGCAGAAGAGGAAGCTGTACAGGCAGATTAAAACATGGGCCTCACGGCTCCAGAGGAAGTGGGTAGCTCAACCCTTCATGGATCCATAATGAGAGAGATGAGTATCAATATCTCTCTGACTGGATAACCAGGACTCCAGAGTTCCTTGTTCAGAATCAAACAACTTGGGATGTCTTCTGAAAAATTTCGTTGTTAATGACTGAAAGGCACATTCACACTTCTACACAGAATTCTGTGACAGATAACCCCCAAGGCTCTCCCTTGGGAGAGACTACTGCCTTTCTCTCTTCCTAGCTTTCTTTATTTCCTGATTAAAAACAAACAACAACAAAAATTCATGAGCTATGTCATATTTACCGAGTAGGTGAATAAGAATACATATCTAGAGTTTAAAACATTATTGTAAATTGAGCATAATACATTATGAGAGCATCCTTTTCAATAACAACCCTTCCTTCTGCTCCCTCAGGTTGACTCATTCCTGGTTGACTCATTTGTTTTTTCAGTAATCATTTTCTTGGCTTTCTGTACTTTTGCCATTTACGTATATATTCCCAAACAATACAACTCATTATGCCTGGTTTTGTGCTTCATATAAATGGAATCACATTGTTGCATTTTGGGGACTTGATTCTATTGCTTTACAATGTCTGTGTGATTCATCTATGATGTTCCATGCCATTATATTTGATTAATTTGTTTTTTGTCCTTAGTGGTTAAGTGCAGGGACTTGAGTCAGACTACCCAGGGTTAAACCCCACTTCTGTCATTTTTCAGATGTATTACCTTGTGCAAATTATCTTTCTCTGCCTCCATTTTAATTTACCTGCAATTGATTTTAGGGTATGATATGGGCTACGAGTCTGTCATAGGAACTCCTAAAGAAATATTCTCTAAGATGGTGATTTGCAGCCATGTAGCTATTGGTAAATTCTCTCAGGAACAATATCCCAAGGGAAAACGAAAGAGGATTGGACAAAGGGAGCACTTGAACAACAAAGCAGCTAGTAGAGGGCTCAGCATATTCCCCTTTGGAGATAAATTCCCCTCGGAAAGGGGGCACAGCCTTGAGCAAGGCATTTTCCTTAGGCCTTGGGAAATTCCTGATGGATTCCACTGTGAAGTGTCAAATATCAGTGCACACCTAGCAGCTGGGACATTGTGCCACAATCCTGAAGGGCAGATCTATGTCGGCACTGAAGCATGCCAGTTTAATTTTTTCCCACATAGATTCTTGATTGTCTCAACACCTTTTTCCACTGATATGCAGTGCTACCTCTTTCATAGTAAGGGATGCTATGGAAGTCTATTTCTGAAGTTTCTTTTTTAATTCTGTTTACTTAATCAATTACAACAGATTGATAGTAACATAAGTATATATGTATCTATATCTATATCTATATCTATATCTATATCTATATATATATATCTGACCAATGGGACAGAATCTGAGGAGTAGATTTGACCCGAGCTTATGTGCTTCTTGACTTTTTGACGTTTTCTTTCCCTCTCTTTGCTGCATATGAAATATCCTCACCTTTCCTCACATAAGATGCATAGTTTATTACTCATCGTTCAAGAGTAGTTGTAACATGATTTCTTCCCCTCAGAAACATTCTTCAGCCTCAATTCTTTTTTTCTCTGTGATTCTTCAGCACTACAAGAGCTATCTCATAACCTGTGTAAATTCAAGTCTTAAGTCTTGTCCTCTGTGATTTTTAGACTTGCTATTTAATTTCTAAATGCTTATGGGGTTTTTTTTTTATAACTTTCTGTGAGCATTCAATTTAAATTATTTATGGTATCATCACTTAACTTTTTACAACATAATTTGAATTAATTTTATCTTCCATTCCAGATGATGAGTTTCTTCAGTGTAGGGATCATCGATTGTCCATCTTTGTATCATTACATCCTCGCGCATAGTTTCAGCACATGAACACAATAGAAATTAATGATAATACAGTTCATAACCTCATATACAAGTAGCACATTGGTTTACCAGAAAGGTCAAAGATATTCAGACTCAAGTTACTTCTGGCAATAGAGCTCCAACACTGTAAGTATAATTTAAAAACATATCTGAATTTCCCATATTTTTCATTTTTGTTTTAATTAAGAGGAAGTTCAAACACTGCAAAATTTAAATAATGAGTAGTGTAAACTATAATCAGTCCATGGAATACAAAAAAATCTTTGATAAATGACTCTCTAGCAAAGCTTTAATAACCAAATGATACCAAATGACATGGTCTTTTCAGATTTTTCTCAATAAGTGAACTTGTTTAAAAAAAATCTTTATTTGTTATACATTTCCCTCATTGATGTTGGATTTTTAGAGAGTCCCACTGTCATATGTGTGCATTTCTAACCTGTCATATTTGTAATGGTGGCATTTTTTTTTCATTTACTATTATGTCATTATGTTAAATGTTGATAAGATTCAACTCCACACAAAAGTAAATTTAACAGGGTAAAAACAGAACCAACTAAGTTCTTACTTATTTCCAAATATTTCTTTGAGAAAGCGAATGCAAAATTAATCCAATAAAATTGAATTTCAGATCTTATTCCTTCCTACACAGTGAAAAGAGGACAGAAGATAAGAAGACTGGGTAATGGGTCTTAAAAATGAGTCAAATACACTTAAAAGCCGAGGAACTAAGTCTATTCATATAGCAAAAAAATTTTCCCCTTTGTTATATGGCTTATGTTGTGAGTTCCATGAATTAGATTTTCCTTTCTCAGAGCTACCTTTGTCTTCATTCAGAGTATCATTACATTGAGATCATGGCACAACTCGGTGAATAATCATCCTCTTCCTTTGAGGCTTAATCTCCTGAGCAGCTGTTATTTAAGTGATCTTATGACGTGGCTTAGAACCTGAGGAATGTTAGTAGGTCAGTAGAGCATTAAGAAAGTAGGCCAGACTGGCTGCAGTCACACAAAAACAGTCATGAAGAGCTTGCCATTGTTTTTATCCAGACCCACGAGAGACAGTGAGTGCAATCAGTTCTGCCATTGTGCAGCTATTGATGCTCTATAGTTCAGGGGATGGGGAGGTAGAAATAGGATCAGATTTAATGCAACACAAAAATGTTTTACTAGGATGTGAATTTTCCCATACTTAAGTTTGCAGTCTAATGGTCATATTTGCTACATAAGACTTGAAGATGAACAAAGGCTTGTGTTAACAGCAATAGTGTTTGAGAGATAGCAGATATGAGATGAACTCTTATTAAGGGCAGGTTAGGAGTTCAGAATTTAAACTTAGTATTACTGATTTTGCTGTGGGTCCTAAACTTAAATGCAATAGGCATACAACAAAGCTAATGACTATTTCTAATATCATACAAATTTGTCTATTGATCTATGTACTTTTTTCTTACTTAAAAAATGCAAGGTATAGAAAATTGTCTGCATAAAGATCGTCAGATTCATATATGAAAACAAAGGAGAACTGTAAAATCACAAACTTTTCAAACCTTAGTGTATGACTCATTTGTTTAAAATAGATTGTTTAATAACTTTTATCATTAAAGGATATGGATACTCCTTGATAATATGTGAAAATAATATTTAATTTATAGGATTCTGAAAGTGTAAAACTGAACCTCAAAAGACAAAGCATGGGTTGTTTAAATGTCATAAAGTTAACAAAATCACAAGTTTTTTATTTTTCTAATATTGTAAATAGAGGACAAAATTTTCCTGCAATTATCTTCAGATTTTGAATCCTGAAATAACCAATGAAGAAAGATAAAAGAATTCCCTAAAACTGATAAGAAGATAACGAGCTGTAAAGAAAAATTATTGGACTACTGGTAATAGAATGAAATACCTGTAATTCATGTTTAGAAATTCTGTTAGGTCACTTGTTTAATAAAGAGAAAATATTATACAATCCATCAGTCCTCCACCTTTTCATGTTCTTTTGTTTTCACGGCTTTTTGCTCCTTACCCAATTTGGGCTCTATGGGCCATCATTTTAATCTCACCTTTGCCCCTTTTCCTTCTATTAGATGTACTAACAAAGTCTTAATCCCAGGTAAATTCATCAGCACCTTGGTGGGTACTTTGACTACGAATGGAGAACACTTAACTGTGCTGACTAATGTCTCTTTAAATTCATGATCACCAATTTTTAGCCTTGTTTCCAGGTATTGAGTCTTTAGGGAAGTTATGTGTCACTATTCCATTTTCTCTTCTTTCTTTATTATTCCAGCGCTGCTTCCATAACTTCTCATATACCCAAATGACCTTGTTTCACTTACACATATACACAGTCAGAAAAGAAACTGCATAAACCACCACTGTATCTAACAACGTGTTTATATCTGAATCCACATGCCATTTTTCACAATGAATCAACTGCCCAGTTCCTTAAGGCCAATCACTCTACTAGGAGATCCCTTCCACTTTAATTGAGTAAAACTCAAAGCCATCACTGCAGTAATTGACATTCTGTCTTGTTTTACTAATTTTCTCTCTCTAGAGTTATGTTGTCCAGTTCAGTAACCATTAGCATTTGTGACTATTTATATTTCACCACAACAAAATTAAATTTAAAATGCAATTCCTCAGTCACACTAACCACATTTGAAATGCTTCATAACTGCCTGTGGCAGTGGTTACAGTGTTACAGTATAAAATACCACAGATACAGACAGAGCACGTCTATCCGTTGAGAGTTCTACTGGAGAGCACTGCTCTAGAAGGTAATTCCCATCTACATATATCATCTGTAATCTCACATCTTAAATAATTCTGAATAAGAACAAAACTCCCTGACCTCTTTTTTTTCTCTGGATCTTAATCTACTATCACAGCATAACTCTTCAAAAGAAGGTCTCCACTGGCTATTTTAACTTTTCCCTTTTGAACCCACTTAAGACTTTCATCCTCATTATTCCACGTCAGTAATATTTGTTAAAGTCACCAAAGTCCTCTTGCTAATTTCAATCGTCAGCATCAGTTCTCATGTTAATTCCCCAGAAGTCCTGAGAACAATTGTTCTAGAAACATACTTTCTTTACTTGATTTCCAGGCGCCATTTCTTGATTCCCTTTCTATTTCTCTGCTACCTTCTCAAACTCCAAGAACAGATCAATTTCATTAATTTCAGGTCTCCATCACCTGCTGTTTTCTTACTCTCCTCATTCACTGCTTAATAATCTCATGCTTTAAAATGCTATATTTGCACTGATAAATCCAAAATTTATGTTTCTTTCTAAACTCTTTGCTCCTTTATCTAAACGCTTCTTCACAATCATCATTTGCACAATTAAAAAGCATCTCAAATGTGGTACATACAAAACTGAACTCCTGTTTTCCATTTTACACACAGTCCTGCTTCTCCTTAAGTCTTACATTGCAGTCAACAGTCCATCTTCAGATTGTTCAAGTCTTGATTTCAGTAATGATTCTTCCACTTGTCCTACTCTCACATTCAATACATCAGCAAATCCTACCTTCTCCATTTAACAGGTATCTAAAATTCAGCCACTTTTTATTTCCTCTTCTGCTACTACGAACATTCAAGTCACCATCATCTCTCATCTGAAGTTTTGTATAGCCTCAGAATGGGTCTAATTGGTCTACCTCCTCCTTCTCTTATACCTCTACACTCTGTTTTAAATTGCAATGTATTTATTCTGAATGAATAAAAAGACATTAAAATAGAAGTCATTGGCATACCCTGGTGGCTTAGTTGTTAAGCTCATGTCTGGGAGGCAGTCCATACATAGCTCAATGACCTGGGATTGTGGCTTAGGAGAACAATTTAGGACTTAGGAGAACAACTAAGTAAATAAAATGCTTCTTCTTCTCTCTTCTTTCCTGTCTACTGCTTTCCTTCCTTCATTTCTCCCTTCTCTTAAAAACAATCTTAAAAACATTAAAAAAAAAATAGAAGTCAAATCATTTACTACTCTGTTTAATATCTCCAGTGACTTCACTAAGAAAGAGTCAGTCCTTCCAGTGGGTTTTGAGTCCCTGCATGACCTCCTGCAGCACCTCTCTGACCTCATTCTCTGGCATTTCTGCACTTTTTACTGCATATTCTGCTGCCGCCTTTGCTGGCCTCCGGGAAGTGCTTGCACATTTAACCACGCTCCTCTGTCATCTTCCTTGCATCCTTCAGCTCTCTTTGAAAGTGTCCCTCTTCAGAGATGTCTCCCAACCACAACACACACACACACACACACACACACACACACACAAAAACCAGCCATACTCTACTACTCTTTTCTCTTACCTCCCATGATATTTAAATGACCAATTTGTTCATTCTTCTAATACTTTTACTTTTTTCAAATGAAGCAGAGGAACCATCAAGATTAAATAAACATTTTACAAAGAAACAGCAAATAATTTAGCAGTCAAAGAACTGTCATATTCCTTATTTTCTCTATCCCCTCCCTCTATCATCTACAATCAGCCTGATCTGTTATTGCTTACCACCACATTTTTGTTATGCTAGTCATACCCATACTTTGTGTATGGTATGACTCTGTCATACCCGGACTTCTTGTAAGGTGTGACTTTTGGACTAGTTACTTCTCTCAACTGCAAATTTGCTCATTATAAGTGGGTGCAAGTATCTCTTACATTAACTTTTCTAGTAAATCTGTCTATATAAAACATTTATTATTTAATTATCAATAGCTTTCTTTAAGTTCTGTCTTATATTAGGGATAGGATAATATACTGAGTTCCATTAAATTATGTGTGTAAAAAGATTATATTGCTTCTGCATTTAATTTTTGCAAAGTAGATAATGGTATTTATTATAATAAATAGAATGTTTCTTTGTTTTTTATAATTCTATTATTTTTGTTTAAGTTGATATTTGCATTTTAGGATATTGTGTATTTAGTGGTTTAGTTGACTGGTTGCAATTGAAATACATCCCAAGGACCTGGGTTCGTGACCCGCAGCCAGGGAAACAACCAAGATAAACAAATAAAATACTTAAGTGTGTCTTCCTCCTCTCTCTTCCTCCCTGCCTGCCTTCTCACCTTCATTAATGTTTATATCTTTCCTTAAAAAAACAAAAACAAAAAACAGTCACTACCAGACTTCTAATGCCCTTCTCCATGACTTTGTTTCCGTCTTCATCCTCTCCCACCTCTTCCTCCTCCCCCGATAGTCACAGTCTGTGACCTGTGGATTTTGTTGAGATATTTTTGTTCATTTGTGCTGTTTCTTTATAGTCTATATATGAGTGAAACCATTCTGTACTTCTCCTTTTCTTTCATATTATTTTGCTTAGAATGATTCCCTCCAGTTCCATCCAGGTTGCTGAGACACTATATATATATATACATATAGATAGATAGATAGATAGATAGATAGATAGATAGATAGATAGATAGATAGATGGATAGATAGATAGGTAGACAGATAGATAGATAGATATCTTCTTTATCCAGTCATCTGTTAATGGACAATGGATATTTAGGTTGTTTCCATGTCTTGACTTTTTCTTTTGTGAGTTGTACTGCTATGAACATAGAGGTGCAGATGCAGATATTTTTTACGGATTATTGTATTCTTTGGATACATACCTAGAAATAGGATTGCTAAATAAATGGCAGATCCATCTTTATTTTTTTCAAGAATCTCCATACTGTTTTCCAAAAACATTGCACTAATTTGCATTCCCACCAACAGTGTAGGGCGTCCCTTTTTCTTCACACCCTCTCCAATTCTTGTTTCTATGTATTGGATAGAGGACATTCTCATTGGTGTGAGGTAATATCTCCTTGTGGTTTTATTTGTATTTCTCTGATGGTGAGTGATGTAGAACATTTGTTTATGTGTCTGTAGGCTAGGCCATCTGTACATTTCCACAAGATGTACATCTTTTCAGCTCTGCTGCCCATTTGAGTGAGAATTTAATTTTTTATTGTTGAATATGTTTGAGTTCTTTATATATTTTGCAGATCAGACTCTTAGGTGAATACCTTATCTGATTCAGTGGGTTGCCTTTTTGTTTTATCTGCTCTGTCTTGTTTTTGTTTGCTGGTTGTTTTTTGTTTTGTTTTGGTGGTTTCGTTTGCTGTAGAAAAACTTTCTAGTTTCACGTATTTCCAATTGTTTAGGTTTACTTTAGTCTCCTTTGCCATAGGTATCATTTCCCCAAAGTCGTATTTGTGATTGATGACATAAAGCATTTTTTCTTACATTTTCTTCTGTATTTTATGGTTTGGGGTATTATATTCAGGTCTTTGTTTCATTTTCAGCTAATTTTTGTGTATGGCACTAATGAGTATGCTCATTTTTTTTCTTTTATTTTGCAGATATTTGTCCAATTTTTCCAGCACCATTTATTGGATAGATTTTCCTTCCTACTGAGGAAGAGTGATCTGTATAGTTGTAGACAACATATATCCAAAAACCTTTATTAGCATATGAAGATACAGAGGCGGTAACTACCAAAGACCATGATACTGGTGACAGAAGGACGCTTTAAAGAGCAAGTTTGGAGTGACTTTCATTCTTTCCTCTTTATCTACAGCAGTTGATTCAATATGGTTCTGATTTTAGCCATTAATAAAAGATTATTATCAAATTATCCTTCTTGCCTAATAACAATTCTTTTAAAGGAAAATTTTAAACCTAACTGGATTCTCTGAAATTGCATCAATCAATATGTAATCCTAATTGGAATGTCTTAAATCCAATTTTAATTCTTCCTCATTTCACAGAAGCCTGTAATTGACAGTGTTGACCTCATAAAAAAATAAAGCATACCAACTCATAAATATAACCTTTCAAAAGGTTGTCACACACACTCACGTTTTTGCGCTGTTGGTTTTAAGTGTTTTCTGTTTGTTCAGTGAAGTCACAACACAGACACTCTTGTATTTCAGTATCAAATGTACACAGAATATTTATATTGTGGAATTTATCTAATTCTCATAGACTAATTCAATACTTCATACATGTGATCAAGCATTCCACAGAGAGAGCTGAAAAGCAGTAGCATTTCAAATCTAGTATGTAAATATTATAGTGTCCACCAGACTCAAGTAACAAACTAAATCTTAAGTTGTGGATTAAAATGTATCTGCTCATAAAAATGGATTACCAAAATTCAACATTACAGAAATTCATGGTGGCCATTTTTTAAATTTTATTGAAGGAAAATTACATTATAGCATTATACAAGTCTAAACTGTACATCATCATAAATCAGCATCTCTATTTAATACATTGACTTCACCACCAACAGTCCAAATCTATCCTTCACCATATAATTGATCCCCTTTTCCCAATCTCCCCCCTTCCCACTTCCCATTCTCTTCTGGTGACCATTAATCTGTTCTCATATACTCTAAGTCTGTTTTTGTTTGATTTGATGAATTTGCTTGTTCAGTTTCTCATATACTTCATATAGCGAAGTTATACAATGTCTGCCTTTTTTCCTTCTTACTTATCTCACTAAGCATAATTCTCTCTAGGTCCATTCATGTCATTGCAAGTAGTAGGGATATTTTTTCCTTTTTGTTTTTATTCCGTTGTGTGTGTCTGTGTATATCTGTGTGTCTATTACATATTTTTATTCATTCATTTATTGATGGCCACTTAGATTGCTTCCAGCTCATGCCTACTACAAATAATGCTGTGATAAACATGAGGAAGCATGTATTTCTTTAAATTTGGTGTTTCATATTTTTGAGTAAATAACCAAAATTTGGATAACAGAATCAGGTAGAATTTGTATTTTCATTTTTTGAGGAGTCATCATACTGTTTTCCATAATGATGGAATACAATTTTTACTCCTACCAACAATGCATAAGGATTCCCTTTTCTCCATATCTTTGTCAGCATTTGTTGCTTCCGGTTTTTTGGCTAGGTGGTCATTCTCACAGGGATGAAGTGATCTCCCACTGTGGTTTTATTTACAGCCTATTTTAAATTGAAAGCAGTTTAATCTTGAGATCACTCTAACAGCCCACACTTTTACTTTCCTCTCCCATCCCCTCATTTGATATATTGCTGCATCTAAGTGGGGTTTCTTTTCATTTTATATAAATTATTGAATTTTTCTTGCAAGACTGGTTTAGTTGTTATAAATTCCTTTGACTTTTTGTTCTTTTTTTCTGTAAAACTCTTCAATTCTAATTGATAATCTGTCCCCTTTGTTCAGCACGTTGAATATATAATGCCATTGTCCTCTGACCTATAAAATTTCTGCTGAGAAATCTGCAGATGGTCTTTATAGGCATCCCATTGTATGTGACTCATTTTTCTCTAGCTGCTTTTTAGGTTTGCTCTTTATTTTGATTGATTTTTTTTTTTGTCATTTTGATCACAATGTGTATTTGTGTGTATCTGCTTAGGTTTTTGGGGGGGTTTTTTTGCACCTCTTTGAGCTTCCTGGATCTGGACTTCTGTTTCTTTCCCAAATTAGGAAAACTCTCATCTATTGTTTCTTAAAATAACCTTTTTCCTCTCTCCTTCTAGAACTCGCATGAAATGAATGTCTTTTCTTTTGATATATCCCATAAGTCTCTTATGCTTTGTTTCTTTTCATTATTTTTTTCTCTTTACTGGTCTGCCTGGGTGCTTTACCCTGCTCTGTCTTCTAGATCACTGATTATGTCAGATGCTTCTTTAAGTCTGTATTGAGCCCCTCTATTGTGCTTTTTAAGTGCAGCTATTGTGCTCTTTAGCTCTATGAT
Organism: Solenodon paradoxus; assembly: GCA_004363575.1. Classification (NCBI taxonomy): domain Eukaryota; kingdom Metazoa; phylum Chordata; class Mammalia; order Eulipotyphla; family Solenodontidae; genus Solenodon; species Solenodon paradoxus. Next base: position 199,385 of record RJWH01001523.1, on the reverse strand, counting down.
TTCTCTTTGTAGTTTACTCCTATTTTCTGTTTTTGCTGTAGTACTTATTTTGCCCATTGTTCTCTTAATGTCAGTGAGCATCATTAATACAGTTGCTTTGAGATCTTCAGGTAGTTTACTTAATTCTGTTGGATTAGGAATTTTCTCTGGGGTTTTGATTTGATTCATCATTTGAGGAAAATTTCTCTGTCTCTTCATATTCTTTAGTACTGTGTACTTATTTCTATGAATTAGAATAAATGGATTTCTTTCCCTATCTCGATATAATGTCCTATTCTAAGATTGCAGGTTACAGCATATAGGTTCAGGGAGCAGGTCAGGCACTATAGGTACTGAGACCTGGGAGTTTTGGCTGTGGTAAGCAGCTACCTCCGGTTGGGGAGGAACAACTGATTTGAGTCTGTTGAAACCTATCTTTCTATCCTCCCTAAGTGAACTGCTACAGCATATTACCCTTCAAAAGTTCTATAAACTGAGCTTTGAAAAAAACTGCCTATGTTGGGGTTGTAATCTCTGACTGCCCACCACTGCTTTAAATGAGTGCTGCCCTAGTGCCCTCGAGAACAATAACAATGAGAACAAACTGTCTTTGTGTTATGACCTGCATGGCTGACCAACAGGATCCCTGAGAGCGGGCTACAGGAACCTAAAGAAAGACAGACAGCATTCATTTAGAAAAGCAGGGGCCAGGCGGGACACCTCTCTCCTTCTCAGAGACAGTGACCCCCTAACCCTGGTTCCGTGATTTATTTTATTGAGCTGGGTACAATGAAGTAATGCAAATAAAACAAAGGAGAATAAAGGCATTTACTTCTACTGTTATTATTGGGATAGCAACATTGAAGGTAGGAGCTAGCAGCTTCCTGTTGTTATCTGCTTGTAGCTCTGCTGACTTGTGAGAACTTCTGTCTTGGGAAACTTTGCAGAAGCAGCCAAAAAGCAAATAGCTCCCAACACTTATGGGCAAAAACAAACTGTCTTATAGGTCAAAAGCACTGTTGATTGTGGGGGAAGAGCATTTTGCCCTTTGATTGTGACCCCAATATGGCATCCACCAATGCCTTTGACACATAAATAAAAGAGAGCTTAGTAAGGACACCTAGAAAATGTAAAGACATTTTCTGCCCTTAGGGATGCTATCCCTCTTTCTTAGGACTTCCACTGAAGATTTTGATTTAACAAATGAAAATCCTTCAGTCAAGTCTATATACACTTCAACTATTGGCTCCCTCTTCTCTCTGTCGAGCATTTTCTGCTCCCCTGGAATCCTATTATTCTCCAAAGGAAAACCCCTCTGTTTTCCACAACAGAGTTTATGCATCACTTTCAGGTGCAGTTACCAGGTGTTGGGCTCCTCACTTGAAAGTGAATCGTTCATTCCCTGGATAGTGGTCCCATATTACAGGTGTCCCTACCAATCTTGAGTCACAGTGTCTGGATGGAGTTCCTGATGAGACCATGTCTCCACTTTTCCTACCCTTTTTGATGTCTTCTATCATTCTCACATTATCCTCAATTATTTTTCAGACTGCAGTTTGTATCAAGATGCATTTTCGTTCTATCTATAGGGATGAGGTGAACTCAAGACCTTGCTTGTTTGTAACCTGCAGTGCAGTCAGCAGTAATCAGTTTGGAAACATGCGATATCAAAATTATCTTTAAATATCACTGGTTATAAATCTATGATTTTATTAAGTTATTATCAAGTATTTTAATTCTGTACTATGTCTTGTTCAGATATGAGTGCTTCCCCACTAATACCGTGAGCAATATTTGTGTTCCTGCTATAGGATGAATCACAGTGCTTTATATTAAACTTAATTAGATATGTGCCTGACTTCAGGGAGACACTATGCATTTACTAAGAAAAGAAATAACTTTTTCATACCTTCTATGTACTAGGTGCTGAGAATATGAAGGTAAATATGATATTCTTTGACCCTGCCTTCATCAAATTCTTTTCCCAAAAGAAAAAAGCTACGCATTTTATCTGTGTTCCACCATATGATGGCTTAGTGTAATACTTTGCACTGTATGTTTATAGACTTGAGCAAAAGAGAATAAGAAGAATAGTTAAGAAGTAAAAAGCAAACATGCAGATACAGCAGAGTGCAGCATTCCTGGTCTTAAACCTGAGGGTCTCAGGTATTTTTTCATTTCTTTTTTTCACTTTCTCATAATGAATATAAACATATAGATAGGTAACTCTACATATACATATATATGTATATGTATATATCTCCTGAATAGATAGTGAAAAGATTCTACGGATTCTGATTCTACCACTTCTGTCTCTGGAAGACATTGAAAGAGGCAGGAAAATGTACCAATTTTAGGTCATTGACACTAGTTTGAGCCAAAAAATTATTAACTAAACAAAACTATAATACACTAATACTCTAGACTTCAACTTATACTATTTACCACCAAAAACATTGAATAAGTAGTATGTTTCTTTTCTTTGCATGGATTATTGATGATAAGAGTACACAAATCAATCAGTTTAATATGTCAAGAGAGATCATAGGAGTCTAGACTTAACATACCATATCCATTTTAAATGGCATAGTACCATTTTTTCATATTTCCTGACCATCCCATCATTTTAATGTAAATGTCAATTTTGTCCCTTTTTTAATAAACTAAAGCCATCTTTAATGTGGCTCAAAAGAGGTAATTGAGTTACCCTGGACCTAATCCATTGAGAGGGCCAAAAAATAAGTGCCCCTTTTGCCCCACATTAAAGATGGATGACCCTAGCCAGCACAGACTGCAGTGGGCCATGGCCACTACTGCTGTTTCCACCCACTGTGAGGAAACAGGAGCTATGTGGGAAGAAAGTTCCCTCCAATTCACACCTGCTTGTTTCTTCAAAGGGAGAAAAACACTGAAGTATGGTCAAGTCTAAGGTAAGTACTACTGGAGTCATTTCTGGCACTGTGGGGTTTATCTCTGGCACCGTACGGGATACTGGGCATTTCTGACACTGTGATGGTTAAAGTGGCATGTGTCTTCAGCAGGACATTTAGAGCAGACCTTATAGGATTGCTAAATTTGGTTTTGCCTAAGGTGCCAAAATTCCTTGCACCTGACCTTTTTCATAAAATCCTGCCAGACCACTCATCACTACTATGTGATCACCGATCACATCACATTGTACTTACTTGTTCCTGACCTGGCTGCTCTGCTTCTGCTTGGATTGCTCTCCCTTCTCCCCTCCCTTTAGTCACCAGAGCATTATCCTGTCCCATTTTTGCTATCTGATGCCCCATTTTTGTCTCAAGGATATGTGGTCAGCCTATACAAGTCATATCTGCTTTCTCCTCCAGACTGTCATCCTTCTGCCCCCATTTCACTTTAATAAAATGCTCACATCAGTTTCGTTTTCACCTTCTGATGGTGATCACTCCCAGGAGATTAACTGAGAAACCCATGCATGCTTTCTTTCTATGTGTCCTCTAAACGGACTTCAAGAGAACTCTGAGGTTAGGAAAACACCATACTTGTACAGTTGCTCACTCTGGACGTTTTTGAGTTCATTCAGTCTACCTCTAACATCCTTCCATGACCCTTCCATTCCTAACATTTACTCGTGAAAACAATTTGTATCTAAAACTGTTGGTCTCTTTTTTCCCTAACAAAATACCATTTGAGATTCTCACTAACTACACATGGCAAATATAACTACATTTAAGATGTGAGAAACTTATAATTCTAGGGATCTGTCAATGTTCATATTATTTAAATTAGCAGGATGGTCACGTATACAGATCTAGTGCTTCTCTTTGTCGTTCTTTCCAATAAACCCCCAGAAGCACATAAACCTGCTTCTTACTCTTGTGTGTCAAAAAATCTTTCTTCCTTGTCTCACCTGACATTGCGCAATTTTGGTTCCTTGGTTTTCTCTGTAACTAGACTACATCGGTTTATTTTGCAGTGTCCTTTCTCCTCCATATTTTAAAATATTGCTGCTTCATCTCCAGAATTTCTCATTAGAATTCTCCTTACCCAAAGTAACATTTATTTAATAACTTCCAAACTGTGTTTTCAACCTAGCTCTCTCTCTTAAATTAAAGAACTATGTATCTACTGTGTAGATACAGCCAATGGGATGACTTGTGGTTCACCCTAACCAAGTAAACGCAAAAGTAATTTATAATCTCTCTTGACTTGATCTCCCTTTCTCCTGATTCTGGTGCTCGCATTCTCTCGTTTGTGAATGAAACCTCTAGTTACTTAGCTTCTGAGCAATTGGAATCTTACCTTGACTTGTCTCTCTCTCTTAACCCTCCAAATCCTATTAATAACTAAAGCTTCTCTTCCATGACATTTGTCAGTCCCATTCCCATTACCCCTTGCCTTGATTACTAAAAATCTTACTTCTTGTCTCAAGTTTTGCTCTATTCTAGTCTGTTCTCTGTATTTGAGCAGAAATGATCTTTGTAAACACAAAGTTGACTGTTATTTCTCATCCAAAAATATTGTGATAATTTTCCATTATTTGTATTTATTTTTATAAAGCATTTTTATTTATTTGTTCCTCCTGATTGTCTCCCTGGCCCGGAGTCGCAAACTTGGGTTCGTGGGATGTATATGGACTAGAGTCAACCAAAGGGAGCAGACCAAACTGCTACTCCACCAAGACACACCTCCCATAGCTTTTAGAATAAAAACTGAATTTAATTTGGAATTTCTAAGGTCATTCATGGACAGGCCCTGACTGAGTTTTCCATAGTCTTCTCCCACACTGCTACTTATAGTCTAAGATCCAGTCGTGCTGAACCTCCTTCAGTTCTTAAAAGTGGCACGTTCTCGGTTGCACTGGTTTTCTATATAAACTTCTCCCTCTTCCTGGCATATTCTTTTCTCAGCCATACAGAAAATCTTTATATATACATTTTCTTTTTACTTATTTCTTAGTACTTGGATTATAAGTAAACTGAATATTTTTCTTTTCTATTTTGCTATTGTATTTTAATGTTATTCAATTAACATGTATTACTTTTAATATTAAAAACCCAATAATGCAAGCATAATCTATGACCCAGAAATTCCACTCTGAATATATATGCAACAGAAATGCAAATATGTATGCTTTTTCAACCAAAGATTCAGCTATTTGTGAGAATCTTTACCTTTCAATTCAAATTGATTTAAGGCAAATATATTAAGATTTGTAAAACAGTAGTTGTAACAAGTAAAGGTATAATGGACCTGCTTTGTACTACCTTTCCAATTTCATAATAATCTGTCTCAAGATAAAATGTAAAAAATTGTGATAGCATAAATTCTTCCTAGTAGCTATAAATAATATTCCTCTGAAAATTAAAATTCAGTTGGCAACTGCTTGAAGGACAATGAGTCACTGATAAAAATCTATTCTCCATCTCACTTATGGTTAAAGAATATTCCTTTAAATGAATAATTTGAACTATTTATATTTGTTGAAATATAAATTTGAAAGAAGTAAATGCTCAACCATTGTTCACTAGAAATAAGCATTTTCTCTTCCTGCTTCTTAGAACTCTGTGAACCCAGAAGCTCATAAATTAGGAACCCTTAATTTGACAACAAGAATGGCAAGCAATAAAAGCACAACAGAGTTTCAAAGACAAGTGAGGATTACAAAACAGAGAATTTGTAGGCTGACAGCTATTTTAGCCCCTGGGGAGTGCCTAATCAGTCCTGAAAAGATGGATTGGAGGAAAAGTGAGTGAACTTCTCTTCGGGACACATAACAGAGCTAAGTCTGAATTTCTTGTCATGGTAGTCAACAATCACCACATTGGCGAGTGCCATCACCTCTATGTCTCTGTGCAACTTCCTCTCTTCATTGATGCAGCCTTCTTATCCATCTCTCATCATCTGCTCATAAAATCAACCCATCAGTCAAATGAATACAAATGTTATAAGTATATTATGTATTCGATAAATTAAAATCTTCTCTAGCAATAATGCTCCATGTGGAAGTCTTAGAGAATCCCCCAGGATCCTTTGACCATAAAAGAGTCTTTGATAATCCCTGTATAAACTGGATCATTCCTAAACTTCCTCAGCTGGACAAATGGCACCACTTTTCACTTTTCATAAATGCTCACGTCAAAAACCACACACTTATTCTTGATTACTCTCTTTTCCTCTCACACTGCTATTTAATCCTTCAGAAAGCTCTCTTATTTTGGCATTCAAAATCCATCTCAAACCTGTCTGCATGGCTTCATCTTCATCTATTGATCCCAGCATCAGCATTTCCTACCTCAGATAAACAGCCAGAGTGGTTATAAAAATAAATCAAATCACATCTCTAACCTTTTGAATCTTTCTAATGACTTTCACTATATCTAGAATAAAGTACTGACTTTACTCAGGGTTCTTAACATCGCTATCTCTCTGCATGGCTCATTCTTCTTAAGCTATGTATGTTTTTATCTAATTGTCTTATCAGAGGAGGCACAGTTTTGCGCTCTGCCTAGAAAGCGCTATCCCCACAGCTGTTCTTGGCTTCAAGTCACAGTTTAAATATCATCACCATCTAACTGAGGTCTTTCCTGAATGTCTAAGCCAAATTAATCCTTCCAATGTGAAATAATTATTGTGTTCATTTGTTTCCTGTCTATTTGATTCCCTTCCAATCTCATGTAAACTTCAGGTGAGAAGAGATCACAGGGGACATAGACTAGTATAATACTTTCAAATTTTTAATAGATATGCTAACAATTTTTGTACATTTTCCATCCTTTGTCTTTCATTGAGATAACTAAAATGTAAGAGAAGAAGAATGAGAAGGAGGAAGAAAAGTGGAGCAGGGAGGATGGGAAAGAGGGAGAAGAGGGGAAGGAGGAGAAGAGAAAGAAGAAAGAGAACAAGTAACAATCTCAAAAGAAATAGAACAGTTCTTCCAGTTTTAAATGTTCAACATGAAAATAAATAAGTTTACTATTGAGTGAGACTTAAGCAAATTGTATACTAAACAGAGTTCAAAGGACTTGTCTGTTAGTTTTGTTTAGTATGATTATTATGCAAATATTTGTGTTTATGTTAGTACTATAGTTTTGCGTTATTTTCCACCATGGATTTTGGGTGGAGTGATAATTGTGTTTTTTTAAGATAATAATATCTTGTATTTGAACAAAAATAAATGAAATCAAAACATTACTAACCCTGTAACTATTACCACATGGTCCAATTCTCCCCCCTCTTGCTGTAAGTCTCTTTCCATTTGAAGTATCAAAACTTCTTTTTATTTTAAAAGACAGTGCAAGAGAAGTGGAAATTCATATTGAATTCTGAAATTTCCATTGACCTTTGCATATAAATAGTAATGTACTTTTTATATAATCATGACTAAGACCTACCTAACGATTAGAGAATTTCTCACTCTAGTTCTTAATATATTTTGTTCTCTATGAGCTATTTATATTAAAAGTTGCCCATTATAAGATTCCACTCAAAGCATGCCAAAACATTTTTCCCTTTTTTTTTGAGCAGAGAGGTTTCTATTTACCTAAGATGTGGCCTGCTACCTGTAGATCAACACTGGCTGACTTGAATAGCAGCTTTGTTACCACATTAGCTAAGGCAAATAAAAGCATAATGAACTCTACCTAAAATCATTCTCTATGACTAGAAGGAAGGAAGTTGGCTACCGTGCTTAAAATATTAACCAATAGAATTTCGTAGGACTATGAAAAAGCTGATGAAATTTTATCTGTTGGCAAAAAAATGTTCGTGGAAAAATGACCTGAGCAGTAAGTATAGTGAGAAAGAGAAGCACTCATTTTCTGCCTGTTTGAAATAACTGTTTGGAACATCACTGTAACTTCCTCAATCCACTGTCAGCCTTGAGTTAAATTATGACCCTTATGTCTAGTAAGAACCCACCTGCTACCTCTGTAGTTCCAGCCTTCCTGGCAATGTATTCATCTCTATATTTGCTGCTTGAGAAAAGGGAAGATGCTTCTTGAATATGAAGCAGTAAAGGAAAACGATGAAATGAAGACTATTTTAAAGGAAAAAAATCTCCACCTGAGAATCAGGAAAATTGATCTTAACCTTCGTTTCTCTGAAATGTAAAATAATCACATGGATTTTTTTAGGAACTATTAAACTCTAAAAGAATGTGATTGCAGTAGAGCATTCTTTAGGTAGTAAATGATTAAGATTATATCTGCATTGAGCTATTAGCAGAATGAAAGCCTGTTATTAAAGGGATTCACATTTACAAAAAAAGCCTCCCTAAAGAAACTGTTGTTTACTGAGAGTATTTATTAGAAATGTTATTTCCCAAGAGTGATTTTGATACAAAGAGCAATAAATCGGTCACAAATTTTCTAAAGGAGATATTTCTAGTTCATCTCAACTACTATATATTGAGCTTTTAATTTGTAAGTATTAGCTTAACCTTGGACAACACCACAAAGAACTGTTTCTCAACATTTGTCAGTGGGTTTGTATTTTGCAAACATTTTTTTCTTTACAAGCAGGAACAGGTTTTCTTCATTCTTTAGCAATGTACATTAAGCTAAGATTTAGGGGGTGGAAGAGAAGGGTGTATTGTTAGCAACTTAACTCTAAAAGTCATTTTCTTTGAGTGAAGACCTTTATATTCATCAAATCCTCAGTATCTGTAGATGCTTAGGTGTGAAGGATGTCTTGTTCATATATATAGAGAGAGTCTTTGCATCAAGGTTTGACCAAACAAAAGAAAAAAATTATGGAGGATCAGCATCCATGAGGAAGCGGCAGATAGTGACAAAGAGGAGGATTTTAAAATGGCTAAAATACAGAGAACTTGTTGAAGTCTAAAATCTTATACAGCAATGAGAACTCTTGGACATCAGGTGAATAGGAGAAACACTAATTTGGTTATATAAATGATTTTTATAGAAGAACCATTAACCATTTACCAGGGTTTTCAAAATGTGTTCCATGGGAAAGTAGCTTCACATGATTCTCCATAATAAAAAATGATTCTAAAGTCATTTAGGTTACCTTAATTTGTTTGAATTCTTCATGAAATTATTAAAGATTTTGAAGACAGCTGTGTAGCTAGGTATTACCCAAACTTGCTGAAATTTCCTTGCACACAGCACACTGTTTATTACTCATTACTCATAACCCAGCAAATGTATAATTGCAGGGACACCTGTCCATGGTGGTGGCAGAGGGTAGGACCCTTAATTATCTTCACATCCTTTCTGGTCCTAAATATAACATATCACAAAGAAACTTGCTCCATATTTTTCAAGCGAGTCACAAAATAGAAACTCTCACAAATCTGTAACATCTATGACAGATTTGTATGTGTGTGTATGTGTGTACTTTTAAGTTTGACCTGGCTGGAGATCCTCCAGGATAGTCCTATCAAAGTCTTGGAGCAGAAGATCACAAAGCAAGACATGTGCTATACATAGGTCATAACTGCTCTGTGGCTTCCTAAAAATGAAAAATATTAAATGATATTGAACCAAACCCAGCAGTCTGCTTCTGAGGTAAGCCAAAGTTTTTGCAGTTAGATAACTATAAAAAGTTCAAAAGTACACAAAGGGAAATGATCATCTACAATTAAAGAAAAGGGAAAAGTTCCACAGAAGCTAAAATTCCCTTTCAATAATATCTATACTCTGTAAGCCTCAGAGGGACAGCTTTCAGACACAACATCCTTGCATCCAGCATTGTATAGTGTTCAGAACATATCCTGGCTCTTACGAGTTGGCTTTTCATGAGTTGTTCTCACTCCTTTCTTTGCCTCAGTTTCCTCATATGAAAACGAGATCATGCAAATCATTACTAATGTGTTATGAACAGTGAACAAGTCGATGCACGTAAAGTGCTTCCGTCAGTGGCAGCCCATAATAGATGATCATCAGCGTCAGCTTGTGTAGTTCTGCAGAAATTCAGCCTCAGGTAAGTCACTTCCTCCTTCCAGGAACTTGCTTTCAAGTGTTGATAGCTTTCTCAATATCTTCTTTATTGCCCTTTCTTTCCCACTGCGTCTTTGGTCAGGTGTTTATTCAAAACTAGCTATCCAAAATTATTTGCCCTTTAGAGAATAAACAATTCAAGTGCACACAGCAGGCTTCTCTTCTGTGTCAGGTTTGTTCTCTGTGGCTTTCTTTACAGCAACTGTCTTCTTCATAGCTACACCTTTTCTTATCACCAGAGTTTCTGGGGTTTCTTAACACAATGGCCTTCTTTCCTCTCTTCCCTACTGCTGGAGTCTTGCCAGCGACTCTCTTCTTATTGGATTTGGCTTCCAGGGTAGTTGCTGCCTTAGTCTCCTGTAGTTGTGACCCCTGGCCTGGCAAAGGAAGGCATTCCAGTGTGTGGCCTTTGCACATGGTTTTAGGTTCAATGTGATTTTCATATTTTTCTATTGCTCTTTTTTTCAGAACTCTGTGATGAATCTTCTTGCATGGGATCAGAGTTTTCTCTGGATCACAGGGCATGTCAAGATTCTGCTAAGGTCTCTACTAAGCCTCTTGTGCATAGGAAATTTGTAGTTACTTTTGAGGAATAAGATTTGCCCCTGAGGACTATAGAAATTATTTAATTCATGGAAGTACTTTTTTCCAAATGAAGAAACATCCCACATGCTGATGAGGAGGAAGTTTCACCATGCTCAGTTTGCATACATAAAGCAGAGTAAATGCAGGGACATTTCTGAAGGCCTTGATGATAGCAGTGCCTTCATCAGAGATGATACAGGGACCCTTGTGCTGGGTACGATGACAAAGTCTCATTTTACCCTTGCCAACTCTAATTTCTTGAGAGACTCAGAGGCCTTTAAACAGTCTGTGGATCTTCCCACGGACCGCAATTTTATCTCCAACCACCAAAGGAAGCTGAGGAAGCCCCTCAACACAATGACTTTTAACATGGCCAAGGCAACAAGGCAGAGAAGATGCCGTCACAGTCTGTGATGTGTTCACATTGTGATGCCACTGGTGCCAAGCGCGGGTAGGTGCGAACGGGCAGCCCCCACAACACATATTTCTGACAGAACCCTGGCCAAAACGCCCCACCATGTCTAACTCTGGGACTTTGAGCCGCAGCTCCGCCAGCACCTGAGCAGTATTGGTGTGATGACCTGTTATTTCACTGGTAGCATAGGACTGTCTGTTATTTTTTTGCAAGTCAATGTGAACCAAATGCACAACAGCTGGTTGAATGGGAGCTTGGAACACAGCTGGTCAAGTGATATTTGCCCAGTGGCTCTCCCTTTTCCAAGTCCACAAGCATACAGCAGGACGGGGAGAGAAGCTACGCTCCTCTCAACCTGGCTGCTCCCTCAGGAAAATCTCAATAGGTTCTTCACCTAACAAAGAATGCGATGAGAAAGATGTGGTGTTATTAGATGGGAACTGTATAAGAAAGAGGTACAGCTCATCTAAATTTGAGCACAAGTTCTGACAGATGCAGGGTGGGTATTCTATTTCAGGACCTGTGGTCTCATCTGTGTTAAATCATTTAATAAAACACAAAATAGAGTTTCCAGACAAGCAGATATTGGTGCTAATTAGGAAGAACCTTCTTTTAATCATTACGCAAATTACCAATGTAAAGTCAAGGTGGAAAATATCTTCAAGTGATAGGAAGAGTAGTAATGACTGAAATGTAGTGAGCTCTTGCTATATAGTCTGTGGGCTAAGCACTTTATATATACTAGAAAATTTGATGCTGATGGTTAACTAATGATGTAGATAACTATTTTTTATGCCAATTTTCCATACAAGAAAATAGATCCTTAGAGAGGTTAAGGAACCAGATGGAAGTTACACACTGAGTAAGTATGTTGGTATTTTGATCTGATCCCAAGGAGTTCAATTATTGAGCTATTTTATCACTGATTATAGTAACTCTACAACACTACCTCCCTGGGTCAAACTCATTTACTGTCTCTCTGAAATAGTTCATTCTAAGTCACTTACAAAAAGCTGTGCATGTGACATAGACGCAGGTTTTCAATGACCAGGCAGTCAACCAACATGTTATCTTTTAGATCAAGGACATCCCGCCATGTTTTACCAGCACTTTGTCCATATTATATGGTTTGCAATTATCTGTATTGCTTGTTACTCAAGTATTGGAAATCGAATATTCCATTGGCTAAAAAACATCTTAACTGCACATAACCTGCTCATGAGTCCTCCTCATCTCTAAATGGTGACTGTTCCTCAATAGCACAACCTCTGTCTTCAGTTAGGTCATTAGTCCTCCTGCATGGACTCCTTCTTTAAATGAAAGGCAGTGATGAGGTCTAGACATCTGAAATTCATATGGATGTTAGGCTAAAGACTATGTGATCAAGCAGTCAGATTGTTAAACTGAAAACAATAAAATTTACCCTAGAATTTCACTTTTTAGAAATTGGAAAACTTGTGATTGAACTGGTAAGTTATTTATTTTGGCATTGCATAGGTTTGCTTCTCAGTTTTTTAAATTTTGAAAACAGTCCATTTTTAACTATATACATATATATGCAAATATAGAGAGAGAACACTTTATTCTATAAATGAAGAAATAAATTCTTATCCTTTGCAAATATTTAATTTTCAGTTGAGAATAAGTCATGAGGAAGGTCCTTAAGAAAATTTAAAGCAAAAATTTTGATGTAAAATGATAATCACAACAAAGTTACTATACAGATTATTTTGGCAATTTTCTAAGTTGATGTCACTGGTGTTCAGGGTCCATGTAGATTTGCTGAAATTCTTATGTCTGAATTGGCATGTATGTAAGTAAGGACAGCCTCACTATGGTGTTTTCTCTGTGGCAGTGTTCTCACTCAATCTTCACTAAGTCCAATGACAGAGGTGGGGTAAGTGAGGCAATGGACCAGGAAAGATGCAGAGAGTCACCTGAGGTCTCATAGCTTGCACAGGGTAGAACTGGGATTTGAACCTGGAAAATATAACTTCAGAATCAAAGTTCATCAACATCATAGTCTGACTCTCTGTAACTCCCAAATTGTCAAGCTTCAAGCCCATGGCAACTCCTACTCATGAGGAGACTTAGGTGAGGAAGCTCATGTTCTGGCCTCCCAATCAGGGAAGATTGCAGCAGTTTCCCAGACTGTGGAAGACTGGACATGCCTTCAAAATTAACTGGCTAGGCAGGGTCTGCCAGAATGGCCAGTTTCAGAACTGTCTCCTACAAAGAGAGTACCAGGGTAGGATGACAACCCAGAGCTGCTGACCTAAGAAAGCCACTCTGGCCTGGAGTACTCATGGTTCAGGACAGAAAAAGGGTCTCTGGCACATATGAGCCCCTCAAGGATTGTCCCCACATAATGCAAAATGTTGCATCAAGTGGTCAATAGGAACTGAGGTTAGAGAAATCACTTTCCAGAATAGTCTGTTGTAAAGTTACTCATTGGCAGCTATTCTTGATTCTCGTGTTCCTTGGACTTTCCTCTAATACCTGTACTTCATTTTCATTTTCAAGAAATTCTTAATATTACATGCTGCTTCTGTCTTTTTCAAACTGTGAAATAAATTGACTTTCAAAGTTAGTCAACTCATGAAAAACCAGTCAAATAAGTTCTAGCAAATCCTGCATTCTCCAGCCTTTCTCTGAGTCAGAAAGAGGCATCAGTGAGGCTTAAGATATAATGAGCTGACTTCCAGCACTACTAATACCCCTCAGCTATGGACTCCGAGACTGATATGCAGCAACAAGCTAGGGATGAATAGTGGGTTTTGTGCTGTGAAAACAGCTTTACCTTTGCACGTAATCTTCATATTCCAAGTAATATGAATTCATGAGTTGACACAATTAACGTCACTTGGTGCACTCACAGCAAGCGGGAAGGTTACTGTCAAATTTCCTGGATTATAGTAATGGGAAAATTAGGGCATATTTATTAATAGCAAGACAAACTTTGTCATAACTTTTCTGTGTAACTCTGCATGAAATCACGCATTTTGAGATCATTTTTTAAATATTTATTGAACATCTGCTATGATGTAAATGCATCAGTTTCTTAGGTTGCTACAAATAAATGTGATGAATATAACATAGAAACTTCCAGAGAAGAATTCATAATACAGTATTTGTGGCTGCAAGAAATGTCCATGTCATATTAGTACAAGAGGGACAAATGTATCCTCTTTGCTCTCTGAGGGAAACTTAATTTGATGTTTCTTAGAATGCATTTTTTATAAATAGTTTATATAGTCTTAGATTTAAAGAGAATGACAAAAATCATACTGTTCTCAATTGCTAAGTAAAAAAATATTAAAAAGTTTTGATGCTAACTAAGTAAAAATCATAGAAAAGTCCCAGATCCATTCAGAGGTTTCTGCTTTCCATATGCCTTAAGTGAAGGTCAACTGCAGAGAAGTCAGGAGCATTCTGACCAGTGGCATTTAGCCAAACAATCTTGAACAAGATTGTTGGGTTTAAAGCTACTCTAGGAATTCAAACTCAAATGTCAGAAATATCAACAATTCTTGAAAGTTTTCTAAAAGTCTAAAAAAACAATCCCTAAATAAATGTTCTTCTTCTTTTTAGTTGCACATAAATTATCTTCTTCAACAACTTTCCAGAGCAGTAAAATTTCTGAAGATGTCCATATTGTATCAAATACATTACCAACTTTTTCCTGACAAACTTGTGAATCAAATTATACTGCAAACAGAAGGATATGCTTCTCATAAGTCAAAATTACTTTAAGAAGAGCAGAGCACTATGAAACACTGAGATATTATTTTATCCAGCTGTCGTAGATAAAGATGACAGTGACGTCAAAAGAAAAAGCAATTCCTGGGAGAAATGTAAATCACAACCACAATGAAATACCTATTAGTATGGTTATCATAAAAAAGACAGCCGATAACGCTAGTGAGTATGTGAAGAAAAGGGAATCTTTGTGCGCAACTGGTGGTGTATAAATTGGTGCACCCATTAAGGAAAACAATATGGAGGCTACTCAAAAAAATTAAAAACAGAACTACTATATATGATCCAGAAACTCCACTTCTGAGTATATATCCAAAGGAAACAGATTATTTCAAAGAAATTATCTGCAACCTGTGTTCACTGTAGTATTATTTATAATAGCTAAGACATGGGAAAAGTAAATGACTAAAAAATATTATATAGATATAGATATATCATCACGTCTCACTTAACAGCCTTTCAGACAACAATGGACCACATATACAATGGTGATCCTAGTAACTAAACCATATGATTTAGGTTGTATCATGTAGATTTTTATAACCATTATTGAGTGTCACATAACTGTTTCTACATGCACATATACACACACATTCATACACATGAATACTGTTCAGACATAAAAAGAAGGAAATCCTTCTTTTGCAATAACATGAATGGAACCTGAGGGCATCATGTTAAGTAAAAAATTCAAAGACAGGCAGATAACTGTATGATTTCATTTATATATGGAATTAAAAAAAATAGACAACACCCCCCCAAAAAAAAAAAAAACAGCAGAGAATAAGAAGTGGGAGAATTGAATAAAGGTGGTCAAAAGGTACAAAATTCCAGTTATAAAATGAATACATCCTGAGAATATAACGTATGGAATGGTGATTATAATTATTACTACTATATGGAGCATTTGAAATTTGTTAAGAGATTATGTCCTAGCAGTCTCATCAAAAAGGAAAAAAAGCTTTTTTAGCTATATGAGGTAAAGGATGGTAAATAAACACTGTGGCAACCATTTAACAATATATGTATGTCAAGTTTATGCTGTGTCTCCTAAATGTATATAGCACCATATGTCAATTATATCTCAATAAAGCTGGAGGGGGGAGAGCAATTCCTGGAAAAATAAAATATATTTTTTTAAAGATATTTGAGTTGTATACACCTCCAGAGCTGAATCATATTTATGTTGCCACATGCTCGATGAATCTTTATAAATTAGAATTGTTTTGTATTCTTTAGCTCTATTATATTCTGTTGTAAACAAAACTGCTTGAGGCTACTTCTTCCCCTTTTGAGTTCAGAAGAACTTGGAGTCACTCAGATCTACTGTTAGAGAAGTAGCAACATTTAATTAAGACAGACTTAAGCCAGGCCACTGGCTTTGTCCTTTGTTTCAAATTTAAAGTGAATTATCTCCGTCCTTCTCTCTCTCATGTACTCCCAGGCAGAACAAGCATCTCAACCTCACCTACAGCTTATGGCAGGCAGTCCTCACAAAGCTATCTATCAGATTGTTCCAGGTTTGAATCCTCAGATTAACTAACAGACACTCTATTGAACATAACTATTGAGACCATTTATTTCATTTATCACTATGCTAGACAATTATATCTATTCTTTCTAATCACCCCATAAACACTACAAAAAATTATTATTTTCCCTCTTTCATAGATTTGGAAACTGAACCTGAGAGAGGTTGAGACATTTTCCAAGGCAACACATCTGATGAAAGGACTTTGAAGACAGATCTTTCTGTCAGGATTTGAGACTGATCTTTCTATCTTCAAAGTTGATATTTTTCCTTCTTATTTAATTTTTTCCATATAAACACAAACCATACTTCAAACTCACCAAGTTTTCCATTTCTATAAATACGTCAGTTAAATCATTAAAAAACCCAAAAAACAGTTGATGTATGTAAGCACTATCCCCTCCACCATTCACATGCTTTATACATTACAAAGTATGTATAAAGTATAGTCCAAGCTCTGATTTTAGTCCTCACCTGAGTGAGTTTTAAAACAAACAGGTAGTTAATTCACCTACTTCCTCCTTATTCCCCATAATCCCTACCTCATCCCTCAACATCTTTTACAGAACAAGGCTTAATTAAAATGAACTAAAAAAATTACAGGCCAAAAGAAAATCACTTCATTATTTCCATGTGAGTATATTCAACTTACTAATTACTTGAGTGAAAGGAAGCAAAGAATAATCAAAACAAGGGTATGTATGGATGTAACAGAACTTATATGATCGTTTTCCTAACTACAGATGATAGATGCCCAGTTAGATGCTGCTGGCACCTTGTTTGCAAGCAACTTGAAAATAGTGTTTACACTGCAAAGGAAATTCTCCATTTGAAAGGCTGGTGGGGCTTCTGTTGGAACATTTATACTTTAGTGCACTGCGACACATCACTTCAATATCAGGCCACTGCTTACTGAGACAAAGATTGAGTCTACCTCAAACATCTGGCAAAAGTGACCCATGTATAGAGAAAGAAGGCTCCAAACATATCAGGGAGCACACAGATGCCCAAGCAGAAAGAAGTGATGCTTTAGAGACTCCATCAAAATATTACTTGCAGAGCAAATGCATTGTTTCAAGTAATTAAAAATTGACAAGCTTTCTGCTAAATGCTTTATAAGCCTCATTCTACTGAATCCATCTAACAGCTCTATAAGAAAGATTCTATTAGTTTCATTTTACAAATGAAGATACTGAGGCATAGAGAGGTTAATTGACTTGTAAACGAGGAATTTAATGGCAGCAAACCAAATCCAGAAAGCAAATTTTTAGCCCAATACTGCCACTTAGAGGTAGGATAGTATATTACTTCCAATGGTGATAAGGTTAAAATGGAAAGGGCTGGACAGGCCTAGCATCTATTCCTTATGCTCCCCCTTACCAGTGGATCTCTAAGTTTTCTTTAAGGAAATACCTATAATAATCATTCAGTAACTGTGCAGTATTCACAATGTGTAAGTGAACTCACCCACTGCAGCTCCTGGTAACAATCAGCCTATTTTCACATCGCTTGTAACAATAGTCTATATCCTTTGGCTCAATCTGTATGGAAATATGGAAACATTACTTGACATTGTGACAAACTTCTACACTGGAAATGGACAAGGAAGGTGGTAGTTCCAGGCCCTGCTGGAAGTCATCTTTGTGATCATGAGACTGAGGATAAATCAGAATGGAGAGATCTGAACCAGAACATACCTGATGCTGGATCTACTTTGGTTTTCAGTTTATATAACTCAACAAATCCACATTTTTATTTAAACCCCATTGACTAGGGTCTTCTTCAACTACAAGTTCTTTACTAATATATAGATACAAATACTGCATACTTTGTTGCTTGAAATAGCTTTACGTGAGGAATTTACTTTTTATGTGCTATCATTTTAATATGATCTTCATTGGGAATATCTTCCTGAAGAAAAATGGTAGAGAATTTATCTAGAACAAAGTAGTGAACAGGAAATTTTAGGCGCTTATCTGGATTTTGTAATTTAACATTCATCAGAGTAGGTTAATATGAATAAAAGTATTCACATTGAGTCAGTCATAGTGCTTATATACCAACTTGTGTAACTCTCTGAAATGCAATGTATGTCAAACCTAAGAAAAACAAGTTTCTTTTTCTGAGAATTTGGTGGAGATGTTATCAGAGAAATGTTTTAGTGTAAGGACAGGAAATTTCATTGAGAAATAAAACATGATCAAACTAATTTTTGCTCATTGTATTCAAAACTATTTCACCCATAAACTGTTCGTTAGAAATTCAGAACATGACTTAGTCTTTCCACAGAACTCACACAATAATAACTAAAAAAAAATTGACTTCTTGACATTGACTGATACCTTTCTATAACCCCTATCATCATAATAGACCTCTCTCCTACCTTTGTTCGTCATTACCTTTCGTCATCTCCACATACCTGTTGGTATCTCAATTGTGTTTCCATTTACCCACAGATTATTGGGTAAGTTCTGCTCAAGTTTGCAGGAAACTTCAAAATTTTAAATATCATATAAGCAAATGGTAAGAAGAAGATCAGCCAGATACAACTGAATAAACTTCTCTCTATAAGCAGTTCTATAAGCTCTATAATTTAGCAAAAGGAGAAATATGCAAATACATGATACATATGCACATAAATATTTGGTAAGGGAAAGACAATCCAATACAAATTTTCTTTATGACAAGAAAAATAGGACAGAGGAATCTACAAATCTGAGTCCACAAATATCTGAGCTGGAAATGTTTACAAAATAGGGGCTATACAGAAACAGCAAATTCACGTGACCGATTTGCAAAGCAATCAGGCCATATATGTCAGGAGGCATAAAAACATAAATATGCTTTGAGTAAGCATTGATCATTTTAATTTTATACTATGTAAATATTATTTTTAAAAAGACAAATACATATGCTTATGGGTTGTAATTGATTTATAGAAATTAAAATGTAATATTATCCTAATTCCAAATGATAGCAGAAATTATAAATAAATCTGGATGTAAATCTCCTAAGTAATCAACTACTGGACTTGATTACTGGAGTTGCAGTAGCCCATCAGACTAGGTCTTCTTTGAGTCAAATGGGTCTTTACAACGCCACCTCATCAGTCACTAAATATGGGCGGACCCCTTTATCAGTCATTGTGTGCTGGTGTGACTGGAAGACCATCTGCTGGTAGTGCTACAGTACCTGGAACAATGAAGGAGAACCTAGGGACACAGGTCTGTCTACGCTTGTTCATTTCAGCATTGTCAGGATCCTTTATTATGTTGAGATAATTTCTGTTTATACCCATCATTGGAGAGTTTTTACATAAAAGGGTGTTGAATCTTATCAGATGCTTTTCTGTACCTATTGAGATGATCATGATTTTTGACTTTCATTTTGTTGATGCAGTGTATCACATTAATTTATTTGTGTATGTTGAAACATCCTTACGTCCCTGGAACAAATCCCATTTGATGGTGGTACATTATTTTTTTATTAAGTTGTTGAATTTGTTTGCCAGTATTTTGTTGAGGATTTTTGTACCTATGTTCATCAAAGATATTGGTCTATAATTTTCTTTTTGTGGTGATGGTCTTGATTGGTTTTGGAATCAGAGAAATTTGACATCATAAAAAGTGGAAGTTTACCTTTTTTGCTTTTTTGAAATAGTTTGAGTGAGATTATTATTAATTCTTTGAAAGTTTGGTGGAATTCAGTAGTGAAAACAGGTATCTCAGGATTTGGGTGGCGGGGTGGAGATTTTTATTAGTCTTTCATGTTCCTGACTTGTGATCATTTTGTTCAAGTTTTCTATTTCTTCCTTATTTAGTATTCAAAAGTTATGTGCTTCTAAAAATTTGTCCATTTCTTCTAAGTTATCCAATTTGTTGCCATAAAGGAATTCATAACACTTGTGATCCGCTGTGTTTCCACGGTGTCAGATGGAATTTCTCCTCTTTCACTTCTGATTTTATTTACCTGTGTTTTCTTTCTCTTCTTTGTGAACCTGCCTAGTGATGTGTCTATTTTTCTTATCTTTTCAAATAACCGGTATTTGGTTTCATTGATTTTTCAAAGTCTTTTTTTTTAATCTCTATTTTGTTTTTGTTTTTCTCTGCTCTGTTTTATTATTTCCTTCCTTCTACTAACTTTTGGTTTCCTTTTTTTCTAGGTCCTGTGGGTGAAGGCTTAAGTTTTTCATTTATGATTCTTTATATTTCCTGAAGTAGAATTGCATTGTTTTAAATTCCCCCTAGTACTGCTCTTACTGAATCCCACAGGTTTTGATAAGTTGTGTCTTTTTTTATCATTTGACTCTAAGTATTTTTTTACTCCACCTTTTGTTTCCTCATTGACTCAGTAGTTGTTCAATAACATTTTGTTTGTTCTCCACTCCTTTGCAGCTATTCCCTCTCTCCTCTTTTGGCTGATTTCTGCTTTTATGCCATTGTGATGCCAAAGCATACTAAATATGATTAGAATCTTTGTAAATTCATTGATACTTGATTTATGTCCCACAAATTATCTATACTTGAGAATATTTCATAAGCACATGCAAAGAATATATAGTCTATTGTTTGGGGGTAAAATACTCTATAGATACCTGTTAAAATACTCTCTATATAAATATTCTATATTCTATCTCATCTAGATTTTAATTTAAGGCTATTATTTCCTTATTGATTTTCTGTCTGGATGATTAGCCCATTACTGGGAGTGAGGATGTTAGAGTCCCCTACTGTTATTGTGTTTCTGTCACTGCCTCTCTTTAGGTCTGTTAATACTTGTTTGATATATTCAGATGCTCTTATATTGGGTAATGTATATTAATTATTGTTATGTCTTCTTGTTTTTTTGATCTCTTTATCAATATATAATAACTGCCTTTGTCTTTTGATGGCCAGAACTCTATTTTATCTGATATGAGAATAGTAATTCCTACTTTTTGAGAGTCACCATTGACTTGGAGTACCATTTTCTATTCCTTCATTTTAAGTCTATGTTTTTCTCTGTATCTTAAGTGAGTTTCTTGCAATAGCATACAGTTTTGTTTAGTTTTTAACCCATTCAGTTACTCTGTGCCTTTAAGTGGTGTATTTTGTCCTTTTATGTTCAGAGGATTATCAATATTTCAGGACTTTCTATTGCCAAATTGACTTTTGTTTTCAGCTTTGTCAGTCTATTTATTGCCTGGTTTAGTTTTTTTAATTAGATAGGAGAATACCTTTCAATGTTTCTTGTAATCAGTGAATTCTTTCAGCTTTTGTTTCTTTCAGCTTTATTTCTTCCTTATATCTGAGAGAGAAAGATTTTTAAGGATATAGTGTTCTTGACTGACAATTTTTATCTTGGAGTATTTTGAATATATCACTCTCCTGGCCTGTAGAGTTTCTGCTGAGAAATATGACAATAATCTGAACAGAGTACCTTTATATGTTACTTCTTTTGCTGTGGTGGTTAATATTTTTCCTTTGTCTTTGACTTTTTATAGTTTCAGAATTATATGCTTTGGTATAGTTCTTTTTGTATTTAGGAAACCAAGAGTTCTGTTGGCATCAATGAATTTCATATTCATTTTCTTCCATGGGTTTGGGAAGTTTTCAGCAATTATTTATTTGACTAGGTTCTTTGTTCCCTTTTCTCTCTCTTTACCTTCTGGGATACCCATTTGCCATATGTTGCTTTTCCTAATGGATTTTTATAGCTCTCAGAGTGTTTTTTCACATTTTTCATATTTTGTTTCTTTCCTTCCACCTGGCTTTTTTCTATATTTCTGCCCTACTGCTCCCTGGTCCATTCCTCCATTTGGTTAATTCTGTTTCCATAGTTTTTTAAAGTAGTATTCTTGATGTGGTTTATTTCATTCTTTACCTCCTGAATTCCTTTTCGCTTTCTTTTTAAAATAGCAATATTTATTATTTATTTTATTCAAGTTTTCTTCTATCTCTTTGAATTTTTTTTATAATTACTACTTTGAATTCTTTTTGTGCTGAAAAAATACAATCCTCCATGACTTCACATTTAGCCTCTGATGAGTTGTCATCTCCTTGTGATGGTATATCTGCAGGTTTGGGAATATTGTCCTCTTTCTCGCTCTCTCTTTTTTTTCCCCTCACAGGAAACTTGTAGCTGAGCTGCTTATTTATTGTTTTATTGGAGGGTGGCACTGTTTTCATTTTATATTTTTAACCCCTACATCCTTCTGTAGTAAGGCTCTCTTGCTGACTCAGAAAAGTGGAGAATGGCTGCTGGGTGGCAAAGAGACATATGGGTGGTGTAGTTGTTACTGATTGTAGGTGGTGGGAGAGTTTGTCCATGTGAATGGCATGTGGTCAGTCCTCCTCTCGGGGATCCTAAATCTGGGTCAGGCAAGTCTACTTACTGTGATGGAACTCTTCTCTGCTTGAGATAAATATCAAAGGGTGAGTAGGAAGGAGTCCAGTCCTCTCTTTGTGCTCTTTGCTAGTTTTCTGACCTGTTTGAGGAAGGGGTCCCAATCTCAATGCTTCCTCTTTGGATTCCATTCAAGCCAAGTATGTGTCCTGCCAATAATCTTTTCTTCTCTCTCTCTTGGACTTGAGGCTGGGCTGGCTGCTTCTACCACTGCTGCTGTCACTTCCATCCCAACACCATACCATGTATGTCCCTCTAGATACACGGTCAGTCACTCAAATGGTTGTAATGCCTCGGCCAATTTCTTCACTCTAGTCACTCTTGTTCCAGAGCTGCTAGGGGTACTATGGGACTCCCTGTTGGCATCACTGCTGCAGAAAAAAGTTAACTCCATCCCTTAGATGAACACATGGAATGACCTGCTGTCTCAGGCCCTCCTCTATGGCCATGATCTACTATTCTTATTCATCATGAATCAAAAGAATGAGGTGATAACAAACAGTAGTATGGGCAGCATCGTTAGTTCCTTTTCTGTTAGCTCAAGTGTAGTAGCTCAAGTAAATCTCTTAATTCCTGGCCTCTCCTGTATGTAATAAAGCAGTCTGCTGGCCCATAACTCTGTTCCATTCTAACAACCTTTCGGTTGACAATTCTCATTCACTGCAAGGTGCAGCTGCAGTTGCTACCAGAAACATTTCAGCGTCTGCCACAAGAGGATGCCACAGCCTAAGAGGTAGCTGCTAATAATCCCGTTGCAGAGCAGTTACAATGAAATACTGCATTGGGTTGTACTGCTTTGTTTTGTTGTATCATACTGTAATACACTGCATTGAATTGGGTTACACTGTGGAGTGTAATATGGATTTATGTGGTATTTAATTGGATTACCATAGAATCCTCTTTATCTGCTATTATACTTTTTATTGATACCATAGCTGCCATTTTCTTTAATAAGAGTGACTGAAATTGAAACACAACAAAGCAATAGTCACCTCCGGAATGCATAAAATTCAGTTAGAAAATAGATGGCATATTATAGTTGACAGTGTATGGGAGTCTATCTTGTGAGCCATTCACTCTTCAGTGCCTAAAACATTACTTGCATACAGTAGGCACTGAAGAACATATCTCAGTGAGTTACATATGGTTCTATTCCATCTATGTTATTATCTGGGTGAACTTAGGTATATTACTTGGTCAAATATTTCTCAAAGTGGTCATGTGGTTACTCATAGGCAAATCATCTGGGTGTTTATTTCAAATGTTATTTTTAATTAGTTTTTTAAAGGAACATTGCATTACAACACTATAGATTTAAAGTGTGCATCATTGTAAATAAACATTTGCATGTGATACATTAAGTTTACCACCACTTCTTCCTTCACCATACAATTGATTCTCTAAACTGACCTAGACATTATACATCAGCACTCTTGTGAGCTGATGGTGCTGGTAGTGATGAAACTATTTTTGATAACCATCTCATATAAAATGAAATTTTATAATCACTGACTTAATCAGGTGTCCAAGTTTCTTTCTTCATCTGAGGATTTAATGAATTAACTAAATCAATTATTTGTTGCAAGTGCCTCATCAGACTCATTACCACTTACAAGAAATAGAAAATGCCAGTTCTCTTGCAACAACATAGACAGACCAAGAAAGACATTCTGTTTAGTGAAATAACTCAGAGAAATACAAAGATAAGCTTTTCCTTGTATGTAGTACATAAAGAAACAAACAAACAAATGAACTAAATTAAAAAAAAAAAAAACGTTTTTACTATAAAACCAAATTACTGGCTGCTGGAAAGGAAAAAGTAAGGGTTGCTAGGTAAATTAGGTAAACGGGGTTATATGGTGAAGGATGGAATTGAAATGTTAGTGTGAAATTAATTTAGTATATATGTTGATTTATAATGGTGCACACCTGAAGCTTGCATAATGTTATCATACAATAGAACTATCATTTTAGAAAATAGGGAAAATGCCAGTTCTCATAGTTTCAGAAGCAAAGAGGCTAGAGAAGAGAGACTTGAGCTACCCTCGTCCAACACTGAGCTACCACTCAGCCACCAGCAAGGGCCCTAGACATGAAGGTAGGAGAACAAGAATCTGGCCACTAGGTCCAGCAGCAAGAATACGTGAGGGCTTGTACCCAACCATGGAAAAGAGAAGCATCAAACAGTGGTCAATGCTCTATTCCAAAGTCTGAACGGAAATGTGACCTTTGGTGGAAACCATACTTTAGAGTACACAGATGTGAGTTATAATGCTTCTATAATGAGGCTTTTAGAATGTGATAAATCATTGTTACTGCAATAAAAAAATGTTTTAAGTTTTTAAAGTCTGATCTCTGAAGCAGCAGCATTTCGTGAAATGCAAATGCTCAGTTTTCATCAAGGACCTGAATCAGAAACTGTAGAAACAAGTCCCAGTGTCTGTGTCTGGAAAGTCTTAGGTGACATGATGCAGGCTAATGTTTGAGAACCAGTGCTTTACCTGTATGCAGTTGTTCCGGGCCTGGAGAACCAGGAGAAAGGGAAATTCTGCCTTTATTTATTCCCTTTATGTGTCAAACAGGCTTTAGCAAGAACTCCTTCTTGGAAAAACCCCACAGACCCTTAGTTAATTAATAAGAACCTTTCTGTAAACATGAATGATTATTTATTATGATGCCACTTTGAAGCGGAAAAAAAAAAAAAAAAGATGTTATCACCATTTTGTTAATGCTTTCCATGCAACTAAATGGAATGAAAAGGACTTGGTTTTGTCAAGATTCTGGGAAAACAGTATTTTCAAAATTCTCCATTAGATGCATTGTCTCTATTAAGCTAACAGTTTCTAACAAAATATGGTGCTGACCTAAAATGTTTGCTTGTATGAAGAGGAACAGGACTCAAATTTATGTCTGAAGACCTCAAGAAGGATTCTGTTATGTGTTTTATAAACTGAAAAACAATCATCAGCAAGAAATACTCGGCTGTGTGATAGAAGGCCAATGATATAAAAACTAATTAAAATAAAATTTAGCAGCTTGTCTTTCACCTAATACAGTCCAATGTAAACATAATTATTGGCATTTTCATTCATTTTTAATCAATAGCAAATATTGTCTATGTATCCCAAGTATGATTGAAGCCTCTAAGATTATAGCAGTGAACAATTCCTGGTGTTGATACTTGAGTGAAAGGAGATTGATACAAATGCACATGTATAAAAGAGAAAAGCGTTAAATGCCATGGAAAAAATAAAGCTGAGAGATAAGTGGAACTGGACTTGGAGTGGGGAAGTAATTTCAAGTGAGGTGATCAGAGAAGGAATCTCTATAAGTGTGACAGTTCGGCATACGCTAAAATAAACCACATATGTGTTTTATCTAGGGAAATGCGTGTCCTGTGGAGGGAACAGCAACTGCAAGTACCCGGCATGACCACCAGGGGGAGAGCGTACTAGTAAAGTGAATAGTGAGCCGCGGAAATGTGGTCCATTGTCTTGGGAGCTGGATTGTGCAGCACCTGGGAGCCACTGTCAGGATTTTGGCTTTTATGCTCAGTAAGAGAGTTATTCGAGCTTTCTAAAAACAGCATGAATGATCTGAAAGTTTATCTAAAAGTGTGATCTACAAATGAACTCTAGTATTGAGAATAGGCAGACTGGAAACAAGAGGCCAATTATTAAGTTTTTTTTAAATCCACGAATGAGACAATGATGCTTTCAACCACGTGGTAACATAGAGGTATTGGTAATTGGAACATCCTAGACAGAGTCTAAAGATATATAGGATTTGCTCATGTATTCTATAAATTGAGAAAAAGAGGAGCTGAAAGTGTCTCTGTTTTATAACCTAAACATTTGGAAGAATAGATTTATTATTTGCTAAGATGCAAAAATTGCAGTCCTGGGTGGGAGCTGGTCTGGAGTTCACTTTCAGAGAGGAGGTTTGAGATGCCTCTTGGAAATCCCAGTGGAGATGTTGAGTTGGAAATTGTATTTTAAGAGTCTGGGGTTGAGAAGTAGATCCATTGTGGAGATAAAACTGTAGAAGTCATAAAGAGACAATAGTTGTCATGAGGAAGAAAAGAAGCATTATAAAGCTTTATAAAATTAGTTTATAACTTGCCACATTTATTCAGAGCCATTTTATTAATAATTGCCAAAAATGGAAATAACTCAAGTGTTCAGTAATTGAAGAATGGATAAATAAGCTATGATACATGCCATGGAATTATCATTCAATAATAAAATGGGTACATATTCCTTACAGTGACAAAGAACTGAATGAAGCTTACAGAAGTGATAATGAGTAAACGAAGTTGGACACAAAAGCACGCATTATGATTCATTCATATGAAGTATGAGAACAGGTAAAACTAATGCATGTGCAAAAGAAATGAGAGGTTATCGCTGCAAGAGTTGACTGGAAAGGGATATGAGAATGCTTCTTGGTTTGGTATGATGGTAATGTTTCTTGGTAAAGCTTTGAGTTGCACTGGTTTATGCATATATCAAACTCCTCCAGTGGAACATTCAAGATGTGCACATTTCACTGGATGCAAATGAGACCTCGAAGAGGAAAAAAGAATTTCACTTGTTTGGACACAGATATTGAACTCCAGTTAATGAAATTAATAATATGCATACAAAAGTGTTCAGGGATGAACTAAACAATTTGCTTTTGAATGGATCATATAATAAGATGATGAAGATAAAAAGATGTTCAATTTTTAAAAAAGCATAAAAACATTAACTGCAGAATATTCTTTAGACTTTCTGTATATTTGAAAATTTTTATAATAAACTGTTGGAAAAAATTAGTGTTGACTACTTTCACGTTCTAAAATTTTGATGTAAACTTATTAGAAGGAAAGATCCATAGGAGCAAGAGTTCTATTTTCTGGCTATTTACTAATACTGGTAAAATAGCCATAGAGCAGTAGGAGCACACTATACATACGTGTGTGTGTGTGTGTGTGTGTGTGTGTGCTTCAGAAGCTCTGTCAGAATTTAGTCTGAATTTATATACTGAGCTGATAGAGCCTCAGAGTTCACTTAAACAAGGCGTTTGACTAATTTGTCAGTAAATCTGAGATAGCCCATTAAAGAAGAGACTTTAATCGTCTCAACATTTGAAATACCATATTTATCTGATTTTAAGCCGCAACTTTTGCCATTTTAATGTCCACCAAAATCGGATGTGGCTTACATTTGGAGGTGAATTTGTAAATAACTATTATTATTATTTCTATTTTTATTGCTATTATTTTTTACTTTGCAAAAACCTCTTGAGAAATCTGGGTGGAGCTCAGAATCCATAGCAGCTTAGAATCGAATAAATACAGTTCTTCACTTCACACTACTGAACTTGCTTGGTTTTGGAGAAGTTGGACATCATTCCTACTTTGATTTTCTAGAGGTAAGGTGGTTTTGTCTCTGACTTTGTCAAATTTTTTTTAGTTTTGATTTTCTGTAGTCTAAATATGATATGTGTAGGTGTAGCTTTTTGGACATTTATCTGCTTGATGTTTTCTGGCTCTGTAGTTTATTGTCTGGTATTAATTTGGGGAAATTCTCAGTCATTATTGCTTTAAAGATTGTTTCTGCTTCTTTCTCTCTTCCTTCTTCTGGTATTCCCATTCCCATTATACATACATGCCCCATAATTATTGGATATTCTATTTCTGTCTTTTTCAGCCTTTTTCTTTTAATTTTGAAAGTTTCTACTGACATATCTCAAGCTCAGGGGTTCCCTTCTCAGTCATGTTCAGGGCACCTGTGAGCCCGTCAAAGTCATCCTTCATTTTTTGCTATAGTGGTTTTCACCTTTAGTTTTTATCTTTCATAGAATTTCCATCTCTGCTTCACATGTGTTCTTGCATGTTGTCTACATTTTCCTTTAGAGCCCTTAGCATAGTAATCATAGATTTAAAAAACATTTTCTGGACTAACAAGTTTAATATTCTTGCATATCTCACTCTGATTCTGATGTTTTCCTATCTCTTCAAACTATGTGTGACTCTTAGCATGCATAGGAGATTTTTTTTCTTGGTAACTGGACAAGATGTACTAGCTGAAAGCAAACATTGTAAACAGGCCTTGAGTAAAGCAGTGGTGAGATGTGGGGAGGGGAAGAGCTCTACAGCTCTGTAATTAGGTGTCAGTCCTTTGGTGAGCCTGTGTCTTCAACTGTGAACTGTCTCTAAGTTTTCTTTCCCTCTTAGGTGGGACAGGATGGCTCGAGGGGGCTGGAGTTGGTATCTTTCTTTTCCCAGATATCACAGACTTTGATAAAACCCTAACAGGTTAGGTTGCAGTGGACTGGTTTCACCTGTGGGCAGATCTTGTTAAGAACAGAAAGTTCAGGTGTATTTCAAAATAGCTCCTTCCTCCTCCTAGGACACACTCAAGCAAGAGGGGATTGCTCTCTGGTGTTTCTACAATGACCTGGGCTGAGCTCCCTTTATGAATGGATCTCTTTGGCATTTTTCTCTCTCAGAGCTGTCTACACTGAACCCCTAGAGATCTGTCCATCTCAGTTCAGGCTTTCCTACCTGGGCACTGGTTCTCATAGAGATTGCTATTGAGAGGCTCTGCATTCCCTGTTCTCTCCCATTTGGGGGAAATAATGGCTTGCCATATTACCTCACTTCTTGGAAAAACTCTAGGAAGAATTACTGACTTTTCAGTGTATTTGGATTTTTACGTTCTGTTGGGATTGAGTGGTGATTCCCATGCTTCTTACTTGCCAGACTAGAAACCAGAAAGCTCTACTTTATTCCACAGATTCATGACTGAACCCAGTGAAGAAAGGACTTCTAGTGTCAGCTGAAGGCCCTGCCTTCAGGAAGGACTCTGGCTCTGTGAATATGAACAACAGAATTTGGGCTTGGTGACAATGTAACTGAAAGCAGGACCCTTCTGCTCACTGAATCAGGCATTACGGTGGTCCCTGTAGGACTGATGGCTTTGGAAGACTCAGGATAAAACACTGGGGTTTGTACATGAGCTTCTCCATAAGGAAACCCAGCAGTGGCTGGCAGTGATGTGGCCTCAGATGGTTGCTGATGGGGGTAGGCAGAAGGCTATGGGGAAGATTGGGCTGACAGCCTTAGGTAAATCCTGAAGAATTTAGAGGGGTCTTAGTTTGCTGGAACAGAGTACTGGTGCAATATAGTTAGAGGACAAAGACCAGTGAAATATCAAGTTTCATTTACCCCCAGATTGAGCCATATTTTATCCCATATGAGTGTTCACATCTACTTTTATAGTGTTTTTTTTTTTTTAGGTTAAGACAACTGATGATAGCAAAGAAAGTGAGGAGCAGGGCAACTCTTTGGCAGAACAAAAATGTGTTGAAATTTGCAATGTAAAGAGCCCCTGGAGAGTCAAGCAGACCCCTGTGTAGAAAGGAGGGACCAGTGATGTGGGTCTTGGAAGTTCAGCTTCAACAACACTGGGGTTGTGTTCCTGAAGCCTCAAGTTCCCCAATTTTATACAAGAATGGCAAAGAGCCCAGATACAGAGTGAAAGATGGACAGAAACAAGGGAACTCTCTAGGCATAAAATTGCAATAGAAACGCAAGCCTCTAAGGTTCTGGTCCCAGAGACCTGAAGTTTATAAACTAAGTCACTGCCTCTGATGACAGTGATGTGGGGTGTGGCAGAAAGGTGCTGAGGTCTGATGTGCCAGTTAATCCACTTGGTACACTTAAAGCCTGAAAACATCTTGAGTTACAACCTCTAAGAGCTCAGTCTTCTGCAAGTAAAGGTGGTCACAGGAATTTGGTCTGGAAAATGAGGCAGTACATAGTCAACCCCCATCCCTGTTATCTCACCACCTTTTCCCAAAGCCTTAATTTTGTGGAGGTAAGTTCTAGGGACTGGGGAGGCTAATAAAATTGATGTGGGTTGATGACCACTCATGAAATTAGGAAGGAAGAAAAAGTACCAAAAAAAGAATCCTCCCCTACTCCTGTCTGCCTCATATCCTTACTATTTTGAAACAACCCCCATCCCTAGAAAGAAGCTCTAGAAATTAAAACAGTCTTCCTTTGTCTCTTGCCCTTAAGAGCTAGAGAATTTGATAACTCATTACATTTTTATAACACCCTGAGAAGTTTATATGCATCTTGACATCAAGATTATAAAAATAATGTATGTGTTTTTATTTATATTTAAATATGTCTATGGGAGACCATTTGTCCATGTTGTAAAGGGAAGAAGCAAAGCTGGCAACTGCTTTAGGCAACGGAGTAATAGCTAACATTTGCATATGTTTTCTCTGGACCAGGAACTGTTCTAAGGGCTTTGCACATTTCCCATGTAGACTCATGTAGTCCTCAGTACCCTCTGGAGTACATACTAGTATTTCCACCACTATCTTTGTTCTACAGAGAGGTGAAAGGAGGACACAGAGAGGTTGCTGTAAGTGCCAGTCCCTGGACTAGAGGGATTCTCACCCTAAGGTTCATGTAAAAGGCCCTGACTGGTGACTGAATGGGTGAACTACCTCATTCTGCAGTTCAGTTCCCTGATGCTGCTGAAAGAGACTTTCGACAGTTACTTCCTTATTCAGAACTTTGCCTGCAGGAGCATGTTGGCAGGTCGGAATCTTTGCCTGTAGGATAGAAAATGAGTGATTAGGGGAATGGAATGTCACATTTCAAGACATGTCTGAGAAAAAATTAGAAGTTTCTTCAACTGTTCCTCTCCTTTCTTTCAACCATGCTGTTCTGATATTCTTTTTCTCATTGACATAGTATAAGACCAGAAGAAAACATCGCATTTTCTCCCTAGGTCTTCTGGGCATTGCGGGATGGAGACTCCTTTGTCTGTCAGTGGTCTGTGGTAAAGGGTAGGCACACCTATGATGTTAAAGAGAAAGTCCTTCTAACATTATGGAATTCAATAAATAGCTTTATCTATGCAGCAATTATGTGGCGATCATTGAAGCGAAGATTGACCACATTTTCTTGAGGTAAAATAGGACTTGGGATGACAAAAACAGGATAGGTTTACATGCTGGTGAGTAAAAGAAGGGGAGGAGGTGGAGCAATCCAAGCAGGAGAAGAGCAATCAAGCCAGCAACAAATAAATACTATGAGATACCAATGGGTGGCCACATAGTAATGACAGGTGGTTCAGAGGGTCGTCATATAGGATCAGTGCAAGGAATTTTGGCACCTTAGCTGAACACCAAATTTGGTGCCTCTATAGAACCTGCTCTAAATGTCCTGCCTAAAATACATGGCATGTTAACCATCCCAGTGCTAGAAATGCCCTATAACCTACACGGTGACAGATATAAACTCCATAGTTCTAGAGATAAGCCCCACAGTGCCAGAGATAACCCCCGCAGTGCCAGAGATAACCCCCATAGAACTTAACATGCAACTTGACCACACTGTGTTCTGCTCCCTTTGAAGAAATGCATGTGGGGGGTCTGGGAGGATCCTCCTCCCACGTGGCCTCTGTTATCTCAGAGTAGCAACAGAAGTACTGCCACAGTCTACCACAGTCAGCACTGGCAAGGACTATCTTTAATGTTGGACAAAAGGGGTAGCTGTCTTTGGACCCCCTTTATAGACTAGGTCCAGGCAACTCAACTTTAATGCCCTGCATTAAAGATGGTCCTGGTTTATTAACAATGGGACAAAATTAGCAGTTACATTAAAATCATGAGACAGTTGGGAAATATGTAAAAAATATTACTCTCCCATTTAAAATTGTCAGCATTTTGTAGCCACCATTTAATGAGAAATTTTTATGGGTTGGACAATATCATATGCTCTCCCTAAACCATAAAATAACCCTAAATGATATTCTCTCCAGTTTACAGAGAAGGAAACTGAGGCTTTTGCATTCTCCTCTGTCTTCAATCCAGGTACACTGTATTTTTTGTCCTTAATTTTCCTTGCTCTCTTCTGCCACATATATTTTGCATATACTGTTATAATGCTCTTCCCCCATTTCCCAAACTTATAATGCAATTTAGGATATACCTTAGTGTGTAATTATACATTCATTAGTATCACAACCCACACTTATTTTCAGTTGCTTTCAGTTCATGTTTGTCACTTAGATAGCTAGAGATAGAGATAGATGAGTATGTTTATGATTTGGGAAAGGATTAAAATAGGTTCTTGAATCACAGTGAAAAAAACAAAAACTTCAAACAACTTTTTTCCAATTGTTTTTATTTTTCACACTCTATTTTCACTTTTTCTTTAGTCCCAACTTCAATCTTGGAAGAATCTGCTTCTTACTTTAGAGATCTTTCCCTCTTTTGCTTATACCTCAGTAAACAGCAATAACAACTGCCATGTACAGAGTCACTACAATGTGCAAAGCATATAATGTTTCATTTATCTCTTTGCATCATATTTCTCCCACATAAGGTCTCTAGCAATGTCTTCAGTTTACAGTTGAGGAAGCTGGGGTCCCAAGAGGTTAGTTAACTGCTGGAGTTCTCACATCCAGAATGGAGTGGCACTGGAATTCAATTCACATCTGATGCCAGTGTCTCTGCTCTGTCTGCCACAGGATACAATGGTTCAAATATTTAAACTTAATTTAAAAGAAATAATAAAGCAGTCATCTCCAATGGCAGAGGCTGCTTGAAATATATGAGTACATTCAGGTTAGATGCCAAGCCACACTTACCTTTCCCTTTATCGTGTCTATCAAACGTTCCCTTCTCTTCCCATCTCCACTTGCTCCTGTATAAAGAAAACTAAGAGTATCTACACAGTCACCTGGAATATGTTTAAGAAACTAATTTCATATTATCTCTCAGAAAAAAGATAAAAAGTAAACACTGTTTACTGAGTTTATTGAGACCAACTACTAATTCATCTATAGCAATGCAAAGAGTATTACTTGAATTTTTGGATGAAGAAGACCAGAACAGTTAAGACACGAAATCTAAGGACTTGATTCTTTTATTTTTATAAACATTTTTCTGGACAATTTCATCCACATGAACAATTAAATCACCAGCTAAATTCTGATTACCCCTACATCTAATATTCCAGGTAACATCCATCTGAAGCACTTCACAATTTTTTCTCCTTCTAGATCCACTTTAAACTCTTTAAAATTAATGAGGGTGCTAAAGCTTGTGTGGGTTATATTTATGAATGTTTACCATGTTAACAATTAAAATTGAGGAAAAAATGTTCCTAGTAATTATTTCTAAAAATGTTTATTACATGTTTAGCATGCATTTTATGAAAATATCTCCATTTTCCAAAACAATAAAAGTACCCAAGAGAGTGTCACTGTTTAGCAGTAACGATCCTAACAAAAATGTCTGAATTTCTCATATATTTTGCTATATTTAATCTGCTGTAATATTTGCAAAATATGTCATTTACATATATCTTGGAAAGATGAATATGTTACTTTTTTTAAATTTCATTGAAATGACATTGCTTTATAAAACTATTTGAGTTTAAGGCATGCATCATATATCAGCATAAGCACATGCTGTGCTCAGTTCTACTATTCAATGTATAATTGACCCCTTTTACCTTACTTGTTCACCTCCCTCTACCTTCCTTCTGGTAACCACTAATTTTATCCTCTAGACTAAAGATATGTTTTTGTTCCATTTTGTTCATTCACTTGTTTGGTTTCTCTATATACCACATATGAGTGAAATAATTTAGATGGAAACATAATCACAATATGATTTCACTCATATGTGGCATAAAAAGAGGTATTTTAATAGCACCTTTTTGGTTAAATTTTTGGTAATTGTGAATATTCTTCTTTGATACTACACCAAAGCTCAACAAGTGGTAGTTTCTTAAAGGGTAATTGTATTGTGGAATCTGAAATCATTGTTAAGACTCTGTTGTAATGAAATTTATTTGTCTATTGTGAACTTTAAATAAGTATTTTACTCATACAAGATCTTGTGATGTTACACATTGGTAATTTGAAAAATATTGTTTTACTGAGTTAGGCAGATCTTGCAAATGTTAGCACATTTTATCATATAGTATCTAAAAATCAATCTGTTAATGTCACCACTAGTCTTATTAGAAAGCTCTTAAAGTGCTGGGATATTCTCTAAATATTAGCAAATACATGCTTAAAAGAACTCCCAATTACACAAAACATACTAAACACCATTCAGGCAATGCAAATTAAAACCACAAAGAGATACCACTATATAATGGCTAAAATTAAAAAGGCTAACCAAACCAAGTGTTATAAATATCTGAAACAATTACTATTCTCCTATGGACAGAATATGGGAGCAAGATTACAATGAAGTATGGGGATATTGCTGAAGGTGAAGGATAAATTCATAATCTTTATCACAATCTTTTGATTGTGATTTCATCGTGTTGTGTATATGTCAAGAACCTATTGATTGTATGCTTTAAATATATGAAGTTTATTGTGCATCAGTTATATTCAATGAAACTCAATACTCAATACAAAATTCAATTGATAATGAAATTGGATCTAGAAAGTGAAGAAATATACTCAGAATACTTCCTCCTCTTAATATCCACATTTCATCTTGGCGAATAATACCATCATTGGTCAAATCTAGTTACAATATTCTCTATTTTTGCTATCATTACATGCAAAGGCAAGAGGAATGTTGGGAAATATCTGGTACTTGGTAGGCATTTAATAAACAATTGTTAAATAAAAGAATACCTCTTCATCAGAACACCAGTCACTAAGCAAATGTGAAAGCTAACTAAGATCACTGTAGTTACCAAAGAGATGCGGTTTCAAGACAAGCAAAATAGTCTATAGTAACAAGTTGCAGGTCAGTGGCTGCCAGCAGGTAGGGCTGATAGATGCAAAGGGACATAAAGAAAAGGTGAGTGTGAGGGGCAAATATGAAGGGACAAGCACAGAAAACATCATATATGTTCATCAAAATTTTGTTTAACGTCCGTAGTCCATGATTTCCTGTAAAATTTCTAATTTCATATATTCTGTTCAGGAATCAGATGAAATAGTCCAGGCTTTTGTTTAGAAGTATGATCACTATTCACAATACATCTCTAAAAAAGGTCCAGGTTACAACTTAACTTTTGGTATTTTTTAACTGCTGATATTGAGATTTAAGTACTTCCCCTTAATTATTTATAAGCTGTTAAATTCTTCATACAATACATATTACTGTTACTATTACCACCGCCACCACCACCAATTTATTCATTCTTTTCCAAAATTTAAAGAGATGAAGAAGTGTGTGCATTAGAGAAGTAGGAATGGAGAAATCCAACAAAATACAAATCAAATTGGCTAAATGTCATATTTAGAAAAACAGCATCCACTGTCAGTCCATTGGACTTCTTCATGTTTTGTACACAATTACCATTTTAAAAGGCAGTAACATTTGGGGTGAGAGAATAATTTGTGCCCATTTTATTTATTTGGAAATGATTTTACATTCGAAGAGTCATTTGTTTAAAAAAAAATTACACATCTTACCTCTTAAAATCTATGAAAATACCATTATGCCTTGTGTCTTCTTCTGTCACTGAATTTTGAAAGCATGTATGTAATTAATTTCGTCTCTTCGGTGATGGAAAATATTAAATACTGAAGATTGTTAGTAGCGCACTCTGGCGGCCAAGCAGTTTAGTACACCGAATCAGTCATACATCTAAGGTCCCAGGTTCGAGGAGACAACCAGGATGAACAACTAAATCTAAGTGTTTCTTCCTTCTTCCTCCTCTCTTCCTGCCTGCCTGCCTACTAGCTTTCATTCCTGCCTAGGCCATTCATTTAAAAAAAAAACAAAAAAGATTGCTAGCTCTACTCCTTGAGAGCAGAGTCTGGTACCCAGTGTTGTTCTAAAGACTGCCATGTGAGCATGCCAGTGCCTGGTTTGAATGTGTCTGGAGTCTTGGATGTTTGACTATGCTATGTTCTCCTACAAATAGACCTGTTTGGTGGTTTTATAGTGGAGCATAGCTACTGTGTAACCTTAATAGAACCATCCTCTATTGAGGAAGAGTGTCCTAATGTAGACTGAGTGTGCAGCTTCCCAGCTCAGGAAGGGACACCCACCTACCCAGTCATATTAACTTTGGAGATCAATGAGGTGACACGTGTTCGACTCAGATGTCCCTCACATTCTAGTAATTTTTCAATCACTTAGTTCAATTCCTTCCACTGGTCATTTTAACAGCTGAAAATTAGCCTACATTGAAGATTAGTAGCTTACTATTAGAGGAGGTAAGAATGCATTAGAAATAAAAATTATTTTGATCACTTATCAATTAATATAATTACCTAATAGATCAAATTGTAAAAGCAGCTGCACAACATTTAATCACATTATTAGGACAAATTATAACCTGATTTTAAAAATCAATATAACAACACAAAGGTCAGGCTTTTCAAAAACATATCAGCTATCAACTAAAGTTTTTAAATGATTTGTACATCAATAATAGCATTGCTTTAATTAAAACTATGAAGCAATTTTAAGAGGGAATATTTCTTCCCGTAGTTTATTTTTATCAACAAAGAGCAAATGTTAATGCAATTTCCCAACTACTATTTTCATAGGAAACCAATTATATGTTTCTTAATCTAAACAGGAAAACATGGTCATTTTTCAAACTCAAGATAGATGTTGAGAGTTTTCTAAAAATATGTGTTATAATTGCTGCAGTTTATTAAAATACTTTATGGTAAAAGTTCCCAATTGTGAAATATATTTTAAACTTCACATTTTGGAAAAGTAATTTATCATATTATCTCTTTGTGAATGCCTGACTTCCTTATTAAGGCAGTTTCTAGTTATTTTTTACTGGAAATCTCCTCATCGCTTGGAGTTATTCTGTTTCCTTTTTCACTTTACTTAATGAGTGACCTGGGTCTCAAGTAGAACCTCAGATATGAAAGGTCATGAAAAAACTGTTATGAGATGGTCCATGGCATTTGAATGCATATTGTTAGAGCTGGGCAGTTTCTCGCTCTTCATGTATCTTCTTCAAGTTACAATCATTTCTCATAATTTTCATGATTGATTTAGTGACCTGTGGAATTGACCCAATCTGATGATAATGCATGTCTTTTTTCCTCTTCATTCTTTCTTATTCCGTTTCTGTGAGTCATAATATCCCTGCAGGGAAATTGTGGTAGGAAAACACTATGATTCTATTACTTCTCTTGCTTTCCAATTAACAATATATTGGTATATATGCACATTCGTGTGTGTGTGTGTGTACATGTGTGTCAGAGAAAATCACACCAGAGGCATCAGTTAGCTTGTGATCTAAAACATACCACCTAATGGACCTGTGGCACGATAAGAGTTCACAGTTCGGTGGGCTGGCGATTTGGACTGGGCACAGTGGGGCCATTTTGCTACTCAAGGCTGGAGTCGTCCATGGTTCTTCAGCTGCAAGTTAGCTTAGTGGCTCTGCTTTTAAGACTGTTAAGCAATGGTGATGGGGCAACTGGGCTAATGGTCCTATCATCCCACCGGCCAGCCCGGGGTTGTTCATATGGTGGTTTAGGGTCTTAAGGGCAGCAAGAAGGTATCCCTCAGTACAAACACACTTGTCAATCCTCTGCTTATGTCACTGTGGTACTAACTGATTGACCAAAGCACATCACATAGTCAAGCCCAGAACTAGTGTAGCAAATTCCTTCCGAGGAATACAGGAACACAGGAACAAATCAGAGCTATCACTGCAGTGAATCAGGCATTCACTTCAATCCCCTAACGCCCTAAAAAAGGGCAATAAACAAGAAAAATGTCTTCTTTTAGGACCCTTTCTTGCTGAACTTGAAGTCATCGACTACTGATATGGCTTAGCCTGCTGGCTTAGGATAAACCACAATGATCATGGCCAATGGTTAAATCACTAAATACAAACTACATCATTAGGAGTCTATAATAAGCAGCTATTTAGAAAGCTCTAATAATCAAAAATTATTATCATATTATAGCATCAGATACTCAGTTATGCTATAGAGATATTTTAATAATATGGAACTGATATCAGTATAGTAAGCTAGATCAATAGAACAGAATATGAATTTTAGAATAATGTTCAAAAATGTATGCCATTAGTACTCAAAAAAACATTTCAAATCCGGAGAAAGTATGATTACATTTATTAACTCAACCCATATTTATTAAGCCACCATTATTAGTTCATGAACCAATGTTTTGAAAGCTTCAGAAGTGAGCCTGGTATTGTTCTAGAGACTGAGAATGAAAGAGTGAACCTAAAAGTCAAGGTCCCTGTTCTCTTAGAGTTTACCTTTTAATGAGAGGAAATATAAAACAGACAGGTCATCCAAAGCAACAACCACAAGAATAATATATTCAATAATAAACAAAATAAGAAAATACAGTCTGATAGTGACAGTTGTTATTAATGAAATAAAATAAAATAATGCAATAAAACTGTGATAGAGGAAATTAGAAATCTTGTTTGTACAGAACAGTCATGGAAGGTCTCCCTGAGGAGGGAACACTTGAGAAAAAACAGAAAATCATGAAAATAAATAATAATGAAAATAAACCATCTGTGAGAGGAGCAAAACTATTGGCAAATGCAAAACCAGTTTAAGTTGTTCCAGGGATAGAAATCAAATGCTTCATCTGAAAGCAGCAAGTATAGAGTTGGTATCAGGGGAAATCACTAAGGTCAAAGAAGAAGGTTAGAACAAGGTCAGGTGAATGTTGGAGGACATCGATGTTCAAGTTAAGATTTTATCCCACATGAAGGGAGCAGTCAGAAAAATGGTTTTCAGCCAAAGAAATCAGAGTTGGCACTGTGGTCTGATTTTTGTTTATAGAAGATTACACTGCTCCAGGTAGAGAATGAATTACAGTGGGACAAAAGTGGCATCAAAGTGATCATTTAGAAGTCACTTGTGGCATCTGAACAAAGGAATGCTGGCCTAGTCTAGCAGATCATGGAGGTACAGAGACTAAGACACAATATCAGAATTTATGGGAAGTAGAAGGAGGGAAAGAAACGCATCGAGAGCAACTATCAAACGTTTAACCTGAACAGTCAGGAGCCTGTCGGTCACTGTGCTAAGATTTGGGAATAAAATAGAGAAAAGTATGTAGGATTTGCCTTAAGAATTTTTCATCTACAATTATCTGACAAATAAAGCTAGATTTAAATATCACAGTTTTAAATATCATAAAGTCTAATTGGGTGAAAATGTCAAATAAATAAATAATATCTAAATAAACCAATATATATAAAGAGAAAAATGGGAGAGCTTTTTTAACACTGAGATGTAAGCAATACAGAAAAATACTAATGGATTAGCTATTTAATTTGTTTACTTTTATATATCAAAAAGCTATCATAAGCAAAATCAAAAGGTAAACAGTACCTGGAAAATACAGTCACAACATATATGACAGAGTTGATGTACCTAATAAAATATCTTAGAAATCAGTAAAGAAAAGATGAGTAACGAGTGCAATAAACAGAAAAGCAAAAATGCAAGTTAAGTGAAAAGAAATAATCACTTCTATAGGCAATCAATAATATAATTTAAAATAGGATATGGCTTTTAATTTTTACCTTTCGAATTGGTAAATGTTTGAAAACAGTAATAACCCAGGAGTTACCCTAGGAGTATAAAAATGACACTCTCTGGAGGCAATTATTTAAAAATGTGCATTCTTTTTTATCTGGAAAATTTATTGTTTGAAATGTGTCTAAATGGCATAATCATGATTGTGTAAGTTATATATGTGTTTACTGCAGTGTTGTTTATAGCAATAGAAATTTATCACAATAAGGAATTACATAAATAATGGTATTCCAGATGTTGCAATATAGTACAGCTAGTTAAAATTAATTGCAGAAAAAAAAAAAATAACTACTGACGTGGTAAATTGTTCATAATATGCTTTATATGATAAAAAGTGGTGCTTTGTACTATAAAAAAATCCAATAAAGCTGGCGTGGAGTAGGGGTTGAGTGCAATTCACACACATCCCAAGTTCACGGGTTCATGGGTTCACGGGTTCATGGGTTCATGGGTTCATGCTCCAGGACCAGGAGGAGCAATTGAGAGTAAACAACAGAAGCAACTTCCTGCCGGCTTGCCTCTCCTTGCCTTCATTCCTGCCTGTGCTTTTCCTTTAAATAAATTATATATATATATATATATATATGTGCCAAATATAATAGAATTTTGGTAAATAGTCATAGAGAAGTTATGTCAGTAAAGATACTCATCAGATTGCTTATAGTAACTATATTTGACAGTTGAAATTACAGGTGAAGTTTTTCCTACATGTGTCTGTGGTTTCAAATTTACACATTTCATGTATGTGTATAATTTCATAGTTTTATATTACCAAATAAAATACATGTATTTACAAAAGAGTAAGAATTCAAAACAAGAATTGTCACTAAGTCTGTAACAAAAAGAAAACAGTTGGAAATCAGACTTCCAGGATGATTACAGATAAAAGAATGCAAAAGCAAACTGCCCTGATACTGACAATAAACAAAAGGTCCCCATAGAGTGCAGACCATAGGGATGGAGCATGGATTAGAACAAAGACTTTCTGGAACTTGGAATCTGAAAATACTCAGATCCTTTTAGCACTCTATCAAAGGTCAGTCCATGGCTCACGACAGGGGCTGTGGGATCAGTCTGGTGATCCGACTAATACATCCAAGTAATACCAAGTCAAACTCCTCATATATGAGATTGTAGAAGCTTTGATTGTGGTCCAATAAGCCCATTTGTCTGATCCCATTCATCTTATGAAAGAGCCCCAAAATAATAAATTTTATGACTCTTGGTCTCCATATATAAGTTAACTAAATAACTGAAATTTTGAACACATAAAAATTTTAAAATACTATATGTATCAAACAGGTAACCCCTAAACAGAAAATAATGACCAATCTGTTAATTTGACATTTGAACATACAGAAATCAGAAACCAATTTTGAATTCATTGTAGGAATTTTATTTAAATTCACTTGAGGTCTCACTTGTAAACTAAGTTTTTTACAAAATAATTATCAACAATTGTTTTACATAGGAAACCGGTAAAACACCAATGATACTAAAACCTAACAGTACGTTGTGTGTGTGTGCCGGTGCATAACAGTACTTGGTATTTCCATATCATCTGTCACCTATGGTCTCCTAAGTCTCTGGTATGACTCTCCAGCTTTCGGACTAATGTTATTTAACTTTAAATAAAAATGAAAAGCTTTGCCATTTTGGTAATTTTCAAAGAGGATTTTGATAGTTTTTGAAAGGTTTTTTTTTTTTTACTGTTAATATCCATTCTCTTATTCTAAAATTGACATAACGTTATATTTGTTACAGGTGTACAAAATAATGATTCATTATTTGTATACATTGCAAAATGATCACCATAATAAATTTAGTTGCCTAGTTAAGTAGCAAGTAAGTTATCATTCATTTCCTCTTTTGTATTTTTTATATTAGTTTTCCATTCTTGATATCTACTAGATCCTTCTAGGGAGCTTATAAAAAAGAATATAAACTCACAGATACCGAGGCCAAAGGTAAGCCAGGCAGGTTAGCCAGTTACGCATGCGCCCTGAGCTGTGAGAACCACTGCTCTGGGTGAAAGGTACTCCTAAGGAAAGGGGGTGATAAAGAGCAAGGTAAAGAAAATCAAGAAGGAAGAAAAAAAGATAAGTGAACATTTCAGTCTCTGTGTCTTCTCTTACAGCGTATTTCTGTATTGAAATACGAGAGAGTAGCGATTAGAATCCGTCCGATTCAATGGATAAAGCCTTCAACACAACATCAATTCACTTCTCAAGAAGAGTGACCGGGAGCAAAGGAGTGTTCCTAAGGGTAAACACTCCCAACATGCACTGAGGCACAGGGAGTGGCTCAGGTTTCCAAGCCTCGCCTGCAGCAGTGAAAAGGAGTAATAATTAACAACGTCTTGGGCTGACCGTCCAGCGGAAGGGCACGCGGCTCTGAGCTCCCGGGGCGCACCGACTGAGCGCCGCCCCGCTTCCGCACGGGACTCCCACCTCCCACCTCCCAGACAGGTGAGGGAGCGCCTGCTGGCTGACCGTGTGTGCCCCGAGCGGTGCAACACAGTCTGCGGAGCAAGCCCCGACAATGAAGGTAAAAAAGCTCCTCTGCTCACAGTCTGAAAAACAGGTGAAAAATGGGGGACAGGTAGAACACTTCCAATCCACTCCTGAGGTTAAATTGAGGGCAAGTTATTAGAAAGCAGAATTCTTGAGCCGCTGAATTGAATGTGTTCCTGTATCAGAGCAGCTTGAAACTCCAGGTTACCTTAGCTTTTGATGTTTTTAAGAATACCCTTTCCGGACCAAGGTAAGCAGGCGGGGTTGCGGGGGAGGGGGAGCGGGCAAAAAATGAGGGAGTGGGGGAGAAATGGGCATGGAAATTAGTGTGAACACTGAATTAGTTCTCCTCTCCTCAAGGAATAACTCAGTGGGCACTTCACCTTGAGTTGTGTTTACCCTGGCAGACAGACTCCTGCATGACATCCGTTCTCCCTGCTCTGGAGGTTAGAGTACTATACTGGATCAGCGGACTTAAAGGTCTTAACTCAGAGTTAAGCTGACCTTTTGCTCCCACAGAGCCACAGAGGCATTCCCCTCCCCTCAAAAATTGAAAAAAAAAAAAGAAATGTGATATAATTTAAGACCTCACCAATCAATGAAAGAGTAGTCATCAAAAATTAATTGGGAGTCCATGCTTTAAGAATTTAAATTCCCAAGCAGGAGAGTCATAGGTTCAAATCCTAGCTTTGCCACTTTGCCCTTTAGCAGTTACTTAACACTATCTGAATTAAACGAGCCTGCTTGTCGTCTATAAAAGAAGCATCCTAACAGGATCTGCCAATAGGACTTTGATATGAACTAAACACCGAGCGAGTATTCTATACATGGTATCTGGGCTTAGCCATAAGAAATAAACACTTCTGCTAAAGGGGCCAGAACTAGGAGGGTGAGCTGAGCTGTGGGAACCAGTG
This sequence comes from Solenodon paradoxus, assembly GCA_004363575.1. Lineage (NCBI taxonomy): Eukaryota > Metazoa > Chordata > Mammalia > Eulipotyphla > Solenodontidae > Solenodon > Solenodon paradoxus. The sequence goes on along the minus strand of RJWH01001523.1, from coordinate 155,797 downwards.
TGGCAGTTCTGCAGCTGAACTGATTTTCTGGGAAGGATTCAAACTAGGTGAGCAGATAGCAAGTAGGCAGAGCATTAACGATCTGGGTAGAAATGAAATTATCTGATGTCTTGCTACTTCTCAAATAGAGCATGTCCAATTTCAAACTTATTTGCTGATTAATCACTTTTACTTTGAAAGGTCACATTTATATTAGTCTGTTATTTCTAAAATATGAATTTTACTGTAGGAGAGTTGCATATGATCCCATATTATGGAACCCATGACTTTTGAGTTTTATAAAAGGAGATGGTAACTTTGATAAAATTAGGTCATATAGTCCATGCCCTTATATTGAAGCATATATTATATATTATTTATATAGAAATAATGTAGACTTTCATTTGTGTTGATCAACGAGAAGCATAGAAAACATGCTGTATTGGTCTTCTTTAGTTACAGGAGGCAAAATTAGGAAATTTTATTTAAAGGGCACTTTTATTAATACTGATTTCTTACTAATATGAACAACTTCAAGGGAGGGACAATACTCCCTGTAGTTAGCAAAGTATTACCACTGTTGACATTTTATCTTTTTATTATATTAATATAAAAATTTAAATGGTATGTAGTTGATCCTAGCCTAATGTTATCAGTGTTATAATGGGTTCTTTATTCAAATTGCAGAGTTGATATTCTCCAGTATACTTACAATTGAATAGTGAAAGAAGAATTGTGGATAAAATTCTGAAGTCAACCAAGCTGAACATTACTATGTTTTTGTTCTCTAGGATCTGATTGTTTAGTATAGTTTACTACAAATTTATGAAACAATTCACTCCATTTGGAATACATTAAAATACCAGTATTTACTAAATATGTTTAAAAGAAGAAATATGCCTTTATAGTAAATAGATATTTTTAGAATACCTCAAACCAAGTTATTTAATTCTGTATGTCCTAATAGGCACATGTCCAAATAATGAGCAGTAGCCCCAACTGACATCAATCTAATTAACCATATTTGAGATTAATTTATTTTAATCACACAACCCCTTGTAAGTCTTTCTACTTAAAGTCTATTTTACTATATATATGTATATATATATATATATTTCTGTGACTTTTATATGTATAACATTTTATGATAAATTACTAAATGCTTTGATCAAAGAGAGGAAGAAAAAAATAACTAGAAATTATTGTGAAAAATTAACTTTTCAATGTATATAAAAATAGTGTAACCTATATGTAACATGTCTTTTTAATATAAAATTTAATGTTTAAAATCTGACATTTACTTTTACTTCCTAAAATGAGAAACAGCCAATACTTTTGATTGAAATAGAAATCTAATGCTAAGTCAACTTACATGTACAGTTTCATTGGTAATAATTCAGAAAGGGAATTTAGTATTGTTAGGGATATATTGGTTTCACATAAAAGTTTAGATTTATTTAAGTATAGATCAGTTGGAAATATGACCTCTGGGAGAAAAGCTGCTTCTAAATATTCTCTGCACTAAAGCCTAGATTAAGAAAGGTATTCTGTTGCAAAAATTAATGTCTTTCAAAGCTATCAAATAGTGACCTCATCACGTCATAATATCTCAGGAAGGAACCAGACTAAATAATATTACTGCTTTCAATAGTTCAACATGAAAATGTTTCATTTTTAAGTGGTAAGAATGTCACCTTAGTAGCTGGGATGGTAAAAGGGTAATTTCTCTGTCATCATCCCAATGCCTAATATGTGGAGCTTGAGAGGACAGAGTGCTGATAGTTTTGCAGACAACACATGAGCAGGAAAAGTGAGTCATGTGTCTCATAAAGTCAATCTTAGAATCTCTTAGAAGCTCAGACGATGCAGGAAATCCTTGAGCTGTATCAAGTGGAAATTCTAGAATATGCAGTTGATCAACTGATCATCTCCCTCCCACACTGAGTGGTAACAAGACGCCTTCAGTGCTGAAGTAGTTTTAAGCTGGCTTGCTTCTTCTGTTGCTCCTGCTTTCCTCATGGAATTAGTGCTGAGTAAATATACAGTGGGATATTAAAGGTTGGGCTTTCAAATGAAATCCCTCTGGTACTGACAGCAATGATGTCACATCAAAGTCCGGTTGTTTAATCCACATCCTGTTTGAGTCCGGTCTTAAGTTCAAGCGATATGATACATTTTTATTTTCATCTCAAAACAAACATTTCCTAATGGCAATCAATATCACTTAATAAAGTCATAGTTTTTATACTCTGCTCTCAACTTTGACCATTTCTGCAAAAGAGGAATATTCTTTAGAAAAAAATATGAAGTCAGATGTTTCCCAGAAAACTTGCTTTTCTGGACTTTTTTCCTGTTTTCTAAGAATTGGATAATGAAAAAATTATAACTATTTTGCCTTGTTTCCTTAGAGGGACAGACTTGTATATGGCTCTCTTCTTGTCTACTTCAAGGTTCAGGATAGTTTACAGAAAACAGCTTTATCTTGGAGCTGAATATATATTTGTAACTTTCCATTGCTTCTTTAGGTCAAAACAATTACTTAAAGGAAAAAGCCTCCTTCCTGTAATCTACTTCTTCTTTAAAATATACTTACTATTCTAATGTGATACTCTTTTTTCTTCTTTCTAGCAACTTTTATGAGTTGTGCACTATATGTTCCTTGTATCTGATTTAGAAAGTACATATAAAATGAAAAATAAAATACAGTTTCATATCTCTTAATTTTATTGTTAATATTTCCCTCTCTACATATTAAATATGTCAATTATTTCACATGTTTTATCTATAAATTTACATACATACACTCACTAGGTGATACAAAAATGAAATATCATACACCCATTCTAAAGGAGAACTGGTCAAATTTAATAGTCAAAATTTAAGTAAAATAAAATGTGCTTAGAGAGAGAGGTTTAAGTAATTAGAAAGCTACAGATATTTTGATGTGAAAGATCAAAGGTAGAAGAAATTCTCTTTTAATGGAGAATCTAAGGAAGTTATAAATTGTATTTTTTTTTTGGTTTATTGCAAAATTGTGACCATTTTGACACTTTATGTATCCAGGGGCCTCAAGAATAAGAGGATGTAGATACGGATACAGGCTATACTTCCTGTTTCTAGAAGAGTAACAGACACAGAGAAGTTAAATCATGAAATATATTTGAAAATGCAAAGGAATGGACCAGCTTTTCCACTTTAAAATCAGTTACCATTTAACTAATCCATGTGTAGGCACAGCAAACAGCTTTAAACAACTGTTTGATTTGTTTGAGGCTTTAACTCACTGGCCATCCTTTGACCTCCTAGTAAGTGACCATTGCAGATGAGCCCACAACTAGGTAGGATATAGATACAGAGCAGGGCAGGAGACAAACTCTTGATGCTCTCTGACACCCTCAGTTCTTAGCATTGTCTGCACACTGGTGCTGTTGGCTTCTGCAGGCTCAGGCTTCACTCTTGTCTGCTACTCAGACTGATTCTCCCTTACTGATCTTATCCTCTTTTGGGGTTCCCAGACCTGTTTGAACCTAAACACACCAAGAACTTGCAGAACTGTTGAATTCTCCAGCACTTAATTGCTGACGTATCTAATTCCTTATCTCTTGAACTTCATTCTGATTAGATAAAAAATAATAATTACAAAAAATTCATTAAATGAAGAATTTCCTTTCATATACAATGTTGGTCAAGTTGCACTGGTCCCAGGATTAGAGCCCTTAAGACTCAGTCTCCAAGTAAAGTGCATAGATTTGTAACAACTACCTCCTTTTTCATAGATGTTATCTTCTACCAAAATAACTTGCCTATTCAAAGTAAGACCTCTAGACTTCTAGACTTGTAATTTTTCCTTTTTTCATTAATTTTCTCCGTCTCTACTAATCACAGTCTCTGTTATCCTTTTCCACAGCCTTGAAAGGAAACTATCTCAGATCCTGAAATCTATCAAAGTTTTATAACTAGAAGATATTCACAAGAGCCCTACCAGATTTGAATTTGCTATGAAACATGATTAATTGGGAATATTGATTTGCAACTATTTGAATTCACAGACCTATTTCTCACTTCAGCAATTATTACTAGAATGAGACTTTTACCAAAACACATTTTTACCTTCCTAGTATTTAAGTTGTTTGAATATATTGTTTATCCAATTTTTAGACTCAGACATACTGAATATTGTTTCCTATTCAATCAATATATGTTGTCTATGAACAAAATTTTATTCTTTCTTTCATTTCCTTCCTTAAATTTCAATAAACTGTCTTCCTTCCAATGATCATAAAATAAGGACCTTTGAGGTTTCTTAATCATGTCTTTTGAAATCTTCTGAAGCTGCCTGTGATTTGTTTCAACATAGATAATAAGTTTACATTATAATTACATAGTAATTGTTTTCTATCTTTAATGATATTTTTGGTTTTTTATAAATACAAGTAGAGAGGAAATCAATCATGAAGTCACCACAATTATTCTTCAGGCAAAAGCTGTCAAGTTATGCTTTTTGATTGTAAGAAGATTCCATCAGTAGTTCTTTAGTTCAAAATATACCCAACTTCTAGTTCTGGCTGAAATATCAGAATAATTAGGAGATCAAAAAAAGTTTTATAAATTAATCCTTTGAGCCACATCTACAACTTTACATTTAATCAGTCACTAACACATACTAATTAGATTCCTTGCAGGAAAAATTCTAAGAACTGGATGGACACAGGTAAATAACAATATAAACCTTTTCTAAGAAATGTAAGTTGTAGTTGGTGAAGACAGATGATGTAAATCAATAAGTTTATTAATAAGAATCCTTTCAGATATTGGTTCACAATTAGATGAAAATAATGGGATAAGGAATAATGGATGTTCCATTCCTTGGATAAAGACTAGGTTAGGTAGGGAAGGCTTATGAAAGAGGAGACACTTGAACTGAGATCTATAACATGGGAAATGGGTAGCCACATAAAAGTTGTGTACTCCCAGTCAGAGAAGGAGTTAAGTATAAAGCCCTGAGACAGGCATGAGGTTAGGGAATGATGAAGTATAGTCAATGAGGACAATAATGAAGGGAGCGAATACTGAAGATACTGACAGGACCTTATGGGAGCTGATATTTAATTCTAATACTTTCCTGGAAGTCTTTGTAAGATTTTAATCATGCAGTGCCAAGATCTGATTTGATCTTTAAAATGATCATCCTGGATGCCATGTGGAGAATAGAATGTGGATACATGAAAACCAGAAAGGAGGTTCTATGCAGTAATCCAGGAGAAAGATGATGGTGGCTTGACCCAAAGTGGTAATATTGGAAATAGAAGCTTTTGAGTTAAGGTTATATTTTTGAGGTGCAACAAGGACTTACTTTTGAGTAGAAATCTATTTATAATGTAAAGAGGGAAAAATAAGACTGAGATTTAGTTTGGGTGCCTGGTTAGGTAGATGAGAAAGAATTATAGGGGTGGGAATTCTGGAGCATAAGGGAAAGTCAGTGGTTGTGTCTTTGCTTTGACATTAAAATGTTAGATATCTAAATAAAGATGAAGTAGGGAGCCACATGTGTCTAGAATTCAGCAGAGACACCGGACCAGAGATGATTTAGATTATTGGACAGAAAGTGTGTATGAAAAGGGAAAATTACCAAGGATGGATTACTTGAATAAGCCAGAATTTCATGATCATATAGAGTCATCAGAGAAGACTAAATAGTTGATGCCTGTGAGGCAGTCAGAAAATAAGACAAGCTTGTGGGTGCTTCTGTGTCTCAAAAGCCTCAAGGACAAAAATTGTTTCAAAAAGAAGGAACAATCAAATGTCAAATATGGTTGAGAGGTGGAGAAAATGAATCTTTGACAAGATAAAAGCCATTGGAGTGTGGGAGAAGTGAAGGGAGAGATGAATAATTGAAGAGATGGTAAAGTCTGAATCCAAGAGGAAGTGACAATAAACCTTCTTTGTATGAGTGATTAGAATGACAGAAACTAGAGGCAAAACTGAGATTTTAGAAACAAGAGCAAGGACTGTGTGTAGTGGACAGCTTAGAATAAATTCTACAAATGAGTAACTGGTTTGTTGGATTCATGGAGCACACTATGTCTTTGTCCCAAGGCAGGCTAAAATATCCCTGTGACTTCTGACCTGAAGAGTGAGTTTGCTTGGTTGATTAAGCTTCTGTTCTTTCTAGCATGAGACTTCCTCTCTTCCAATGATGTGTTATCTAAAAGGATAGCATTCCCAACTAGAGTAGCACCATGCATTGAGTTAGAACATATGAGTAGAAGGGAAGATAAGGCATAAATCAATAAAAGCAGTACATATTAAAGCGAGAAAATGACATCACAGCCTTGTAGATAATAGACTATGGGAAGACTTGGTAAGATCCCTCTTGAGCAAAGACAAGAAAGAAGCAGAAGCCTGGACCTGCAGTGATGTGGGTCCTATTAGCCAAGGAAATTTGTAGCAGATTTTGGTAGTTTGACACTCCAGTCAACTAGAAAACCTGGTGTTAGGGAAAACCATCAATTCTGAGTTTGGAAAGGTAGGTTTCTGTGGTATTGCAGAAATCTTTCAGGTTAGGTGAAAAGATGTGACTGTTTCTAAAAGTGAAATCTCAGGAATATTTGTGAGCAAGAAGATAATGAGATGGTCATAATGGTAAATGCATAAAGGGAAAGTAGTTAGGAGTTCATCTTGGAAACTATTGCAATATGCCTGGTGAAATGTAATCGTAACTTTCAGATAGGTTGTCTAATTTCAAGCTGTCAGTGTTCTATAAGAAAAATATTAATCAAGAATTCTACAAGGATGATTTTTCTTTTCTTTTTTCTTTAGGGGTGTTGTGGAGTATAGACAAATATTATTGAGAAAAAGATGGAAATAGCTTCTACACATATTACCCCAACCAAAATAACCTGATTGGAAAGGAAAAAGAGGAACATTCCCTCCCCACTTCTCTTTGAAATAAGAAATTGAACTTTTCTCTCTAGTCTGTTTATTTTGGCTATAACCACTATAGTTTTACAGACTTGAGGAAATATTCAATTTTTGAAAATATGGAATTACTATAGATATCATATTTAAAATATCTGGTCATACCCTAATATTATTTATGTGAAGACAGGAGGTTGTTATTTATATCTGACCACAGTTTCCAGAGCCTAATGGAGACTGGAAGGATATTGTTTCATACTTGAATAACACTTCAAGTCAGAGCCTGATTTTTACTGCCTGGAAAGTTAAAACTGCATTTTGGGAGTGGGGCAGGGTTTCAGAAGTTGGGTAGAGTTGCTATATTGGAAGAAATATTTCTTTTCCACAAAATCACAAAGGAAAGAATTCTTCTAGAAATACCCCAAAAGCAAACTTATTAGATTGACCAATCTTTCTTGCCCGGAATCTCTGTTTCTGTCATTTTCCAGTTTGCAGAGTACCTTTTCTTCTTCCCTGTGTACCTCCAAACATCGCCCTAGGATTTCTTCTCCACTTTTCCCATTTTAATCCTCTGTTACCAAAAAGAATCTTAATGATTATAAGATGCTTTCTTTTAGATCATAGAAGCCTTTGGAAATTTAATATCTTCTTAAAGAAAATAGCACTGAGCTAGTCAGCAGAAGTTTAAAACTGACTGAATTTTTCATAAGTCTCTATACATTTTATTTTAAAATGTAGCCACACCAAGACATTAAAAAAAATCATAAATTTTTATTTCTGGAAATTTTACTGTAAAATATTAAATCAGAAACATTTTTTATTTTACATAGTCTTCAGAAACATTAGTCCAGCCAGCCAGAATTCCTCATGTGACTTCTCTTTCTTCTTTTTTATGCATCTCAATAAAAAGTAATCTCTGCACCAGGAAACAGCATCTTCAAACATCCTCAGCACATCTGTGCATTTATAGAGAGATGAAACAGGAGGATGATTTCAATTCTAAAACCTGGTAGTATCTGAACTGTGGATCATTGAAAATGAAAAAAAAAAATCCTTAGAATGTATTCTAAATCAAATACTAAAAATTCAGAAATAGAAATCCTTTAAAAATAGAATTTTTGCCAAATTTAGACACAATAGATACATTCATTATTAGAAACATAGTTAATACAGCTACTATCAAGTGATTATCAACACAACTTTGAATCAGGGTCTCACTAATAAATTTGCAAATTGCTAGCACTAATCATGGGCCAGCATTGTGGTTTGTATTGTACTTTCTTAGAAGTGTTGCTTCACTTCTGTCTGTCTTTTTCCCTCTGTCCCCTATCCCCCAATTACCAGACTCCCAAACTGATTACCAACGGGAACCCCATATGTCAAATATATTGCTGGCTCATCTAGTATTACTTTATATGCCCAACTTAAGATCATGTAAACGATCATGAAAAGAGTTTTAGAGATGCCACTTAGAAATTCACTCAAAGTGAGTTACAGTTAAAACTCTCAAGTCTAGGATTATTTTCTTACAATTGAAGAATTTGGAGGCCATCTCACTTATCCTCAATACTAGTTCTCTTAGACATCATAAAAGATCTTTGAAAAGACTTAGGATGGATGAATTTATAGAAAATAAAAAAGTAACTTGTTTAATATTTTCTAAACTGTAAAAGCAATGTTGTTGAAAAGAAAAAGTAGAGACTTTGAAGACATTCAGGTCTTGTTTCAAGTGATCTATTCTAATACTTACTAAAGGTTTGAAATGGAAATAATATTCATATTTTACCGGGATGGTCTGAGGATTAAATGAGAAATGTCTCATATTCAGAGTTCATAGTAAACACACAATAAAATAACATTCTTCTCTTTCCTCCCCAACCCAACCCACAAACCCGTATATGAAAGGTGAATTTCAAACTTCCCCCAAATAGCTTTACACACTGAGGACACAATGAAACATTTCAATTTAAGTCAGAAACAAGTTTATGACTGTGTCACACAAATATACAATTAATATTATTCTTTTTTTGTTGTTTTAGGGTCTTCTCAGATGATCTCAAAAAGGGGAAAAAGATGACTATGATGGCTTGTCAATCTTCTTGGATCTTTGTCAATGAGAGGACATTCATTACCAGGTAACCATATACCTGAATTATATGTTATTCTACTCACTAGTCATTTTGTGGACTAGACATTTGTGGATTATACTACAACATTATGCCATTCTCAATAGGACATATGATCCACAAGACCAAAAATCTGAATTACCAGGTGATATACTGAATAAGAAGATAAATAAATTTGTCCCTAAAGATTGTTAACCATATCCTCTCATGAAACAATCACATATTTTATAATCAGTGATCTAATGTTGTTAAAATTTATATTTTATCAGTTTGGCCAATTTTTAGAAACAGCATTATTTGAAAGATCTAAGGATTCTTCTCATCAATGATATATCAAATAATTAACCCAATGGACCAATAAGACATTTCTATCACCCACCCCCTTCCCTTGCCCCTCTGAGCACACTTTATTTTTACTGCTTCCTTCTTGACCTTAAGTTGCTCAATAAATGACTTTCATTCATAGCTGTTTTTTTACATACTGCAAATAGCATATTAAGTTGATTTAGGAATATTAGAGCAGGGATTTGAAAACTCTTAGAGTAAAGAACTGAACCAGACTGATCTAGAGCACAAGGGAAATGCTGAAAGAGTAAAACAAAAAACCCAAGTGACACTGGAACATGACCCATGTTTTACAGGGAAGAGAAACAGGCCAAATAGATGATAGAGGGAAGTCAATGTAAAAAATAACAACAACAAAAAAAACAAAAACAAAAACAGGATTTGGCTACAGGAAGGCAGAGGGAATAAATAGAGTCAAAAATGGGATGCTAATCATCACTGGGTAATATGCATGAATGAAATGTAGAAAGTAAAAAAAAAACAAGACATGAAGAAAAGAAATTCACTTCTTCCCTTGTTAATTTTTCACTATGAGGTGCTCTTTTTGATCCTAAACATTCAGCAATGAAGCGAACAAAACTCTTATCTTTATGGAGTTACTTCCTAAAATGGGAGATAGAGCCAATATGCATGCTACATGAATAAAATTATACCCTATTAGAAGCTGAAAGGAATGAAGAATAAAATAAAGTGCAATAGGGAAGAATGAGAACTGGAAGTGGACAAAAGGAGAGATTTATTCATATGAGATATCCACATATCTCAGTGAAGAGGTCTCATAAGAGGAAATACCTGCAAGACATGAGCTAGCAAATTATGTGGCTTATATGGCTATGAATATTCCAGGCAAAGAGAATGGCAAATTCACATTCCTAAAACAGACTGATGCATGTGGGGTAGAGGAAGTGAGTGTAGGGAAGTGAAATAGGAAAAACAGCAGGAAAAGATGAGGTCAGAGATATAATGGAACCAGATAGCATAGGGTCTTATATCCATTGTGAGAACTGGACTATCCTACTTAGGACATGAGAAGCTGTTGAAAGATAAAGAAGTATATGAGTGACAAGATTGACTGGTTGCTATGTTAACAACAGACCAAAGAGTAGACAAAATGGAGGCAGAGAAACTATCAAAAACTGATAGTCCAGGGTAGAGATTATGGTGACTTCGACCAACATACTAGTATGGAGGTAGGAACTGAGAGGTGGTCAGTTTCTGGCTATATTTTGAAGGAAGAGAAAATGGGATTTTCTGAAGGTTTAGTTGAGGAGTATGAAAGAAAGAATAAAAAAATGAGTTCAAAGGTTTGGTCTAGAATAATGAAGTTATTCATTAGTTACTATTCATTCTAGTTTGGTCTGTAATAATGAAGACTACAAGAGGAGTAGAATATCAGGAGTTCAATCTGGACATTACATTTGCGATGGAGTAAAATTATCAAGGAAGTAAGTGTAGATAATGAAGTATCAGAGTCCAAGGTTAGAAAATAATGAAATGAAGTGGGAAAATGAGGAAACAAGAAAGCAAGACAGAAGTCTGTTTTGTGAAAAGTAAGCAAAGTGAATATAGAGACTAACAGAGAGGAAAAACAGTTACATAGCTGGTAATATAGCGGATAAATATATTTGGGGTGTCATTGATTTGGGATGTCAAGATAACTGAAGTGTTGATGGAGATACAAGAAGTAAGTTAAGGGGACAGGAAACTTGAGAAAATCTGATAAATTTATTTTTTAAATATTAAGTACAGATGACTGGTTATGCATAACAGCAAAGGTACCATCCTCATAAAACAAAAGGTAAAGGGATCTGACAGCTCTCCGAATGGGATAAGAGAGGGACATGGTACAGGATGGTCATGGTTGAAATGTAAGTTTGAGAAGAGAAAAAAAATAATTTAAAGATGAAAGAGGGTACTCCCTGGTGGCCTGGTGGTCTAGTACACCTGGGAGCAATCCCACTTACATCCCAAGGTCCTGGGTTCAAGACCTGAGTATGGGAGGAACAACCAATGTGATCAACTAAATAAAAATAAAATAAAATATTTCTCTTGTCTCTCTCTTCCTTCTTCCCTGCCTACTTGTCTTGATTCCTGCTGCCTGTACCTTTCCTTTAAAAAAAATAAAATAAAATATGAAAGAGAAAAATTTGTTAGTGATTTGCAGAGAAGCAGGAGACAAATAAGTTGAGATAGACAGAGGATGGAGAGAATAGCAGAGATTGTGAATAACAAGATAAGAGTCTTGCAAAGGAGCGAGAGAAGAACAGGGGAACAGCCCCAAAAGATTCTCTTGACAGCATTTGCCTGCTCACAAAAAGAAAATCATGGAAAGGAGAGAAATGTCTCCAAAGACAACAGCCCTGGGTCTACACCAGTATTTATCTTTGCCTGTTGCCTTCTGTGCAATAAAGAAGACACATTTACCACACTGGGAGGGAAGTTCAGAGAAGAAAGTGTATATAGCATAAGAGAAGAACGTATGAACCCATATGCATATTTCCTGTTACTACATTCTACATGACTCAGCTCATGAATTCCTTCTTGTCATCTGCCCCTGCCAGCACATTGCTAAACTACCCCTGATGCCCACTTCTCAGTCTGAGGTCACAACTTTTTACCTTTCACCTACTTCAGCCATGACACAGAAGTTCTTTAGTTTCTGGATTCTTGAGGAAGCTAGGACCTTTCACAGCCAGACTTGTAGACTCACCCTTAAGATTTGATGCACTCTAGGAGGTGGGATATGAGCAAACAGGGTAAAAGGGTTCAATTATATAGTAAGGAAGAACTGGACTGGTAGTGGAAAACTTAATGTGTTATATACTGATACTGATTTGCAATGATGTAAGTTATTAAGCCTATAGAATGTTATAATACAATTGTCCTTCAATAAAAATCAATTTAATTAATATAATATAAATAAATGAATAGTGAATAAATAAATAATATGTACTGTACATAGCTACCAGGTAACTCCATAGCAATCTACAGTCCCTATCTGCATTCATGGGCATCTCCATGATGCCTCCTTCCTTAACAAAACATCAAGACGAATATCATATAGGAGCCCATGTGTCCTTTTTCTCTTGTCTGCTCTTAGTAGTTTTCCTGTTCCTCCTAATCCTCACCATTTATCTGTATGTGTTTCTCTTTATCCCCTAGGTTCTTCTTGTCTTTGAATTATCCTTTTTCTAGAACAGCTTTCTTTCACATTCAAAGAGTTATGAATTATGTTCTAAATTGATTTCTGTCAATCAGTGGTAACTTCTCATGTGGATGTCTTCATTCCCTTCTACTTCATCTATGTAACCACAGTATGAAAATCAAGAGTTTTCACTGAAATAGACACCTATTCCATTCACTGGTAACTACCAAGTCACCTTTTATTTATAATATTTTAGTTTCTCAGTCTCAGTGCTTTACTTTCCCCATGACATCCTCCATGAACAGCAGCAAGATTTTAATTAGCCCACAAATCATTTGTGTATTTATTCTTTAACACATTTATATCTTAATTATGAAAGTAGTCATTTAACTAAATTATTAATACATTTTATATATTTACAAATTTTGAGATTTGAGAAACAATGTCAGCTCCAGATGTGGATAGAAACATGTAAATTGGAAAAATGAAATTTATTCATAATCCCAGTACTCAGATAAAATATACAGTTTTATCTATCCTATCTTCTACTGACTTTCTTTTACATAGTTGAGACCATACTGTATCTTGTTTCTCACACAGAGCATTATATTACAAGTATTTCTCCTGCCATTAAAAAAATCTCCTTAATAATGATTTTATTGACATCAGTGCACTCAGTGATAGAGAAATGTTATCATTATTTCCTTAACTTTGATCTTTGAGATGACTCCGTTTTTTTGAATACAGAGTTTACAGCAGTGGAAGTACTGAGATCAAAGCACACACTAGATTTAAGTTTATTCTACAAATAAGCTTTCTGAAAGATATTTGACAAGTTTTCCTTACCACCAACAGTCGAAGCTTTCCTTGCCCATCATACGCAGTGGCTTGGTTTTCCTGAGGTCAACTGTAAACCCCAAGACCTAAGCACCTTTCACAACCTGTTTCCCTAGATTACTTTGGTACCTTTGATGAAATAAAAGTGATCACATTTTTAGTTGAACATTTAGGGAAAGCATTGGGAAAACATAACTAGCACAAACAAATCTTCGATTTCACAAATGTTATTGCTCAGAGCAAAGAAAACCTTACTTAAAAAGGAGTCAGAAAGACGTTAAATGATAATAGATGATTCTTGGAGTTGGCCAAAATAATGGAAGCAATGTTCTTCTAAAGTACTTGAACAGAGACCCTATGTATTCTTCTCTTTGCTCCAAAATAGACTTCCAGTCTGCACTCTGTAGTATTTTGTTATGCTCTGAAAATAATTTTTATTGGGTGCACCCTTGTGACTCAGGCGGCTGAGACACTGTTGTGTGAATCACATACAGTCCAAGGACTTGGGTTTGAGTACTGAGACTGGATGAAAGCCAAAATGAACAACTAAATAAAGATATTTCTTTCTTCCTTGCGCTCTTAAATGCTTCTTCCTCCTCTCCCTTATTTCCTCTTTAAATATTTTTAATTTATACTTTCTAGTAATCAAGAACATGAGAAAGAAAACTAATAAAATTTGAGAACCACTATGAATTCCCAATTTATAATCGATCTGTACTAAAATATGTCACAATGAAACCATGCATTTGGGGAGAGGATATTCCCAAAGAAGGGGTTGCAATTCTACTGACCCTTATTTTTTGTTACACTTTGAATTGATTGGTTGTCTTCTGTAGCTCAGAATCCCTTTTAGACCCTAGAATCCATGTATTCATTTGCATTGAACCATGGTATAATGAAATATTGAGTATTTATGTAAAAATTAGAATTGCAAATAACATTTATCCAAATATGATTCATGGGCCACCTGCCTCCCAACCAGAAACTTGTTAACAGTACAGATCCTGGGCAACATCCCAGGGCTAAGTAGGTGATTTGGTTGTGTACTGAATTCTAAGAACCACTGCTCCATGGAGGAAAGATTCAAGTTTGAGAACTGGCCTCCTAACACAAACAAAATTCCAAAGTCTTGGAGAAATCTCTACAAAATAGTCAATAGAAATTATAATTAATGCACTGAACACATATGATACCCAACATGTCACAAATATGGTAAACACTTCAATTATTTATTCATTTAAAAAGTAATTATTCACCTCCTACTCTGTAGTAAGCATTGTTTCTGGTGAACAAGACAGAAATTACCAATTAATTAAGGTGTTTTTATTTTCCTGTACAGAAATACATGGAAATAATGGAAATTAGTAGGATAATAGAAACTGCTTAATGGAGAACTTGGTTTCAGCAAATTCCATGAGGATGACATAGGATCAATAAAATAAGAGGTCTGGATATTAATATCATAGTAAGCAATATAATATTTATGTCTTATTACTGGGTGAGAATTCTCTGAGTTGAGAAACCTCCCTAGGGTGAAGGATGTTGGCATGTTAGTTTTACACTCAAGTGATTAAAGTTTCAGTTGCTTCTTTTTAATCGCCTGGGATCGTCATTGCTCTACTGCTTCACATGGTAATATTCTAAGTGAACTGAGCAAACAAGAGTTTAAAAGTTTCCGTACGGTTGCTCTCAAGTACTTTTCTTTCAGGTTCTAGGTTGAAATCAGGCCACTTGAGAGTAGATGCGTGAATGCCAAGCCTGTATTTGACTAAAGTTCAAATTCAGTTTTAGAAT
This sequence comes from Solenodon paradoxus, assembly GCA_004363575.1. NCBI lineage: Eukaryota > Metazoa > Chordata > Mammalia > Eulipotyphla > Solenodontidae > Solenodon > Solenodon paradoxus. Next base: position 140,653 of record RJWH01001523.1, on the reverse strand, counting down.
ACAGATAGAATTTCACTCTCAGAATCTGTTAGACATTTTTTGCTTCCTACTTAGAAACTTAATATGCACACTTGCGGGCTGCAATTCTTCTAACAGCTGCCAAAAGGCATGTGTGTATTCCTGTCCTTAGTAAATAACTTTAATTAGCATGATGTAATAAGTTCTAGCAGAAAGTGCATTATTCCAAAGTTTCTTTTTCCAACCATGTTAGCCAGCACCTTTTGCTAAAACAAAGGAATTAGCCATTTACACCTCTGATCACAAGTTCATCAAAAAGAGCCTGGCAGGTAGAACCACTAGGCAATGTGTGCCCAGGTTCCACAGCCAGGGTCTTCTCCTGGTCAGTGGAACTGAAGGAAGTTTGAGAGCTATTTCGGATCATCTCCTTTAAAAATGAGAATTTTTTTCTACATGACTTTTTTATTATCTTAAAATTTCCACTATTCATATCAGGGCATAGTAAAAATAAATTTTCATTAAAAGAACATGGATATAATATATTACTATGTCGCAGAAAGTTAAGTAATGTCACCCCCAGATATGTGAAAAAAGTCATTTATTAAACTTTCTTTTCTCTTTCAGTGAGTACATATTGCCAAGTTATCAAGCATATCGATGACTGTTATTACAAATAAAATTCATTCCAGATTTACTCTTTCTATCATTTCAGTTCATTAAAAAACAGTAAAATCATCTGTGTGCCCAAGATACACTGAAAATGTATTGGAAAGTTGTACTGAAAACAGAAAGTCTAAAGAATTCAAAATTAAAACTCTACGAAGAGATCACACTTGTGGACTTTACTTGAATATGTGAAAATGTTATCCCACTGGTAAAAGATTATTTTTCCCTGTAAAAGCAAGTCAGGATTCAATTTTCCATATTTTATTCTCTAAATAAATAATTACTGAGAACATACCATGAGCCAAAAGCTGTACTAGCAGCTGAAATGTCAAATTTTAAGCAAAAACAGGCAAGAACTCGTCTCTCATTGCAGTCTGAAGCTTCAGATATCAAACTTGACCTTTCGTTATTACAGGAGGGCTTGTTAAGAGAAAAGAGTACTGGGCCCCATTCCCAGTAGATCTGGAGTGGAGTGAGTGTTTATGTGTCCAGCAGGTTCTTAGGTGTTTAGATGCTACTGGCCTGAGAATCACAAATCTAAAGCTTTCTGAAGAAAAGGAAGCCAGTTCTATGAGAGAATAAGGATCTAGCCTAAACAGGGCGTTGCAGAGATCTGAAGGAGGAGAGAGCTAACAAGATTAAAGGGAGTAGGCAGAAGCGCATTCCTCACACAAGGAGTCTGCTGGAAACCCTTCTGGTCAGAGAGAGCAAGAATTCCAGCAACTGAAAGGTACCCAGGGTGGTTGAAGTACAGGACACAGGGGAAAAGTATTTCTTGAAAAGAAACTAAAGAGGAAGGCAAGAAAGAAAACAAGCAGAACACAACCTACCTACCATGGTAAGAACATGAGGTTTTTATCCCAAGAGCCATGGGAAGACATTTAAGGATGTTAAGCAAAATCAAATTATATGATTCGATAATGTTCATTTATTCTAAATATAGTGTGGAAAATAGAGGATGCCCAGAATAGAAACAACGAAGTTGCTTTATATCTCTCTATATATATCATCTACCTAACCTACCTATCCACATACATATGTATTCATGTGTATATATGTATATATGTATATGTATGTCTATTTTCAAATGTAAGAAAAATCAGTATTCAAAGTCAGGCCAGCACTACAGAAGAACTTTTATAAAAACTGGTATCTCTAGCTCAAGCTCGCACTCATGTTAGCACCCTGAGGATCATGTTGTGTTTCAGATCCTCTAGCAATAATCCAGTAGACTGTAAAATAACAGACAGACTTCGTTAACAGGATAGGTAACTTAGCTCTCCCAAGAGGATAAGTTGCATTAGACTGTGAAGCCATGGTAGTCATTCTCAACAAACTATTCATACACAAAGGGTGTAATTTTACAGTTAACCTGCATCTGCATCTGCTCCAGTAATGACTCGAGTTCTGTGGCACACCTGTGTTTACTTTTCAACTGGTTAAACAACTGAGAAAAAAAAAAAGACTGTATGACTTTGTTTTAGAAAAATCTGAAGGAAGTTTAAATCATGGAAGAATGAGACGCAAGACCTCCAACTGACCAACCCCTGCCTACCAATGCAATTACTCCATTTCCTCATGTCTACACCCAGCAAGTTCTATTTAGCATTCGTAATCCAACTACTTCTAATCATCTAATTTAAACTGCAATTATCTCTTTTTTAAAGTGTCTTATTAAAGTAACATTGGTTTAAAACATAATACAGGTTTCTGATATAAGGTATTATAAATCATCTGTACGTATAATGTTATGTTGACTGTCAAAAACTCCAGTATGCATCCTTCACCCCATACAATTGATCCCTTTTACCTGATTTACCCAATTCCCTTCCCTCTTCTCTCTGGTCACTACTATTTTGTTCTTATGTATGAGAGGTTTCTTGTTTGTTTGTTTGTTTGTTCATTCATTAGTTTTGTTTCTTTATCTTCCACATCTGAGTTAAATCATAGTGTTTACCTTTTTCCATCTTACTTATTTCATTAATTAGAATACCCTGTAGGTCCAACCATGCCTTGCAAATGGCAGGGCTTGATCTTTTTTAATATCTGAGTAGCATTCTAATGTGTAGATATATCACATCTTCTTTATCCGCTCATCTATCGATGGACTCTTAGGTTTTTACCATCTCTTGGCGATTGTAAATAATGCTACAATAAACATGGGGATGCATGTATCTCTTTGAATTACTATTTTATGTCTTTTTTTAAATACTCAGAAGTGATATAACTGGATTATATGGAATTTCCATTCTCAATTTTTTAAGGAATCTTCGTACTGCTTTCCATAATGGTTGAAACAATTAACACTCCCACCAGTAGTGTATAATGGTTCCCTTTTCTCCACATCTTTGCCAACACTTGTCTCTCAAATTTTGGTTAACAGTCATTACCACAGGTATAAAGTAATAATTAATTGTTGTTTTGATTCACATTTTCCTAATAACAAGAGATGTGGAACATTTTTTCATGGAGAAGTGCCATTTCATATCTTATGCCCATTTTTTAATGGAACTTTTTAATTCTTCTGTTGTTGAGTTTTATAGGTTCTTTATATTTTTTGGGTATTAAACCCTTGTCCAATGTATGATGTGCAAATATCTTCTCCCATCGCATGGATTATGTTTCATTTTGATGGATTTCTTTCTCTGTGCAGAAGTTTTTAGTTTGATGTAGTCCCATTGTTTATCCATGATCCTGTTTTATTATTCTCTTAATACTTGTTCCTATATATAATAATCATATTTCCTTATTTTCTTTTTTGTTTTATTCTGTCTTTCACCTGGGAAATTAAGTCCATTACTTGCAGAGACCTCAATGACTGTGTATGTTGAGGTACCTCCAGCATCTGTTTAATTATTACATGATAATCTCTCAGTACTTTTTTGTTGAATGTGAATTAGTATGGGAGTGGCTTATCTCAGAGAATTAAGTTGGTATATTATTATTATGACTTGATATGTGTTACCCTTACATAGTGTTTCATATCTAGGGGCAAGATAGTTATTTACATCAGGGATTCTCTCTAATGTGCATACAAACTTCCTGGGCATTTTGGTTAAAATACAGATTCTGATTTCTAACAAGATGTTTTCCAGGTGCTCAAACAATATTTGGATAGGTGTCACTCTTAAATTTCTACAGCTTCCCAAAAATGTCTACATCCCTGCTTCCCTGAATGTATGACTATTTATGTTACATGACAAGGGAAATTAAGAATATGTCTGGTGACTTAGCAGTTAAGTCCTCCAATGTAGACCACTCCATTCCAGGGACCTAGTGTTCGAGATCCTTCTGAAAGGAACAGCCAACATGAACAATTAAATAACATAAGCGAAATGTTTCTTCCCATTCTCTCTTCTCTCTCCTGTCTGCCTGCTTGCTTGACTTTATTCCTGCCTGGACCTTTCCTTTAAAAATAAATAAATAAAAGGGAATTAAGTTACAGATGAAATTAAAGTTGCTAATCAGCTGACCTTAAAATAAGCAGATTATCCAGGATTATCCAGATAGACATAATGTAAACTCAAGGGTCCTTAAATGTGGAAGGAAAGGCGCCCCATCCAGAAAAATTAGTGTCCAAGTGATGCTAGTAAGAATAATCCTTGACCATTGCTGGTTTTGAAAATGGAGAAGGCGCCAGAAACCAAGGAACATGAGCGGGTCTCTGGAAACTGAAGAAAGCAAGGAAAAGAATTTTCCTTTAGAAGAGAAAAAACTCTGCTAACACCTTGAATATAGTCAGTGAGACCCACATCTAACTGCAGAACAACGATAGTATGTTTTTGCTGTTGTCTAAAGTCAATAATCTCGAGTATCATGTTATAGCAGCAATAGGAAATTAGGCCAAACTTCCTCTGAAGGAATGTCTAATAGAATTATTACTTAAATACTAGAGGAGATTAAATATGTTAATAATCCACATATATGCTATTATTTTAATTCTAGTGGTGATGACCACCTATTTGAACTTGTAATCTACCAGTATTAAGACTTCCCTTCTTTCCAAAAGAATAATATCACCTTGATTCTCAGCATCCTAATATATAGAAGAATGAATCTCAAAGTGTGTGACCCCTGGGCACATCCAAATCACCTCAGAACATTTTACAAATGTCAGTTCTCAAGATCCACCTCAGACTTACTCAACAAAGAACTTTGAGGGTGCCACTCACAATTCATGTTTCAAGAAGCTCTTCAAAGTGAGTCTGATGGCTCACTCCAGTTATATAACCTAAAGTAACTCTATGTAGATATAAATCTGTGTACCATCGCATTTCTTGTTGTCCATACATATTGGGGCACCTCATTTTTCTGTAGCTTTCTACACTATTTTCTTGGGCACTAAATGTTTCTTTTCCTGTTCTTTCCAAAACAAGCAACTGCAAGAAGACACAAACTATTTTATCCAGGTAAAGCTAGTTAAAATACCTTACTTTGGATAAGAATAGAAATATGACATTTGGTATTGACTTGCAAATAATTAGTGACTCAGACAACATACTTCTCTGCATTTTAATCCAGAGATAATAGAGCACAGACTTCTCTCTTTTTTCCTTCCCTTTCCACAGACTGCATAGGCTGCCCAAAGGAGTTAGCTACCTGTGATAACAGAAAACAGATATGCTGTGGAATCAGACCAAAATGGAAAAATGGATTGTAAAATTCTTTCAAGTTATTTTTTTCATAAAAATCTTCAGAAGACAAACCATAAAGGAAAAGAAAGTAGTTAAAAGTTTCCTCTCATTAGAGGTTGTTGGAAACATGTTATGTGCTAAAATATTAAATACTGATATTTACCCTTGTAAAGGAATTCTCTTCAAAAACAGACATCAGATCTAGAGCACATTCCTGCTTTCTTCAGAAGCACTGACATCTGAAAAATGACACAATCCTTCTTTGCCTCTCCCTTGTGTCCACCCTTCCATGTCTTATCTACATCAAATAACATTGTTCGGAGTCAATAGAGCCTCCCTCTGAAACTTTGGGGTTTGAGTAATTATGAGAACATTTTGGGAGCTTTTCCTTGCTGTATGTCAATGAACTAGCTCTCTCTTCACATGTCATTTTAATATTGTGAAATCACTCCTTCATCTTTAATCCTTTTGCTCTTGTTGACCTGGGTCAGAGAAGCTGACACTGACTCCACGGCCTTTTTTACAGCAGTAATTCTGAAAAGGTTAATAGCCCAGAAAAATATGAAAGTTATAAAAGGCCAAAATCAGCCAGAAGGTGGTTATGTGGTAGGGTTAAAGAAATCTGATTCTATTACCTTGTTGATTAGATTACCACTGAATTGTAGGAAACTCCATGTCCTTTTTCTCATCTGTGTCTGCCCTGATCTGAGGATAGACCTGCTTGGAAGAGCAGAGCAAACAAATCACCTACATCACCACTCCCGAGAGCCAGCAATAATTAATGATCTTCTAGTAGGGCTGCTAGATTAATTAGAAACCTGTTTTTCACAAAGGACAGACCCTTCCTTCAGGAAGTTAGGAGAGTTAGACAAACTGATAGCTCTCTGATAATTTAGAGTTCACATTTTACTTCAATCATGATAGCTCTCCTCTTCCCAACTTCTCAGTTTTCAAACTGTGGAAACTAATCCCTTTATTTGCAGTGGAAATGGGAATAACCTACTTTGCTAGCTGAGGAAGCTCTCTATGCAAAGGTTAAAGGCATTCTTCTTTCTTCTTCAAAAAACCTGAACCTGTGACTGTTAGTAGGAGAGAGGCTGCAGAGTTTTGCACTTTTAATTCCAGGATTCAAGTTAACAATAGCAAACTATTGAATAGGTAGTGAGAATTCTGCTACTACTTGCAGACATCAGATATATAGAATGATGGTTTGTTTTGGCAAATGGTTTAATGATAAGGTTCTACTATTCTTTTCTGTTGTCCTCATATTTGCTGGTTCTACCTTTCCAAAAACATATCAGAGTTTTTGTTATATTCTTTTATGGAAGTAAAATTATTAAAACATGAATGTGTCTATTTATGTACTTTGAATAGTATACAGAACCATAAAACTTAAAATAGAAAACAATTCCCAGTAAATGATCAATTTGTTAACATTACATTTTATTTCATAATTACTTTAAAACTCATTAACTTTTAAGTTAAGCTGTTTGAACTTAACATGGAATTGTTAACTAATCTCATTGCTATATTTTAACATTATGAACAAAATCAGTGAGGAGGAAACTAAATGTATAAGAGAGCAAATTAATATTTTTATTCTGACTAGTTTTTAAATTTTTTGAAGAACTATTTCAAACATTTTAGATTCCTATTCTTAATCATAACGCACGCAGAGGGGCATTGTTTCTCATGCTGCTGCCACAATGCATTTCAGTGGCCACCTGATATAGAGCCTGAAAAAATTTTATGTCTCTTAGAGGCAGAAGTAATACAAACTCAGGAAGCAAGGCCATCACCAAAATGGATTGTATTTTCCTGTGAAGCTTATTTTGTTTAAGGGGCAGTCTCGGAATGATGTATTTTGTGTTGGGTTACAGCCTATGACAGTATTTCTCATTTGCCTTTAGTGACTCCAAATTATAATCATCACTTAGTAAAGAGTAAACAGGATTTTTTGGTTTCCAGGAAAGAGATCAGATACCCACTTAATTATGCTGTGAATCATTATTAAAACAAAAGAGCAAACTTTCATTAAACAACTAATATTTGACATCCATTTCATCTATAGATATAGGGCATGATTCAGTTCTAGTCATCATGCTGTCCAATATCCATGCATATTGCTTTTCTATTAAATCAAATAATCATTGCTTCTGCTAGCCAGCTAAATAGCATGATAAGATTGGGGAACTCATTTCTTGCTAAGTTCATTATTCATAGCAAATGTCAGAATGTGGCTAATTTCCATCTGCTAAGCAGCTGCAATTCGGGCCACAAAGTGCAAAGTACACCCAAGCATTTTATGGGTAATTCTGGGTCCACTATTACTTATTAAAACTGTCAGGGAACCTTAAAGGAACAGGAGCCCTGAGCTCTCCTTTTTCATCCCCATGTGAATTCTCTTGTGACTGGCACTCTTTCAAGAGCTATAACCAATAATTCAGGGTCTCCATCACCCTCTACCAGGATGCTCTGCCTTCACTGTCAGTGCAAGATGCTAATTTCTCTTCTGAGGATGCTTATGAGTATGGTGCTCATTTAGTTAAAAGTTCAACTTATATGGAAGTTTTCCACTTCTTAATTTTGTATAAACACGATACAATAATATTCTGTTTATTTTAAAAGAAAAACTCTTTTGTTATATATTGTGCTGCATTATTTTTGTGTTCCAGAAAATCGTTTTCCAATGGATCATTTGTAAAGTGTACACACAGGCTCTTTGAACCTTGTGTCTACTCCTTCTATATCCCTGTGGTTCTAGGCATCATAAATTTGTAAACAGGTTGGATTTAGAACCTAATTCTTAGCACTTATTTTATAAATTTCTCAGGGCAAATCCATGCTAAGCAGTATTGTCTAAACTAGATGAGGATCTTTTGGGGCTAAGAGGGAAAAATGGACATTTATGTGGATCCCAAAAATTTGTCATCTTACCATTGACAAGTCACTGTGTATATTAAATCACTGTTCCTTTCCTTGACTAGAACTATCCAGATAACACTTTCATGATTAAGTTTGGATCTCCTAAATCGTATAATCTCTATATTAATGTCCCTTCTAGACTTTAGATTCTTTTCTATGTGCGAGGCATTTTGATCACCTTTTCAGAGAACATAGCCTTTTTCCTGCACCTCTATCCCAGTACTGTTGCAACTCAGTCTTGCTGCCTTCATGTTGTCCTGTCTTCCATAAGCCCTCAAGGGGCCTTTAATAGCATTATGTTTTCCTAGTGCCTTCTGCAGCTGTCCATTGCCTGCAGGGTGAATTCTAAGCTTCTTACAGTGCTGCTCATGAAACTCCTACAGCTTCTACCAACTTTTTTTTTCACCTCTCCCCATTTTAAATGCTATCTTCGTAGAATCTCAGCTCTGAGTTTCGTCCACAAACACTTTAAAAAAAGCTTCATGCCCTTGTTAATATTCTCTTTGCCTGGTAAGCTCTTCATATTCTTTTTGTTTAATCCTTACCCTCCAAAGTTTACTATAGGTAGCTTCTGTTCCCTGAAGCTCTCATTTACCCACAGAATATGACTGTTACCTCTTGATTGTATTGACACAGTGAGGGAATGAATGTATGAATGAATGACCTTTAGTATAGGCCATCTGTTAGAGGTCATAATTTAACACATAAACTAATCATCTCCAAAGGTTAACCTGGTAAGTTTCATATCTATCATTAAAATATGATGTTGTCTTAGTATTTGAATATATTCCCTTACTGTTCACTTAACTTCTGAATTTCTTTTCTAATTCTTCATTTTACATTGCAATGTCAACTTGCCTAGTTTTATCCCAACACTTTGACTGTGATTTACTTATTCTCTCTACTCCAAAATTCTTAAAAGTGCCATTAATAACAAGATCTGCTGGCAGTGAGAAAATATGAAAGATCTCTGTGATATTCACTTGTTTTGTATTACACATGGTTTATGAGTTGGCCAATTTTCTCTGCAAAGGGCCAGGTAATACATATTTTAGGTTATATGGGTCATATGGTTTTTGTCACAACTACTTAACTCTGCATTTATAGAAGGAAAATGACACAGAAAAAAACCAAACTAGGGTCACTATTTTCCAAAAAATCTTTATTGGCATAGGACCACAGTTTGTCAACTCCCTGGGGCATTTGGAGACGTATTCCCATGAAGGAACATTTAGATGGGCTCTGTTCCGGTACAGAAACATTTTCCAAGTAGCTTCTTCCCAGAGAGTTCTAATTATACCTACATTGTCCCAAGGTAATGCTTTGAAGGGTAGCTGTATCATTCCTTATTGTGCATTTTTATTGAAACAGAAACTGAGGTGGTAAGATTATGTAAAAAATTAATGTGCTTTAATAACAACTCTCTCAGCTCAGCATATGAGGAGTTACATCACAGTGGAACCAGAAATTTCTTCATGCTGCCATGACACTCAATAGTGAGAGCTACAGATGTATTCATGCTCTCTACTAGTGCTGTAGTTTTTAGGAAATAGCCCATAGCAGTGATGTTGGGGCACAACCCAGGTGTGTTCCAGGTGGAATCTGAAATTGTCCCCCTCAGATGCAGAGGGAATGGAGAGACTGAAGAAAGCATCTGGCTACTCTGACTAGTAAGGAGCAGGGTGAGTGAACAGCAGCGTACTTATGAGATGCTGTCTTGGACAGCTGTGAAATGAGTAATTTTTGCATCCCCATATACCAAATATCAAAAATTTATAGAGTTTTTGACCATGTTCTGTCATGTATGCAACCCAAGTAATCTCAACATGGTATACACTCTCCTTGAGCAGCTTCTGGAGCAACATTCCCAGGGGAAGGGGATGAGAAGTCCTCAACTGCCCAGGTACAACTTGCTCATCTATCCAGTGGTCACATTCTTTTGATTGCCTTCCCCAGTGAGTAAATCCAAGGGACCAAAATCAGAGTGCCCTGTGATATTTAGAGCAGAGCTCTGTGTTAGCACTGTAATTCTAAAGTAATCCCATTGGGAATTGCAACAGTAATATACAGGCAATCTGTAGAATTTTTTTTTTAAATATGAAGATTGTGTAAAGTGTATCAATCCTTGAAAATATATATATTAAAAATCACAAGTGAGAAAAGTCAAATAGAAAGAATATGCTTATTCTCCCAAACATGTAAAATCAATATACATGAATATTGTCATTCAATAAATATTTGTTAATAAGACTCTTTTGTGAGTAAGTTTCTGCTCTAAGTACTGGGAAGACAACAATAAATAAAACAAAATTTCTGCCTTCTTGGCATCAGCATTCTTAAAGGAAATACATTGAGAATCAAAGGGACATCAGTGAGTGATCTATTTGGAAATAATATAATGGTATTTTCTGCCCATGAAGTTAGTTATATTAAAATATTGTTTCCCCTGTTTGTATCTGTCATTATTTTCCAGAAAAGGAAGGAAACAGAAAGGAATGAAAGGGTAGAAGGTAGACAGGTAGGAAAGAAGAGAAGAGGACGAAACTTCTTTTTTTAGACTTTGTTGTTCATTTTGGTTGTACTTCCTGGACCCAGTTTGTGAAATCAGGTCCTCAGGCTTTATGTGCACTATGCCGGGTCCACAGTCACAATGCCTGAGTCACCAGGGCATGCTTGTGTCATTTATTTTATTTAGGAATCAGGATTTCTCTGATCATTTCATTTAAGTGGTATTTGAGTTCTTACTATGTGCCAAGCTCTTTTCTATATATAGTATGAACACACAGGAATACAGTGTGAACCAAACACATAAAAATACCTTACTCTACTCACATGGAGCTACAGTCTAGAGGGAAAGACATTATGTGATAAGTAATATATGTGTATATTTACACATATATATATATGCTTAGAGATGTCTGTGGGGCAGAAGGAAGGAGGAAAGCAGGCTATGGATGTTGGAAGAAGGCAAACTTTTAGACTGTTGGATCAAGGACTCCTTGAGAAGGTGACTTGTGAGTAAATAGTTAAAGCAATGTGATGGTATTGAGTGGCAGGAAGAACCACTCTGGGAGGAGGGATTAACAAGTACGGAGCCCTGAGGTGAGAACATACCTGAAGTATTCAAAGGAATCAATGGCTTAAGTATAGGGTAGGGGATGAAGAATTGAGTCTCAGGAAATGAGATAGAATGGGAATAGCATACCAGGTCACATCTAGTTTTTGAAGTCACTATAAGGATGTTGACTTATATTCTGAATAATTGGAAGATTCTGTACAGTTACGAGCAAAGATGAGATGATTATGTTTGTGTTAAAATGATCCTGCTATTAAACCTGACAACAGATCCAGGGATGCCTTCAAGGCTCTTGCAATAACTGGTTCGAAACTGTTTAAACATATGAATGACCATTGTCCTATCTGCTGACTTGAACTGACTGGGAATGTAGGATAAGCATCTTGAGTATTGGTGGCACAGTGGGAAGGATGAAGCATGACAGGAACTAATGTAATAACTATTAGAGCTCACTATCACAAGGAAATGATGATTCAACTGACTGGCAGTGACCATCCCTGATCCTTGCTGTATCTTCAGCAGGGAACACGTATCAAGCATGTACAAACTTAGTTTCATTAAATGTTGCAGAAATCAAAAAGGAATGTGAGACCAAATATCTATCTCATGACTGCCTCCTAACACTCTCCTCACTACTTTAGCCCTTGGTCATTTTTCCTTCTTTGGTTATTTATGATTCAGCACCTTCATTGCTTGTTGGTGTCATAAAATGTTTCCATCTTCAATGACCTACATTAAGTTAAAATAACAGGACAGTTAAGATTCAGTTGAACCATTTCTATTCCATACCTTTAATAAGTGAATAAAAACAATATTTATTTTACTATTTAAGAAATTAAGACTGTTTGTAACTGAATGTAATACTTTTTTTAGGGAACAGCTTAATTCTTTATTGAAGAACTATAACATTTTTTATGGGGACCAGAAAAATCTACATGTTTTATATGGACAGGTAAGCCCATCAAAGAAAAGCACTAAGTTTGATTCACAGGAAAGAAAATTTATAAAATTACAGCATGAGTTGAAGTCCATAATCCAGAGCATAAATGAAATAGGTAAATCTTTAACTGGATCATGACTTTTCTTTAAGGTTATATCACAAAATCTCAGACCTGCATGGAACAGCTGACTTTCTAATCAGTGTTAGGACAAGAAATCTCTTAAAATAATTTTAATTATTTATTTGGTTTACATTTAAAAATTCTATTTAGAATGTCTTTGAACAGCAATTTCGCTAGAAAGCTAATACTTTGTTACAGATACACCAAGATGTATATAGATGGATGGTCATGATGACATTGCTTGTAATAGAGAAATGTGAAGGTATCTTAAGTCTCTATCAGTGGGGGATTGTTCAAACAAGTGGTGACAAAACTGTACCTAGTTTGATTTGGTCGTTAAAATGAATAAGTTAGATTCCAATGAATGTTTATTATGACATAATCAAAAATTTTAAATACTAAGCAATTCATAAAAATTCTGAAGTCACAATGCATTTTTAAGGATTAATGGGCAGGCTGTTATATAAAATAGTCTTAGATTATCTTAGTTTTCTCCTTTTTTTTATAATAATTGAAATGCCTCATTCTCCACAGTCTTTCACCACTCAGTCTTATAGTCTCATAACACTCACTTCACATCTTTACATCTTCCTTGTCCTAGGGAACAATAGTTTTCTACTCCTCATTTAAATATTTAAATCTGATGATACAGCATTGACTTTGGGCAACTATAATTTGCCTTAAATTTGTGGCAGGAACAGAAGGAAATTTACAAACCACTCTGGCTTAAATGATTTAGTTCAATTGGATATTTCTATTACCTTTCTAAATGTAACAATATACAGAAGAAGGAAATAACTAATTTCTTTATAAAAGTGGACTTAATTTTAAATAATTTTGATATCGTATATCTTATATTTCTGATATATATAATTGTAAAAATATAAAATTTTGAAAGAAATCAAGCCCTTACGAAAGTGATTTATATTTTAGTTCATCGTTTCCACAAAATTCATAAGAAGTTTGTTTCCTTTAGGAAAATATTTGAATTTTGGTTTTATTAACATGCAAATTAAGGTATGTTTCTTATCAATTTATATATAAAAGTCATTTAATTTTTTTAAGTAAATATTTGTATCTTAGATTTTTTTTAATTATCTAAAATATACAAAGAGACTATCATACTGCTTAATTTTTCCCTCTTTATGCACTGGTCAATAAACTTAGAATCAAGAATTTTTTCAATTGGCAGAGATAGCTGCCTCAATAAAGGTCATGAGCCTGCCTCGTATAGTTGGAGAACCATGGAGAAGCCAGTGTAGCAGAACCTGTGTGAGAATATTGAAGGAGCAGACAGTGAACCTCGGGAGATAAGTGAGAAGGGGAAGGCGCACAGGGGATAGGCTTTTGTGGCACTTTGTTAAGACTTTAGCTTGTACTTGGAATGAGATGGGCTGCCACTGGAGAGTCCTGAGTAAAACAATAACATCTTCTGAAAGAATTCACTGTAAAAGACTGGGACTATATAGAGAGGCAAGAGAAGAAAGAGACCAGAAGGAATGCCATTACAATAACCTAGGCAAACAGTGGTAACGCTGTGGATCAGAATCATGGTAGTAGTAGTAGATGTACTAAGTATAACCATTCTAAGAACATGCTTTTAAGGTAGAGCTAATAGGACTCCCTAATGTATTGGATATTGAGTATGAATGAAAGAGTAAAGATGGCACTAAAACTCTTGGCCTAAACAACTAGAAGAATGAGGTCACTATTTACCAAGACGAGAAATACTTAGAGAGGAAGATGTTTATAGGAGAAGGATCCAAAGATAATTAGAAACATACAAAGTTTGATGTCAGATAGGCATCTTGATGACTGGGGTTTCGGGGGATGAAAAGTTGGAACCTTTTAGTTTAGAGACGGCATGGAAGAATCCTTAAGATCACTAAGGATATTGCTGTATTTTCAATAAAGAGGCCTACTGATTGAGACAATCAGATTAGATAAGTGTAAACAAGCCTTAAGGATAGTTTATTTAGTTAATCTTTGAAGAGTTATTTTCTGAAGTAAGATAATGCTTTGACATTACTAACATACAAAAGCATATAGCATTGCCTGATAACAGAGTATTTCTTCTTTAATTTTTTTCCTGTTCAGAAATGAAGAAACAGTCACAAAATCTCTTAATAGCTGTTCTTCTGATTTCCCTTTTAATGTAGTTTTAAATTCTACTTTAAATTTAAATTAAGCAGGATTAGAAATTAAACTTTCATGAAATTGAAGAATCATGGAATTCAGAAAGCATTTTAACATACTAGGCCCTCTTATGGGTAAGTCATTAACATTTTGATTGATTGACTTCTTAGGTGATTATATCTGTTTCGAAAAATAAAAAAAGTTTCAAATATAGAATAATTTTGTATATAAGTTGGAAAGGCAAAAGAATCACATGCAAGAATTTTTTAATCTATTACGATGTCTTACAGTCTTAATTTCTACATTTTCAGTTAACGTATTTACCTTTAATAAGTAATACAAAGACATGATTGAGATTTACTGATTTATTCCCTAGACTGAAGATGGTAACCTAATTGTTGAAGGAATGCTGGACATTTTTTGGGGAGTAAAACGGCCTATACAGCTGAAAATACAAGATGAGAAGCAAATCCCTATGTTGAAGACACCAGATGTTTTTTCTAAAGGGTAAGCTATTTTTCAAATTGTTAATGCTTTAGAAGATGATCTTCATACTTGTCTTCATTATTTGTACTCTTAAAGATGGACACTCTGCTAAATGCTGATAAATAATTCCATTTAGTCCCCAGGAACTGTATAAAGTTGGTGCTCAGAAACTAGAGCTTGGGAAGGTTAGGTAATTTGTGCAAGATCCCATAAGTGTAAACATATCTTGGCTTCCAGAGCCTGTGCTCTTGATCGCTCTGCTGGACGACCACATTCATTCATTAGAAAAGGGAAAATAAAAAGGCAAAATTTCATTAGTCCTGGCCAAGGCACCAAAAGAAATTTCTCCTCTCTTTGGAACAAAGGGCTCTTCCTGGTTTCTAGAGACTTAATTATGCTCCACCTGATTGCCTGACCCTGTTAACAGTGCACAGCAAAGTGCACTGAAGTTCAATAAATGCACCAAACAACTCTCTGATTAAGTTGGGTTGAGATCTTTTTTTCATCCTTAAGAAAATTTCTGGGAAATTAATAAATGCTTCCAGAAATAATAACACATATAATTTTTATTCCTTCCTCATTTCTGTTTAATTTTTGTCTTTCCAACTCATCTTCACTTTGTGCATATGTGGATATACTAAGATTTCTCCTCATCCATCCTCTTTTGCATAACTAGAGCTGGAGTTCTAGCAGAGGAAAAGGGTAGAGAGAGACATGGTTAGAATTGTCTATCTCCTATCATAACCAAGCGAACCTTGAATGAAACCCCACTTTCTTTTGTAGAAAACTCTGAAGCCCTGGTATGATTTGCACCTTACCTGTCTTTCTCAAATATATTTCTCCAGCAATGCTGAGAATTTTGTCATTTCCTATGCACACCATGCAGTTTCTTACTTTCCTGACTATCTGCCTGCTTCTCAATACACATTTCCTGACTATCTCCTATCAGCACTTGAAGATTCAGGTAGATAACATGTTCTCCAGAAAGCTGTTTCTGACCCTTCAGTTAGTACTAAGTGTACTAACAACTCTTCTAGGTCCCTATTTTTATGTACCCATGCTCCTTCTGGACTGAAGTCTCTCCATGAGATAGAGTGCTCAGGAGAGTGCCTAGCATAAAGAGGGGACTTAAAATATACAACTGAGTGAAGTCCCAGAAGCTTGGGGTTAATTTATCTCCACTTGGTTGTGAAAACTCTTTCTCCATCTACCACTTCCCACTAAGGATTGGCCATGGAGAAAGTGTGTCCAGTACTTCTGAAGAGCAGAAGGGAGACCACAAACTTAGGCAACCTGATGAAACCCTGCATTCCTCACATTCATGTGCCAGATGATTGATAGGCTGATGATTTTGAATGACTGGGAACATCATTTAAAAAGAAAAATTACTCATGGGCTCTGTTTTAGAAAACTGTGCAAGATAGGAATTTGACAAAATTAGTTTTCATTCTTCATATTACCTAGAAAGTCATTGCAAAGTTCTCTGTGCAGTCAGCTCCTTTTGAAGAATTTTAATTATTTGATTTATGAAATCATAATATAATTATTTGATTGAGGAGTTTACAACTTTATGAGAAGACATCAAGGAAATGCAGTAAGGTGCTTGCCTTAGTACATTAAACCATCATTATTTTGAAAGACTATCCTAAGATTGTTTTTAATTTCTTAAATTAAGATTCAGAACATTTGTTCCTAGAAATCCTGAATTTTTTAATGTGTCTCAAGAGCTCAGGTAGATAGGGTAATATCGATGCCTCTCTATATACTGCAACAGATTAATATTCTATACTGTACTTTTTGATAAAAACCATTTGCACTTATTATTTATCAGAAAATTGCTATAAATCAAATAGGCATCATCCCCTTCATTTTATTTTTTTTTTATGTTAGAATTTTTTTGTTTTAATTTTAGTGAAGGACCATTGCGTATAACATTATACAGGTTTAAGATGTACATCATCATAAATCAACAGCTGTATGTTATACTATACATTAAGCTTACCATCCACAGTTCAATTCTGTCCTTCACCATGTAACTGACCACTTCACCCAATTTTCTTACCTTCCTCTCTCATCCCTTCTGGTAACCACTAATTAGATTCTATAGACTAGAAGTCTCTTTTTGTTTGGTTTGGTTTACCTGTTTGTTTGGTTGCTCTATATACCATATGTGAGTGAAATTATATGATGTTTGTCTTTCTCCTTCAAACTTACTTCACTAAACATAAATCTGTCCAGGTTCATCCATTTTGTCGCAAATGGCAGAATTTCATCATTTTTAATAGCTGAGTTCTTTCCCATTGTGTCTATGTACCACATCTTCTTTATTCACTTATCTTTTTCTGGGCACTTAGATTGTTTCCAGCTCTTAGGTATTGCAACTGATGCTACACTAAACATGTAGGTGCATACATCTCCTTGAATTAGTTTATTTGAATAAATACCCAGAAGTGGGTAACGGAATCACATGGAATTTCCATCTTCAGTTTTTTTAAGAATCTCTTTTAAAGTTGAGGGAAAAAATTCACTAGAAAACTTTGCTTTTTACCACAATAACAAGATTTATTGGTAAAATATCTAAAATACATGCTTTTGGTTTATCAGATTTTTCTGGTGGTTGAGAATTATCAGAAAAAGATCGCAGTTTTCTCCATCAACATTAAATTCAGTTGTGATAAACTAGTCAAGAATCCTTTTTAGGAGCCAGCTGAACCATCAGTAGGAAGATGTAGCAGAATTTGTAATTGTGGTTCCCTGACCTCTGGTTCCCTGTTGGGGTGCATAGTCCAATAGCGCAATTATGTTTCAATCCAATTCCAATTCTAGACATCCATTCTGTCTGCCATCTTTAAAGTGACATTTAAGTATGGAGACTCAAATTAAATTGGGTAAAGAAATGGACTATTTCATCACTCTATAAAATGTTCTCATGCTCCCTTTCCCATGTAGGTTTCTACGGACAGAAAATACACCTCTACTCTTACAAGTTCAGAATTTCTATCTCCATTGGGTAGGTTGTATACTCAGGTGCATAAATGGCTGCAGTCATGTGTCCTTTAGTCACCCTTTGAAAGAATAATTAATTTTTCATGATTGTTTTAATTATCTTTGAAATGAGTCACATTGAATCAGCTTAAGTGGTAAAAGTTTACACATAATTTGAGCTGTGACCATTTTTGATCCTTTATGGAAGCAATTCTCTGGGCAGGACTTTGATTTCTCTTATCTGGTCCAAGTGTTTTTTGTTATTTTATTTTGTTTTTAAGGTGAGGGCATTTTTAACTTTTTTAAAAAGAATAAACAGCCTTGTTGAGGTTATCTTTTCTTGTACCAGTTTTCTTATCTGTTTGAAATATCTATCCAAATTCAGCTATAGCATATTTTGACAACTCTTAGCAGTGACATAAAGAATAGAAACTGGACAGGTGTACATTTGAATAGCATCAATAGTGTTTTTCCTTTCTTACAGTACAGGTGAAGTGACTGTATTCTATTTGTCTATCAAATTTCTACCTCCTTTTTCTATTTTGCAACTCATTAGAAAATCTCCCCTACAGTTTAAATTTGCTAGTGAAATACATCCTGAAGCTTGGTCAAAGCAAAGCAAACAGTCCCATGCTTGGACACGTTAGACTATTTTATATTACATAACATTCTAACCTGTTTTCTTTTTAAAACTTTGGATAACTGCCCTAAAGCTTAGTCATATGCACAGTTGTATGAGGTGACACTCCAGATTAGACAATCCAGAACTGAAAACTGATGTTTTCTTCTGAGATAAAAAGGTAGAGAAGATTCCAAACACAGCTTACATTGAGCCATATTTGACCCTTTGTATTGGTAACACTACTAAGCTATAAAATGTGAAGATCCTGTCTTCTAACAGGGTTGTTAAGAACTTAAAATATCTCTGTTTCAGCATTCTTGGGTATGCTCATCTTCCTCCATGTGAAATAACTAACAATACTTTTTGTCTTTTTAGTTGCTACATCTTATGGGTACTGACTTTTCCGTCGTGTTTACTCTGTTATGATAATTATATCTGCTTCCTTTTATTTACTAATCTATAGATTGGGGAAAAGGATAATCTTATCTTCCATAAGAATAATTAAATTCTGAGTCAGGACCTGAATGGTTGTCCATTGAGTTAATGTTCTTACTAATAGTCCTTGGACATTATGACATTTGTTTTGACTAGCTATTTTCTGAATATTAGAGCTTATTGAAAAATTAACATGTATATTAGAATTACCTTAACTACTTCAAAAAGCTGTTTGTGAGACTCAGATGACTGACATAAAAAAAACTTCAAAAGAATTCAAAGAAATCAAGGATCAAGGAAGACAGAGACCATATTTAATCATTTTTGCTACCAGCTAATTTAATAGCACTTTTTGTTGCCACCTGTGACATAGGATAAAGTCACACATTCCAGGAGTGAATTTTTTTGGTCATAAGTAAAACACATAATGGAAGAGACCCTTAGGAGGACTAAGTCTGGTCCCATCAGTATTATTCATTAACTTAGGGATGCAGGTACATCTTGTGTCACTAATGCTTCTTGCCCATCATGAAGTAGATACAGATAATGAATATTATGGTAAGAATGACAATGAAGATGAAGGTGATCATGATCATTTTAACATATATTGAGCACTTCATGCTGTACTGGAAATTGTTTCAAGAATTTTACACTAACTATTTTAATCTTCTCAACAATTTTATCCTGCCTAATACAATTATCATCTCCATTTTATAGATAAGTACACTAAGACACAGATAAAATAAGTAACTTGTCTAAGATAATACAAATAAATATGAATATTGTCCAAGTTGGTAAAGATTAGCAATTAACCTGTTTTATTTATTCTGGGCATTAGAATGAATTGAGAATTGTTAGTGTCCTTTATAAATCACAATTTTCTAGAAAAGAAGTTTCTCAGACACTATTCTCCAAACAATGAATATAATAAGAATTTAACGTATGTTAGCAGATTGAACATTTTTATATCTAAACTCTCCTAAGAGCATTGTGGTATAACAGTGGGTTATGTTGATTCTACTAATTCTGCTTGCACATACACTTTACATAATCTCTATAACCTATTTTCAGTATGTAAATGAATTATTGTGTCAAGATGTGCTCAAAATAAGTACAGTATTTAAAACACATGCTTACCCCTTTGGTATAATGTAATTTTAATAATTCATATAATTATTACAATCTAGACTATGTATACCTATAGAATTCCATAATATTCATATTAATACTATATATCTGAAACCATCATAGACCTCATTACAAATGGAATTGAGGTCATTTACAAGATGTATTACTTTTCAGGAGGATGACACGCTGGGGAGAATTTGATGATCTTTATCATATTATCGAGGTGGACAGGACCCAGATTCCAGTGTCTGAAGCAACCAATTCCCAGGAAGATCGGTAACAAACTCTTAATAATGTGAAAACTTTTGAATTGATACAATGCATGAATCCTAAGTGTTTCTCTGAAACTTAACACTTGATACATCACTACTTAATAAATTCTTACTTTTTTTTTAAACAGCATATAGGAGCACTCTACTTAAGTCACTCTACTTAAGTCATTACAGTGTTGATATGTGGCTATATTAAAATGAGATTAAGGGCCTGATGTGCAAAACACATAAAGCCCAAAGACTTTGATTCAAGATCCAGGGCCATGTTGAAAGTTCAAAAAAAATGAACAACTAACTAATGATATTTCTTCCTCTCTTTCCCTTCCTTCCTCCCTTCCTCCCTCCCTCCCTCCCTTCCTCCCTCCCTCCCTTCCTTTCTTCCTTCCTTCCCTCCTTCCTTCCTTCCTCATATCTCTTTCTTCCTCTCTAAAGAAAAATATCACATTGTACCTTAGATGTATTAAATTAGAGAGAGAGAATAGTTTTGGTCAAGTTTGTTCAATATTTTCCCAAAGATTAGTATAGTTTATTATACTTAGTAATTTTTTATGTTAGGCCAAATTCCTCATATTGAATTCTACATTTTTTTTCATTCTTGTTAAACAGAATGAGCCACTTTTTCAATTTATCTTAAGCTTATATCATTATAAGGGTTTATTTATTATTATAATTACCATACAGAAGCCAAGAGTCAGTCTTGCAATAAGTCTACAAGAACCTAGAACGTAAAATTTATTCAATAATTATTTGTCTAAAATTGACTGAGACATGACATCCAGTGGAACAATTTTAATATGAGTAAAATAAGCTTAATTTTCAAAATCTCATGTGACCTATGAAAGTAACTACAATGCTAGTTATATATGTATATATAATGTATATATTCATATAATACATTTTCTAGTCATTTACATTGTACTATGAATTGTATTATACATTGCAGATACAAATATGAGTAAAACTTGCTCTCTTATCAAAGAGACTTATTCAGATGTGAAAGTAATATGTATTGAGAAGTACTTAGAACTAGCTGTACTGAATTTATAATATATGAAATAGAAATATTGATTGTGATTAATAAAATATTTTTATTTTAATAGAATTAAATAGTTCAGTATTCTTAGGGGTCCTATAGTTAAGTACTTTAACAATATGTCATATTTTTCCAAAATTTTTGACATATTTTAAGTAATTCATTTGTGGTTCCACTTATAATAGTATGTTAAATAATATACTTTGAAAAATCTTACTGGTACAAAGCAACTGAATCCAATGCAAACTACACTTGTAATGTTTTGTTGATTTTTAGAAGTTATAGGAAAAGAAGCAAAACATAAATAAAATTTTGAAGCCAGGGTAGAAAGCTATAAATTTAAAAGCAAATATGAAAGCTGAGTTTGGCCTACGTACTAATCCCAGTACCAACACTGGGCTGGAACTCTACCTTGGACCCACTACAAAGTAGAAAATCTGGATCAGAGCTAATAGAAGATTGACCTGGTGAATGGTTAAGAGAGGTAGGAGAGAGAGCGAGAATATTCATAGCTTTCACAAGATTCTCATTTGAGTCTACTTTTAAAACAGATTAGTACCCATTCAACTAGAGATTTATAGTCGAGCTAAAAAAAATATTTTAAGAATCCAGGCATTAGATGCTGATCTTGACGCACCAGGGAACTGGGAAGGAATCATGCCAACTTCCAAAAGAAAAATTTCACTGTATTTGCAAGATAGACTAGGAGAAGTTTTAGCACCAGAAACTGTAAAGAATTTTTTTTATGATAAACTTATCTGTGTGGATGTAGAGAATAAAATATTTCTTCTCATTCTGCTTCAGTTAACTTACTAGAAAATATTGAATAATTTTGAGAAATGATACATAAAATTAATAACCTCTGTATTCCCATTTCACATCTTTTTTAGAAGTTGAACACTAGTTGATAGGCATTTACATAGCAGTGTTTCTCAGAGACAGAGCTACTGGGGTCACTGTTTATATATTGTTTATATCTGGTGGAGTTATCACAAGCATTCATTTAAAAGAGAGAAATATACTTGAATGTATCATGAATTTTTGTCGAACTTGGCCAATCAATGAAAGACGCCATATGACCTGTGGCATCAGGAATCATAGTAATAATGATGATGCAATAGTAATAATGGTGTTGATAACTGCCATTTACTGAGACTCTACTATGTGTTATCTGGGATAGCTGGCATTTTTCAAGGATTTTGTTTTTCATATAATATAGTGAGAGATCTAGGGAAGAGCCAATGTCTAAAGCTGGGAGGTGGGACTCATATTCTGGAAATGGTGATATTATCAAGCTGAGTTCAGACGAAACAGAGGTATCCTGTTAATTTTACCTTTGTGTGTACACCAACAACTTTCAATGTTATCTTTTTTTTTTTTTTTTAATCACTATCAATTCCATGTCCTCTTCTGTCTCTACAACAATTCAGAGACTATAACTTATATAGTCTTTCCAGGTTTCCCTTATCTTTGTCTTATGACCTCCTGACTTCTTTTATATGAAAGTCTCTCCAATTGGCCCTTTAAAAATATTCCTATAAACCAAAGGGGGATTCCATTTTCTTGACCTCAAATAAAAGTATATTCGTACATTCTTTATAATATTCATTTATCTACATTTAGTATTGTGATCTTCTGCTACACATCATGTTTTCATTAGGCTTTTCAATATTGAAATGACAGGAACAACTGGAAAAAGGAAACATCTTATATTTTATCAGGTACCTTTAAGAAATAAATACACAGAAAAAAACAGATTCACCACTTTTAAGTTGACATCAAAGAGAACTGAGAAGCTTTCCCATAATGTGTTTCCTTGACCTTTCCTGAGATTTATTTACATTATCTATCAAAGTAAAGCATTTCTTCATACATACTCACAAATGCGAGCATGTGGTGTTTCTATTAACAATTACTCCGTGGCTTGTGGGAGCAACTAAGCTCTCTGCTTACTGATGTGCTTGGTCATGGTGGGGCTGACAGTTGTCATGGAGCTGTCCTGGGGCCATAGAAGAAATATTCCTTGAGTAAGTTAAAAGGGTAGAGAAAGACAAAATGTATCTTTCTCATTTGATATATTCTAATAATAACAGAAAATTATTTAAAATTCCAAGGTAATATGGAACATGAATGCAACCAGATGGCCCTTTCTTTACAGAAATATTATTTTCTCACTGTTTAAAAGTATTATGATCCATTGTTTCTCTACTTGGTTGCTTCTTAAATGCATATAAAAATCACCCCAGGACACTAAGAGGTGAGCTGCTAAATAACATAGTTTATAATCTTTATTCTTCCCAGATTATTTATCTTATCACAGCAGTACTCTGAAGCCTCAGAGCCAGAATTCCCATTGCTCTATAGAACCATGAGTGAGGCAACACTGGTGAGAAAAAGGATAAAGCCCCCATTGATGGAAAGAAAAGACAGATGGAGCCATAGGGCCTCTATTAACGGACATTTCTATAACTATGAAGTAAGTAGCATTCCATTAATGTCATTTAAAGTGTTGTTGTCTCTGTGCTAATGATATCACTCAATTCAACTTACAATTAAAAATAGCAATAAAATAGTAGTCAAACATCTAACATGTGTCAAGTACTCTCTATGTGTTGAATATTAAACTGTTTCAAATTGATTTTTGATGAATTATCTCATTAGTCAGTAAAAACAGTCCTATGAAGTAGGTACATTATTATCCCTACTTTACAAATGAGTTAATTGAGGTTCATAGAGATTAGCAATTCGTCATAGGTCACATGGCTTTTAAGTAACAATTCTGAACTTGAACTGAGGCATCTCTGACCCTAGAACCCAAGTTTTTGTCTATCATATTGAGTGACCTGTAAGTGGTACACCCCGTGCCAAGTTCTGAAGCCATGAAGATGACTCAGTTGATGATTCTGCCAATATGGAGCACATGATTGTGATAAGGAAATCAACACATTGATAGGCCATTAGGGTAATATAAGTGCTACAAAAGGCACTGGTTCAAAGTAAACATGAACATTAACATTTAAATGAAAGAAAAAAAAATCAGCCACAACTCTATTTATTCCAATAAATGAAAATTCTCACTTTACCATGTCCTCTTTCACATCTTATACATACCCACACATCATTTTTATATGTAAGTATATAGTTTAGATATAATTATATTCTTTATTTTCACTTACTGTATGTTAAATTTGTATATATCTTTCCATAGAATTTGGGAGACATTTCATTGTGCTGAAAATTGGAAACATCGTTTTTTTTTTAGGATTCAAATATTTTTCCTTTGATAGCTTTAGCAACCATTCATTTAATAAATGCCTTAAAGAATTTACTACAGGTACGGTTCTAAGTCTTTTAATACCAAATATTTACTCATTCATCTTAAGCCTTTTTTCTTATAGGTATTTTTACCTTATTCTTTCTTCAGCCTTTAGGAGGGTAGCTAATAGTATGCCTTTGGAGACTGATGGGGAGAAACCTCCCTTATGAATTCAAATTAGACATTTTTTTGGATCAAGAATTTCCTCCTGCACACACAATAACATTGACAATCGTCCACAGATGTGCAAATACCAGTTGTCCTGGTTTCTTCTTCTCAGAATTATGCTGTATGTCATTATCTTGTGGGGTGACTTGTATTAAAGAAGGCTATGAAAGTCACATTGTTTCAAATGAGCAACTTCCAGGTGGGCTGCCCTGCGCTGAGAAGGAAATAGGCCCTGTATTGACTGCACGGTTTCGTGGAAAAATGGCTAATTGCTTGCATGTTGCAGCTTGACAACCCAATTTCAAAATTCTTACTGAGCAAAGTTAAAAAAATCATTCATTCCCTAGGATTGAGTTTATCCATCCTTACTATTTTACAAGGTTGTTGATGGGATTAAATGAAATGAAATAAAAACAGCACACTGACTCAAAGGAAAAACACAATTTAGCTTAAATTTATTCTTAGTGGAAATCAATCTGGGGCTACAGATATTCATACAAATATCGTTCACTGCAATTCTAAGTGAGAAAAAATGAAAATCAAAGCATTCTGTCTATCAGTGTTATGCAATGACAGGCATCTAGAGTTTTAAGCTAATATACGTAACATGTTTTTACATCATGAAAGCTCTTGAGAATGCCAAGGAGAAAACCTATACTAGAGAGTAAGATTGTGATATTTGTAGATGGTGATGAATATGATTTGACTTTATATTTATATCCATAGAATGTTAAATTATGTATAACAGAATTTCCTTATGTGTTTTGACCAATAAAGCTGATATAATGTCTGTGGTTTTAAAATGAAACTAAAAAACATGATTCCAAATTCATTGTGGGTTGGTTTTTGAAGATTATTTAGTTCTACTCTCTTATTTTATATATGAAATCATTGAGATTTCTTCATGCCTGAGTTGACAAAGTAGGAATTAATAGACACTAGAATCATGATCTCCTAAATTGTAATCTAACTCCATGAAGATTCTTTATTAAACATCATACCACATAACTAACACACCCTTGCCTTAGTGCAGGGTGAACATATGGTTCTTTTGAGCTCCATAAAATTCATAAACATTGCTCATAATTGTCCCAGAGTGACTCATCCATGTCTTAAAATGTCCACAGATATTGAATTTTCTTATACTAAAGTGTATTTCAGATCTCCTTATAACTTCTTTGAAAACTTATTTCCATTTCCAAATTTTGTGTGTGTGTGAGAACTTGCACACACGGAACGCTATTTCCTCTAAGATGAGTGTCATAAGTTATTGGTATATCATTGGTATAAAACTACTAGATGAGTGTTCTCTCACTGTTTGATTTGTTTTTGTCAATTTGAACATACATTATTTGTGTCATAGGATTTAAAATTTTTTTGTCTATCATGGTTATTATGGGGATTGAATTAGTATTTATAAAGGGTTTATAATAGATCTGAGCATATAGATAATATTATGTTAAATCAATAATTTGATAATTCTTTGGAATGTTGTTAATTTCATAAATTATATATTCTGCCTAATAACTGCTAATTTACTTAGACTTATCAAATAGCTAGATCAGCGCTTGCTTAAGCACATATATATCTTAATCCTTATAGAGATATGCAACTAATAAATATGTATATGTTAGGGAAATCCTAGATGAACATATATTATTGGTCATAATTTCCCAGAGTATTTTCCATTGTTTATTAATAGGTATATTTAAAGGAGACTTTATTTTAAAATATGGAGAATGATCAAATTATGAGTGATGAAGCTATGGTTATATTTTTTATGGTTTTCATGGTACATAACTAATCTCTCAGAGGATTATCCTAGACTAATTTGACAGTGAAAGCTTGTTTTGCCAAGTATCATCTGAAAGGCAGACTCTTGATTTGAGAAACCTTTGGGAAAATTTGCGCTAGATCTTTAGTCGGTAGCACTTTTTCCCCAGTCCTTAGTTGAGACATAGACTGAGCCATATGAAATTGCCAACAAGGAGCCATTTCTGAACAAACACAATGGAGTAATTTCATATGGTTCAAATTGAAAACAATTTAGAACAATATTTCCAACCAGTAGGAATGAATGACATGATTTTGAAAAAAGTTATTCACATTACTTAATTTGTTTTCAGTTATAATTTATTCTGAAATCTTAAACTATACTGAAAAATGGCATACATAGTGAAATACTTTGAGCATTCTCAAAATGATGCTTTGTTTATTCTAGAAACAATACGAAGTTGCTTAAAATGATACATAATATTCAACAGCTAAGAAAGCAAAACAAAGAAAAATTGACTTTTGTTTTTGACTGATGAACTTGGATCTTTTTTTGCCAATAAGAAACCTGAATTAAAGATATTGACTCCTGACTATTGTTAATTTGATGTATTTTACGGATTTTGTTGTCAATCTTTCTTTTTTTTCTAGACTTCAATTTTCACTCCAGCCTTTGGATCAGAAACTAAGGTCAGAATAAACAGTAATATGAGAACTGAAGAAGTAATTAAGCAACTTCTCAAAAAATTTAAGGTAATCTTTATTCCTAAACTGAACTATAAATATATATAAAATACTATAAACATGTAAATGCACTCTTCTGAAAAAGATCAATGAATATAAAAATTTAAATTAAATTTTCTTTCCAATGTATAACACCTTGGTTCTGGTTGGCTTAGAAAATATCATATGACAACAAAGAATTCACATCTGTTCATTTCTTTCCATTGACAGATTGAAAATAGTGTCCAGGATTTTGCACTTTATATTATTTTTTCAACAGGAGGTAAGAAAGCTTGAAAAGCATTCTTTGTAATGACTCTAGTGTGTTATAGTTTTCTGCTGATAAGGAAGGCAGAAGAGCACAGAAATGGAGGGAGGCAAAGAAAGCACAGAGAGTGTTTTAAAAGAATCTAAGAATAAGATATCCTAGGAGAGATTATAGTACAAGAGTTGCTTGTTGGTCAGACATTATCTGAATGGAGATCAGAATCCTCTAAAATCCTTTGAGATTCCCCAGGAATTGTTAGGCATTTATGTCATTGCCACCCTCTAAACTTCTTTCTTTTTGCCTTTCTATTCTCATTCTAATTCTTATTGGGGTCAGCATTGCACAGCATTTCTCTCTGGTCTTATTTGCACCTTTTCTTAGCACAGTGTCTGACATGTTGTAGGAGTGTTATCTCTTTCTCAGTAGAGAGACATACAAAGTTGGTTGTATGGGGTAAACGATTAGAAGCAGATATTGGAAAGGTGCTAAATGCAGGGTGCTAGAAGCAGAGAGTGAAAGAGATTAGAGAAGAAAACGATAAGGTGACAGTGAAATGAAACTTTTGAAAACTGAAAGTACCTAAATGTCAAGTTGTAGAAATATATCCGGTTATAATCTGAAGTGTCAGAAAACAAGTAGAATAAAATAATGTATTTTGATGCCAGAATGTCTGCAAAAAAATGAAAACTGGATCTTTAAATATATAAAATTAAAGTCCTTATCCATTGAAAGCTTAAATGCAAAAAACATATGTAAATTTTTGAAAATTTTAAGGGGTTATAGAAAGAGTAGATTATGAAAAATATCAGATAATTAAAAGGTAATACCTACAATAACAAATAGTTCTTATATAATAATAACAAAAAGGCAGTGCTATAAAAGTAGAAGGAAGCATGATAAAGCAATTCTGAGAATAAAAAATTAAAATAACCAGTAAACATTTTAAGGAAAAGCCTTAAAATCAAGGAAATAAAAATATTCAAGGAAAGGTAGTAGTCAAGAAAATTCAGTTTCAATTCACAATATAGAATTACCCTACAGTTAAAGATTGACAAAATGTTTTAAAGTG
The DNA here is from genome assembly GCA_004363575.1 of Solenodon paradoxus. Classification (NCBI taxonomy): domain Eukaryota; kingdom Metazoa; phylum Chordata; class Mammalia; order Eulipotyphla; family Solenodontidae; genus Solenodon; species Solenodon paradoxus. The sequence goes on along the minus strand of RJWH01001523.1, from coordinate 111,919 downwards.
ATTCTACCTGTAGTTGTCATATATAAGAGTATAAGGATATTTTCATTCAATTCTGGTGAAAATATGATGCTTTGGGGTTTTTTTGGAATTCATTCCAGCAATATTATTGAAATGCATGCATATATACAGAATATATATCCTGTATTCCTATAATCCATTGATGAGAATCATTTTCATAAAAAAATGTTGCCTATATATTTTTGTGTAAGCTGCATATAGTGACAAAAGGCTAAAGGCAAACTTACTCATAATAGTGGAATGATTGAATAAGTGATTATTATGCAGTCATTAAATGGAATGAGTTAGACATCAGTTGAAAAAGGGGAATTCGGTATTACTGTATATATCAAGTGAAAACTAAAAGATGCCTAATAATGTATAAGATATCCCATTTTTAAAAAGAATTGTAAATTCCTATCAAATATGTTTTATGATTCCATGCTAAGGGAGAAAAATATGGAATGTAAGCCATTAGCATCAATTACCTAGGTATTGAGGAGTGGCAAGAAAGAGACTGGGAAGGAAGAGCAAATAACAAAACATAAAACTATTAAGTTATACTTTTAAAATAATGACTTTACAATATTTACAATAAAAGTATTACGCTTTTCATGTATTCTGTATTTGTGTGTGTATAGAGATGTATGAAGGGATGATCCCTCAAAGTGTAATACTGATTATCTGAGAGTTTTGGATTCCAGGTAATTTTACTTGCTTCCTTTTATTTTTATCCCTAGTTGTAATTACAATAGCATGTGTCCTTGAAAAAAAAACCACACCTCTATTGAGAAATACTTAGGAATAACTGACAAATATAATTGCATGTATTTAAAGTATACATATGAAATGCAATTACTTCATATATATATGCATTGTGGAATGATTACAAAGATCAAGATAGTTAACATAAAATTACCTGACATAGCTAAGCACTTTTTTCTGGTGGGGAGAATACTTCAGATTTACTCTAGCACTGTTAAGTATACAATACCATATTGTTAACTATAGTCACTGTACATTAGATTCTCACAACTTAATCTTCTTGCAGCTTAAAATTTGTGTACGTTGATAGACTTAGCATGTTACTGATAACATATTACTTATAATCAGATAAATTTCTATTTTCATCATAAAAATACCGTTGTTAACATTTTTTTCTATGAAAATCATGCTTTCTTTTTTATCTTGTATCAGAATTCTTCATACATAAAGTCTGAAACTGTAGGTAATCATAACCAGGGTTTTTTAGGGACCAGGGACCAGAAATAGAGAAAAAAATGAAGTGTATAGCACAAATCGGGCAGTAATCTGAAAAACAGAGATAGGTGCTTGTTAAAAGTTTAATCTGCTAAGCCAATGATCTGTAACAGTTTTTTCTCAAAACATAGTGCATTTCAGAAATACTTGGAGAGTTTGTTCAAAATATAGATTCCCGTGCCCCTTCAGGTCTGGGGACAGTCTGGGAATATAGATTCCTAATAATTATCCCAGGTTACCATGAAACAAAATCATAAAGCAAGAAACTTTGCTTTGTAATATCAAGAATGAAATTAATTGAACATAACCAAAATGTAGAGGTCAAAAGGATTCTAGTGGGTTAACAAGAAAAGCTACACAATCAGAGTTCTTGATTGCTTCTGCAATCATAGAGGAAATAAAGTGGCAAACTGACTCTGTGGAAACAGAAGTAAATAATTTTGTTTTAGTTGTGGAAGACTGGCTGTTTGTGTTCTAGTCCTTATACCCTATCTTGATTTTTTTCCTTGGAACTTCTAAGAACCTGGGATAACTTATTCGAAAGATAGATGATCATGGAGAAAGGACTAACTGGTCTACTCTTTCCCACGTAATCTATTTCAACAAAGTAAACAGATTGTTCTTTAACAATATAAAAATCAGACCGTGTAATACCTCTTCTCAAATCCTCCGTTGACCTTTCCTCTCATGGTAAACCAGTCTTCACAGTGGTGCGATGACTTCTTTGGTTTTATTAACCCTCCCTCATCTTCTTTGTACCAATCAGTGACCTTGATCCCTTTCTGCTGTTTGATGACATTAGATGTGCACTACCTCAGAGGTGTTTTACTTATTTAGTTAACTCTCTTTGGAATACACTTCCCCAAAATCATCTTATGGTTCATTCTTTCATTTCCTTCAGGTCTACTTCTTCAGTGAGATCTTCAGTCACCTATCAATAACCGCATACTTCTCCTATCTGCACACATATTTGCTCACACTCACACGTTCTACCCTCCTTCCCCATGTGACATATTTTGCTGATTTATCATCTGTCTCCTTCACCAGAATGAAAGGCCTATGAGGAAAGTGATTTCTCTCTACTCTGCCCCTTTGATAGCCTAACTAGCTCTGAAGCACTGCCTGGCACATAATAGGGAGGCAAAAAGTATTTCAAGAAGGAAGAAGGAAAGAATGTGAGGTTACTATGTTCATGCTTTATTCCGATAAAAATAAAATCACACTTGTGAAACTACCTGTACAGAAAGTTACGAGTACTTTTATGAGGGGAGTATTTATAGTATAACTTTTAGATATCTGGGAACATACCATATTGGAAGTTATTTTCTTTCTCATCTAATTATTATGACTGAATGGATGACTCTTGCAAGTGAATGAAATCATAAAAATACTGGTTCTTAATTTCAAAAGCATTCTGAGCATATATTTAAGGAAGAGCCAAAGATTAAGTGTGGGATGCAAGAAAAAGGAAGAGTTGATTATATTTACAATGTTTGGGGCCTAAACAACTGGAAATACAGAGTCAACTGAACTAGGAAACAATAATGGTTGTTTAATTCATCATCCAATGAATTAAAAATTATTAAGAAGTTTTGTGGTCTGTTGCTTGATAAGGGCATATATAAGACTGGACATTTGTTTGAATATTCTAACCAAAGAGCAGCTAGAAATCTCTTGACTAGAAAGTCAAGTTTTCGGTAACAAACAGCAAGAGGAAAAAGCCCATTTTCAGTTCATTTGAAAGTTTTACTCCAATTTACTTTTTTCAGTGCCTCCTGTTGTATTTTTTAGGTCTTCTTTCAAAACACACTACTAAGAAGGAAAATAAATGCACAAGTTTTGTTTCTTTTTCTCTAACATGCACTCCTGACTATAGTTGATTCTGTTTTCATTTTGCAGAGCAAAAACGGCTAACAAAGTCAGATATCCCACTACTGCACAGGCTCCTACAGGGACCCTCCAAAAAGAATGCTCGCATTTTCCTCATGGATAAAGATGCAGAAGAAATTAACAGTGATGTATGTCTATTGTTACCCTGAATCTGTTCTTGCTTCCCCCTAACTCAGCACCTCTCACATAATGCTCTATTTTCTTTTTTGTTGTTTTTTCCTTCTCAGGTGGCTCAGTACATTAACTTTCACTTTTCTCTCCTGGAATCAATCCTTCAAAGATTAAATGAAGAAGAGGAAAGAGAGATTCAGAAAATAATGGCAAAGTAAGTCAAGAGTATGTGCACTGAGTGCTTGGTCCTTTAATAGATTCCAAATGTGTTCAGTTTTTCACACTCAATTTTTCCCAATCTCTTTTTCAGGTTCAGTAAAGAAAAGGCTTTTATACTGAAATATCTTCAAAGTAAACAGGTAGTAAAAACAGAGACAACAGTTTAGTTTAACAGGCCAATACTGCTAAAACACTTCAAGAAATTTAGAGAGATGCTTCTATTTGATGAGTGCATAAATCCTATACTTGCATTCATACAAATATATGTGAATTTGAATCTGAAGAAAATTGAATGTTAAAAGGCTTGTCTCTCTTTGAAGTGATGAAGTTATCCATGGTTCACAATTAAACTGAAATGAGCCGGAATTTAGTTTCAGTAACTGAAATAAGCTTGGATACTGTGTATTCCAAATGGTTTGAACAGTAAAACATTCAATGAACATGAATTTAATGGTGTCCTCAGATAGGCTGTTTAAATTTCTTTTAGCTTGAACTGTCAAGAGAACCGAAATATCAGCCAACTCTCAGAAATTATTCAGAAGTAAAGTCTGTCGGTTCTTGCCATAAAATGAAGTACATTCTTGTCCCAACAAGGAGTCTGACCGTGAGTGTTTCACAGCAACTTGAAAACTCTCACATTTTCATAAAATCTAAGGCTGTCTTTATATGGGTAGGTGACTGTTGGTTATCTGTAGCATGGGTGCTTTGGGATGGAAAAGATTATGGACTCTGTAAAGAAACCCAAATTGTAATTCTTTTGATCTGAACCCTTCTTTTTTTTTTTTCCTCAAAAAATATTCTTAATCTTCTTTTTAAGTCAGTTAAGAAATATTTTCCCAAATAAATATACCACAGAGACATAATATATTTCATAAGCCAGGGCAAGACTTCACTCACAGCATCGTTTGTTCCTGAGTGACTACACAAGGTAACACAAACCAGACAAGGCATCCAGGATTCTGCCCTTTCTCTCCAAGACAACTCATCCCACACAGCAACACTCAAGTCTGCTAAATCAATTTTGAATAGAAGAGAAAAAACTCTAAGAATGCCACGAGTATCATCTATAATTTTATTTATGAACTCTTTATTGAAGTGAAGTTTTATACGACATCCTTCCATTCCTTTTCTATTTGTATTTCCATAGGGATTGTAATAAGTTGTTTGATTACATTGTATGTACTAAGGGATAAGTTTGCACATTGCAAACCCAGCTAGAAGATTAATTATCAAAATTAAAATGCAAAACATTTAAGACAAAGGTAGTTCTTCTCCTTGTCAGCAAAACCTAAAGCGAATGAAAGTAAAATTGCACTAAGAAATCTCTTTTCATTCCTAGGAGATCTCCTTTATTGAGTGAAATGGAGGCTTGCATTTAATTTTTTTCATCTATCAATTCATAAGACAATAGTCTTATATCACTAAAATAAGGCAGTTATTTTGTTAAAATTCAATATGCTTATACAAATTTTAAAGTAGTGTCAAATGTATGTTGTAACATGACAAAAGATCAGTCTTCAATATTTTGAAAGGCTACAAAATGCAAAAGAAAAGTGCCAAGCTTAGAAGGAAATTAAAAAAGTAAATAGCATGAAAACTAATGTGAAAGAAAGTTCTGTCTTAAGAGTGAGCAACTGCATTCATCTTTGTCCAATTAGGAAACAGAAACCCCATAGTAATTTAAACAAGGGAAGTTTAATATAATAAGTATTGAACTGTAACAGGAGAGAGAAAAAAAAAACTTGAGATAAGGGGTTCAGAATTCACTGGAGAAGGTGTAGTTATCGTCCACAGGAAACAGAAGTTTACTGTGCTGCCCAGGCCAGAGCAAGGCCATAGTCCTTGGGAAAGCATGGACTCCCCTCTGCAGTACTGACCAGCTGAGGCAGGTGGGCAGGTACGCAAAGAGTCATAGGGATTCACTGCAGGTGCAAGGACAAGAGCACAGAGTACCTGTGTACAGAGGTCTGCAGGATATAAAATCGGTGGGTCCAGGTAAGTAGGTAGGCCCTGAACATGGACACAGCTGAATTCAGGGTGCTGCCAGGAGTGTGAGTTGGAGGAGTCTTATTTCCAGGAACCTGGTACAACTTTGTGTATGACCGAGACTGTGGCAGCTTCAAGGATGCGTGGGACAAAGCTCAAGCAAGTGGCTCACCAGATGGCCAGCCCCACAGTCCTCTCCGTGAGCACACACTTGTTGAGAAGGAAGAGAGGACAGTGGTGATTTTTGAGAGAGAGCACAGGTCTGCACGGAGCCTCCGTGCCACCACAACCAAATCGAAAGCTGAAAAGGGGGTACAGAGGAACGGAGGTTAGAGAAAGTTGCATCCTATAAGCAACTAACACTGGTGAAGGCACTCTGAGCAGAGTGGTGAAGGAAGAAAGCAGCTAGTAGTTCTTAAAAATAAAGAATTCCTTTATAATGTTTCTCCTGCGCCCTCTGCTGACAAAACTTGACTTCAAGCTACAAAAGGAAAAAAAAGTCCAATCCATTTTCATAGAGCCAAGAGCAGAGTGAATTCAGAGCTGACAAACAATAAAACAACTAACCTGTCAACAAAATACAAAATCAAGTGAAATATATTTTTGGTCTATCAAATTGGCAAATATTAAATAATTGCAAACTTTAATACTCAACAAATCGCAGAAAGATGAACAGTAAAACTAGTGAGAATACAAATGGAATATAACTTTTCTTGAAAACAATCTAATACTAAGTTCATCCTGTAATTCTGCTTGGAGGATTTATACTGAAATAATAATAACTATAAAGATACTATGCAAAGGTATTTATGTCGTTGCTATTTATTGTGATAAAAGAAAGTAAATCACATCAGTGTTCAAAAATAAAAAGACTAAAAGTAGAAGAAATATTTATTAATAGAATGTTAAGCAACTCTTAGAATGTTTCCAAATAAATTTAATTATAGGAGTAAATTTTATGAAATCTAAAAGTATACATGCAAATGTTTCAAAATATTTGTATCCATACAATAAACATGTTTATATATGTGCATATATTAATATATATATACCCAGAAATGTTAAAAATAGTTATAGCTGGACTATGAAATTATGAGTGATTCATATTTTTTTCTCATTTTTCTATGCTTATTAAATATTCCATAATGTATATACTACTTTTTAAAGTACATGAAGATACATAGCTTTACTAGATTAAATTGTTTAAATAAATTATTTAAATGAGAAATTTACATTACTTCTGTGACAGTTTTAAAATATGTTCATATTTTAATACTCTTTTTTCAAGAGGTGCACCTAATTCTAACTGTATGTTGTAAATAGATTGAATTTAATGACTCAATTCTAATAGAAGAAACTGGAAGGAACAGCATGTGATTTCAGAGACTAAGTCCTAAAATACCATAGTGTCCTCCTTGATCACTCTCTTGGATCACTGGCCTTGGGAGAAGCCATGTCCTGAGAAGCCCTGGGGAAAGACCTTATGTGACAGGAATGGAAACTTTCTGTCAAAAGCTAGTACGAAATTGAGGTGTCCCATACACAGCTGTGTGAGTGGGCCAGCACCAGTTCAAGCTTTTAGATGACTACATCCCTGTAATTACTTGACTAGAATTTCATGAGAGACCCAGAGCCAGAAAATGCAACTAAACTACTCCTGAATTCCTCATTCTCAGAAATTATGAGATAACAAATGTGTTTTATATTTATTCTAAATTTTAGGATAATTTGTTACATAGCAGTAGATACACAATTTCTTAAGTGAACAAAAATCTGTTCACTTCAGAGTCATTGTTGCATAATACAAAAATACAGAATTTTGTCACAAAACCATTTATCCTTTTTTTAGGTGGTCCAAATATTTTACTTCCATGTTAGTTCAAATTCAATTCTAGGTAATGTTATATTAATGGTAGAGGATCTGTCACACTAATCTTTGTATTTTGCTGCTATTAATGTTGTGCCTTCTGTACAGGATTTGTTCAATAAAAATCAATTGAATAAAGGACTGAATGAATTAATGAATTAAAAACACCGAGTGAATGAATTATCTAAAATATATTTTATAAAACCCGATAGCTAGCTAGCCAAATGTGCTTCCTCTTTCACAAATTTGATCTATTAGGTGAAGAAATAAAGGTTTTCTATACAGCTTTCCCTAACATGGTGACATATTGTATTATCTCTTGGCTGATGAAATACTCAGGAGATGTTAACCATGGAATTTTCTTTAGGGCTGTTCAAATTGGTTTCAGGAACTTAAAGGGAAAGTAACCTATTTGTAAGACAGTTGATGGGTAGAAAAGATATCAAGTGTAATTATTACATGTGAAAGGAAAGAAAGGAATAGAATTTAATGAGGTCAAAACCCTTCAGAGGCATCCATTTGTCTTCCAAATTAATAATAGTTAACACCTGTTAGATTGAATCTTTTTTTAATTGTCACAAATATTTGACCTACAAAAGCAGCAATGCCATAGTTTTCAAATTAATAGCATTACCATTTTCCAAGTACTATTTTAAGCTGTACATGTATTAACTAATTTAATGTTCATACAGTTCCATGAGGAAATTACTTTTCTAACTCAACTTTATACATGAGGAAAATAAGCCATGGAGGGTTTAAGAGGTTTGCTAAGTTCTTTAGTAGAAGAACTGGATAGGATTTGAACCCATGACTCCAGAATGCACGCTCTTCACCAAAATAATCTATGACCTCAACCAACACAGCACTTTTGCAATCTGATATTTGTTATGTGTCCTCATGTGTGAAATGAAAATAGTGGTACCTATTTCATTGAACAGATGTGAGTTATAGCCAAATATATGTAAATGCTAGTACTCAGCATATAAGAAGCATGTGATAAATATTAGCTATTATTTTATTAAACTACAAGATGTCTTCACCCACCACTCTAACCATATCTTCTAAGTCTGACTGTCCACAACTACTTCCTGTCAACTACATGTTTTGAAACCAGTCAATGGAATTACTCATCACTCCCTGAAACACTTCACGAGCTACCATATCTCATTATCTATTGAAACCATGCCCACATGCTGGTCCTTGTCCAGGTCATTTCTTCTGTGACCTTTCTTGGTCTCTGTGAAAATGTGTCATCTCAAACTCCCATACACCACATTATCAGCGGCTCTGTTCTTGTGGCTGTGGAAATTTGAAATTTTTCCTTTATTATAATTCTTTGTGTGTTTAGATCTTATAAAAATTTATTAGTGATCTTCTCTTACTATATTCATATTATTCCTTGCAATACCTAGCACAGGAAATGCAATTGGTATTTTTTTTAGTCACCATGCTGTACATTACATCCCTACAACTTACTTATTTAATAATTAGAAGACTATACCTTGATCTCCATCACCCATTTCATCCCTCTCATCCCACCTTACCCCCAACCCCACTGTCTTTGGCAACCACCAGTGTATTCTCTGTATCTATGAGTTTGATTTGTGGGTTTTCAGTTTTTGGGGATATTTTCAGATTTCAAATTTATCTTTATCTTTTTGACTTATCTCTCTCAGCATAATGACCTCAAGGTCTATGTTGTTGCAAACAAACGGCAGGGTCTCCTGTGTTATAGTTGATACATATTCCATTGCATATATGTGTGTGTGTGTGTGTGTGTGTGTGTGTGTGTATGTATATCTGTGCCATGGCCCACACAGCTGTTCAAAGGGGTACCTGAGAGAGCGCTAGAGGAGCCTAAAGAAAAACAACCAGACAAACATACATTTAGAAAAGCAGAGACCAGGTGGGACACTGCTCTCTGGTTGAAGGGCAGTGACCTGACTTAGGCCCCTTGATTTATTTTATAGTGCTGGGTTACAATGAGATAATGCAATTATGCAAAACAAGGAAAGACCATAAACATTAGCTACTACAATGGCCTTCTGCCTCAGTGTATCTAGCAGAGGCAATCCTTTGTTATCTGATCATGAGAAAACTTCTGCCTGGAGATAGCTTGCTTCTTTCATATCTGTCATCCATCCATAGACATTTCTATGTCTTGACTATTATAAATAATTGTGCAATAAAAATAAGAGTGCAAGTATCTTTTCAAGTCAATGTTTTCATTTCTTTGAATATACAAAAGTGGAATTGCTGAATCATATGGAAGTTCTATTTTTAATTTTTTGAGGAGCTGTCATATTGTGCTCCATAGTGGCTACGCCAATTTACAATCCCACCAGCAATGCATATGGTTCTCTTTTCTCCATACCTTCACCAACTCTTGTATCTTTTTGATAATAGCCATTCTAACAGGTATGAGGTGATATCTCATTGTGGTTTTGATTTTCCTTTATCTGGTGATTAGCGATGTGGAGTATATTTCCAAGTACCTCTTGACCATCTGTATGTCTTTGGAAAAGTCTAACCAGATCCTCTGCCTATTTTGAAATCACATTGTTTGCTCTTTTGTTATTGCGTTATATGTTGTTCCATAGATCACCTATATGCTGTTTATCTCTTAAATTATTTTTTCTCTTTATTTCATTTTGAATAGTTTCTATTGCTATGTCTTCAAGTACACTAATCTTTTTTTCCTGCAGTGTATAATTAGTAATTAATTCCACTATAATTCTCATCTTATATTTTATAGTTTATCTCACTGGAAGTTTGATTTAGATCTCCTTTTCTGATTATATTTTTGCTTTATTAATAAATACGATTGTAAAATAAATAAAGTGTGCATTATTTTATATATGTGCATATCATGAAAGGTATTCCCCTGCATTGAGTTACCTAACAAATGATCTGAATATTTTTTATTTAAAAAAATTCTAATGTATATGAATGTGCTGAAATCACTGCAATGAGGAAAAACTAAAATCAAAGTAAAGAGCGATATGATGGGAATTACATTTTTCTCTACTTTTCTGTAATGAAAATAATCTATTTACTTAGTAAACACTGAAGTATTACTGTTTATTTATTATACAAAAATAAGGAAAAATACAAATAAGTCCACACTAGAAGTTCTTAGTGTCATCTATGCCATGTTTGCTGGAAATAAAGAAGATTACTATCAGTCATCACTGAAAGTTCAAATTAATACATCAGGATTTCTTGGTTCCCATGTCAGCATCCCATATGTAGGCTAAAGATGAAAGGTAAAACTTTTATGAAGCTACACTTATTATAAAGCACATTTTATTCAGTTCATCAATAATCATTTTCACTAGCAGTATAGACAGACACTACAACTTGTATTTGAGTTCTTTTTCATTTGGAAACCCAGGAGCAGCACATAATTGAGAGAGGCTTTTGAAAGGCTCCTTGATTTCATATTTATGTTACTGCTTCTGAAAAGCAGAAATTTCATGAGGAGAAAAGAAGAATGAAAGCAGGTTTTATGAGAGTTACAATAAGTAGATTTCTTGCTGAGTAGGAAAGGAGAGATTTAATATAGATTGGTTAATGTTCCTGAGTAATATTGTGAGCAGTTAAAATTTTTTTTTCGCTGATTCTTATTTTAAATATTAGATATGCATCTGATTATTCATGAAAAGCAAAATGCAGATCTCGTCAAAGATCCTATGTTGGTATTTTCCACAATCATTTAGCCTCCCAAGAGAGACTGGCACTTTTTGACCAGTTTGGACACCTAGGGAGAAAAAAAAATCACATCTGTGAGAAAGTTAAACAACCACAAAGAACACTTGAACAACTATCATCCCCAAATAGAAAACACTTAAGACTTCTCTGTTATACACAGGCAGGCGGGGCTCTGTGTGCCTGCTTCTCATGGTGTTAGACTTCCTCAGGCATCTGGATCCTTAGCTTAAGGACCCAGTTTGACTGTAATGACTCCCGATTTCAGGATCCCGGATGGGAATCAATAAAAGATTGCTTTTTCCTGACAAAAAATGTGGGACTCTTTGCTGCAGAGTTAAAATGAATAAGAACATCAACTTGTCATTGAATTATAAAACCATTGTAAACTAATTCTATGCTAAATCCACACAGGTTGAGACACTCAAGAGAAACAAGTGCTACAATTGATCATAGTGTCTCAAACTGCTGTAGACCTCTATGATAAATGCAGCAACTTTCACCAGTTTTTACCTAGTCCTTATTCAAATACACATTATATGTGAAAGCCAAGATAGAACTTTTTAAAAAGTGAAATATTCTTTAGTTAAGTGAAAAATGGGTCTATGGAACTCTACTACTAAGGTGTATGCATACATACTCACAAACATGTCCTGGGGGATAGCACTGACACTTCTAAGAGTTCCTGGGATCCTCTGGAAAATGATTAGCAGTCTATGAATGTATTCCTTTTACCACACCTAAATCATCAAGTGAGACTGGAATCTATTTAGGCCCATTTTTTAAAATACCTCTGGAAATAAAGGTATCCTTACTTCTTTTGAATCTATGCCCATAGGTAAATTTCCCATAAGTTTAAACTCAAGACCCTCATATTTCCTTTGCTCATTTTCTCTGAACCTAACAATAGATTTCTCCATCATTCCTTCCTGACTTCACTTATTCCATAGTTCATTGGTCATTTTATAATTACAAATCTGGAGTGGAGGGGTGGTTCTGATAAAGATATGGTAGAAGGAAGGCATCCAAGAAATTAGTATAATAATGAGGATTGCATGAAATAAGAAATGACTATAATTCCACATATTGAGGCCCAAGCAAGATTTTAGATTTTATCATATAAAACACGGGCTCATATAATGGAATGCAGAGACTAGAGAAGAGAGGAAAGATTTTCCTTATACTGAGAGCAAATAAGTCACTCTGATTTCCTATGATTCTGGACATGTTAGGAGACTGCTAACAAATCACTCATTCAAAGATTTGGGGCTACATTTACCAATGTAACTCTCCAAATCCCTTGTGACACGGTTTTTTGAACTTTTTTCCCATTATAGATACTCTCCGGACATAACAATTTGCCATTCTTCTGTTAAAATGTGTTATCTCTTGTCTCTTCTGAAATCCCAATGAAATGACAGTATAAATTTACAAGGAAAAGAAAAAAGAAGAATGCCTTACTAATGCTAATAAATGTTTAATATCATTGCTGTAATGATACTGATAAACTTTTGGGAGGGAAACACTATATCATAGTCTCAGAAAACAAAACAAGGAAAATGCCTGTAGGGCCCTGAACAGTTAAGTCTTTTATAGCCTATGGGGCACCCACAGACTTTCAATTGGCTGAGCCCTTGACTACGGGGATCGTGGTCCCATGCAAATACCTGGGAAGCCAGTAGGCATTACTTCTCTGACTGTAGACAAACTTGGACTCCTTTCTCACACAGAGGAGCACAAACACTTACACAGAGACTTGATGACAAAATTCCAAAATACTATGATTTTTGTCTGTGTGCTAATAAAACTTTATTTACATAAATAGGAAGTGAAGCAGATTTGTAGTTTTCCTACCCTTGATCAAATTATTTAAATATATATGACTTTTAGCATAAGCACATGTAGAGTTTAACTGAATAGGTAGAGAGTAGCAACTGAATAGGTAGAAAGGAGCACTGAAGATAATTAGAACATTCATGAGAATTATTACCTGTGAAACATTCCCCAAGGGCATTGCTAAACTTAACCCTAATCCTGACCAACTTCAGTCTGTTTTAATGGTAAAGGTTTTATTTTTTTAACTAAACACTTGAATTTCTCTACTCGGACACTATATTAGCTACAGTGCCAAGTTTTTGCTTAAGTCATGTCCTCGAAAGAGCAGTTGGTAGTAGGCTTCCTACATGAATAAATATACATTTTCTGTACCACATCCTATCATAATAATCTCTGCAATGTAAATCACACAATTTTACCATATTAAAAAATCATTTAGTTGTTAACTATATGCAATTAGATTAATTACAGAAGAGCTGCCACTTTGGTGTGTATCCACAGATAGCATGTTTTCTGATCATTCTCCAGTGCAAATGCTAAGGATCTTCTGGTCACTGAGAAAGCAAAATCCTTTTCGCCTGCTTCACTGACTAAACCCCAAAGTATATTTGGAGACTGTACCTGAATGTGGCCCCCAAACTTTTCTAGAACAACATGACAATTTACTTAGACGGGTCATTAATCTGTTTTTTTTTTTTTTTTTTTCTCTGTATTTCCAAGGACATTGTTTCCCTACAATTACCAAAGGTCTTCAACTCATCCTTTGTCTTCCCACCCAATTCCAAACATTTCCAATTCTTCTGGTGATAAATTTCTTACATTCATCCCTCTTCATGTCTAAACCTCCCAGTTTCCTCAAGTAAACCAAAATATTCACATCTTCTGAAACCAAATATAGTCAACCACACCAATCCACCTAGACTGTAATTTTCTCCTAATCCACTCACAATGTAAATGGAGAGGAAAAAGGGATTTTCTTGCAGTAACAATCCTTTATTAGTGTTTTTCTGCTTTAATAAGGCTTACGGGTACTAATAGAACAGACAAGAAAATAAGAATACCTCTTCTTGGAAACACACTTCACTTTTCTCTGCTTGACAACACATCTCTACCAGGTGAGTGAAATCCACAATAATTGACTGGAACTGCATCTCTGTTGCATGTGGTCTCTGCTTCACAAGGTTGTTGAGGAGCCTGAATCAGAAATGAGTAGCAAAAATACAAGCATTCCCTGAGTTCTAGAAGGCCAGCTCATAAACTGGCCTCACTTATTTGAGGCTGCATGCCGCCCATGTCTTTTCATCACTCCCACTCTCTAAGTTTAAAGGTCCTGAAAATGCCCTGATGTCTTCCTCATCATTACGATATCCATATCTGTCTTCATGTTTATTCCATATGTGTTTCTTCAATCACTCCTCTTCAATATAATTATAAAATCAAATTTAATTATCTTTATGTGGTAACTACAGGGTAAACAACTTTGTTTTCTACTTTTTTCTTTGTATTGGATGGTAAATTATAAGTTATTATGAACAGCATTTATTCTAAACAACTAACTTCTAAATAAATAATATAACACATCTGACAGTTCAGGGCCCCTCATATGTTATTAAAAATAAAATTAATAAACTAGTTTGAAACTTTGATGGCTTGACAATTGCATCAGTCTTCCCTCACAGAATTTTTCCTCCACAAGTACACAAACCACAGTGTTTCAACCACCTTGAATATTGAAAATAATAACCTAGAAAGTATTTGTCTCTATTTAATAAAAAAAAAGCAGTATTTTAAATCTTTCTATGGAAATTTAGTTACACTTAGGGAAAGGTCTTTTCTTTTTTAAAACTGTTTTAGATCAAAAGAATTATAACCACAAAAAAAGAAGCATGAAGAAAATGTACATGAGTTGGTATTTACTACTTTCTCAGAAAGCATTTGCTTATTTTCATTTTCAAGTTGAAACTGACAATATCTAGTGGTCTTATTTGTACCTTCAATGGGTACAAGATAAAACATACCAAATCTCTAAGTATCTTATTTCTACAAAAAAAGCTACACCAAAGAACCAGCAAACTATTTCCACCAGTAAATATTGTAGTTTTTTCCACCAAGATGGAAAATTGAGGAGGTAATATTACAAGACACAGCACTCCAGCCCGACCTCGCCCAGTTTCCCTGGGGTGGCTGCCCAACGGTGCACAGTTTGTATACAGAAGGCTTCAGTTGAGTGGATGGAAAAGAGGGACCAGCTGGTGAGGGGCAGGTGCAAACTGTGGTCAGTTTCACTCTGCTGGGGAAGGCACACCCTTCTCTTTCCCAACTGCTTCAAGTAGGCAGCTGTCTCAAAGCAAAGCAATTCACTGTTTCACTTCACTCCGGACTAAGGTCTACCCACGTTTTGCTGTGCCACCATCAACAACAGTGAAGCCCGCAACATGTATGTGACACCAGTATGGACCCTGGGCAGCAGCGAGCAAGGTCATCTACTGGCAGGGGAGGCAAGTGAGGGGAGCAAAGTGGGGAACAGGAATGAAACAAATGCCACTCTCAGTGGCTTCCAGAAGTAGGACCAGTGGTGCCCACAGGTCCTACAAAAAGTGCCTTGACTGCGTGGTGGTCTTATATAAACCCCATCGAAACAAGTAAGACATCCAGCTTAACGTGACAGCACAGTGGACACGTCTCTTGGACTTATCTTTCACTTACACACTTCCCAGCGCCCCCTCCACCACCCTCATGTCCACCTCAAGGGTGAACAACGTGACTAAACCCAGCAGGCAACATAAGCTGGTGACTTCTTTTCAGAAAACAGAATGATGAGACTGATATGAAAAGACATAATTGTAACACCTGCTGAGTAGCTGCAGGACAGAACCAAAAGAAGCTAAGTAACTTTAATTCCATGTGTATGCCTAAATCAAGAAAAAAGTCAGATAAGAGGACAAAAGCCTGTGTACAAAAAAATCCTTGTGATGATTTATAGTAGTCAGAATTGAAAACAATCTTCATATATCAAACAATAGAGAATAGCTATATTCTTACGGGTATAGTTCTATATAATATTAAAACATTTGGAAGGATCATGATAAAATGCATATGTTCTGACATTCAATCTATATTAAAAATAATGTCAAAGGCCAATATCTTTTGATTATATTGATATTTACTATGCTCCAAATTTTTGATTATGCTATTCCATGTAATATTCTCCATTACTGCCTTTGAAAGTCTCTATATCATCTTCTTTTTGCATTTGTAACAGTGATTTCCTTGAAAATGATACAGGCCTGAGCATATGTAACAAACCAGTGAGGTGAGCCTCTCTCAGAAGACATAAGTACTGGAAACTACCTGTGAAATTTATCCTGAGATAAAAATTTAGCCTCATAATACCTTCCACCCAGTAAAAAAGCTTGTTCAGTGTGAAACAGGTATAATCTGTGGTTCCCCATCTGAATCTCCATTAGACTGATTTCTTACTCATACGGAGGCAGAGTCAATGAGACAGTGCTGTAAAAGCTCTGTGACTGAAGTTCTGCAAACCATTAAGACACAAGCAGCACTGCTCTAGCACCTTCTAAAATGTTCAATTCTGGGTGATGGGGCGAGGGAGCATCAGGGAAGAGGCTTTTGTTTTCCTAACGCAAGGCTGAAAGCAACTTTGTCCTTTCAAAGGATTCAGGCTGCAGTGTCCTACCTGGAGGGCATGACTGTTCCCAATAAGTAGCACTGGAGTGATGCCAGGAGAATTCCTGTGGGCAGGAGAAGTAAAGGGAGCTTCATAGGCTCTTCTCTGAAGCCTCTAAGGATAAATACCAGAACCGAAACTTTGTCTAAGGAAGTGGTGGCAAGATGTACAAGAAGTTCATCATCAATCATTAGAACCACAGACAGACGAGCAGAGGGCCATTGTGGGAATGTACACTTGCATGCATACATGACATTATATTTTCCTGGAATGTACACACATTTATAATGAGTATCTGCTGTATTGGGATAAAAGGATCATGAGTTTCTTATCTCAGCTCTTCTACAGTTTCTAATTGTTCTGTAATGATTATGTGATACTTCAATGGTAAAATAAATCAGTAATTTAAAAAGAAAACAGTGTTAAGTATCACTTTTCTCTCTCTGCTTACACATCCAATTTCTAAGTTAGAACTGTACTGGATTCTTCCTTAAAAAACATCATCGTATTTGTCAGTCTCTCTATCATTCATGTCTGTTTGGTTAGATATGTAATAATATCATTTTATACTATCTTTGGATAACAATTATCAGCTTTAACACATTAATTATTCAATGACAAATACAGGCTATTTCCCATTGGAATTTTTTGAATTTTGTCTCAAATACAATATTGGTGATGATATTGAAATGCACTGACCATCCCATAAAATTACAGAAACTAAACATCACGGATATCTATGAAGTGGAATTGCCCATTTCCAAACTCCCGCTTTGGGCTTCTATGGTCTTCTCAGCAGATTCAGCACCGTAAGGACTCAAAGCCAATGTAGGAAGGACACAGAATTCAGTTCATACAAAATCCGGACTTCTCTTTTCTTCTAATTTCATGAAAATAGTACTCACATTGAAGTCAAATTTACTTCCATTTAAGTTAGGTCTTTCACCTAATAGCTCATGGGATGGTGGGTGAGATACTTGACCTCTGACCCTCTTTTGTAGAATGAAAATTTGAACACCAACATTACGAGATTTTTATAAGGTCCAAAAATTACATACTAAAGGACTGAGTACAGTAGCTGGTACTCTAAAGGTGCTCAATAAATTATGATAAATAATTAATAATAATAACATAACTGCTCCAGTGTCGAATTATGATCACTTCCAACCACAGTCTCCATCCTCCCTGACTCCCATAATAATGGCACATTGTTACATATTTTTCTACTACTTATTCACTTACTCATTCAGCAAAAAATTCATGAGTATCTCTATAATTTCCCTGAGGATCTGAGTTACAGATTCAACGATGGAGAAATCTAGTAGGGAAAGTAGGAAGTCTCCTTCCTTTTATTTTCTCACAAATTGTGGGATCCTAAGTGCCTTCAAGGCTCCCCGCTCCAAATCCTTTGATCTCATCTGGGATAGTTTTCTACCCCTTTCACCCTAGGTCTCAGTCACACTGAGTAAGTCTGATTTTTTTCTTTTCCTCTGCTGTCTGCTCGTTTCTGAGTGCACTAACCCAGAGGCACCAGTAGAGGGCAGCTGAGTATGACTGTTGAGTTTCCAGAAGATCAACCAGCAGTTTATTTAAATAAGGAAAAAGGCAAGGAAGATTTAAAAAAAAAAAAAAAAAAGTCTCCCATTATGAGACAGCAGAAGGTCTAGGGATAAGAGTCAAAGCAGGGGCATCAGGCTATCATTCTCTCTCCCTAGCACTTCATATGTAGAGATGCCATTTCTACAACTGAGGACACTGTGTCAGGTCACCATATATCCTGGTCCCACCAGTATTGACCCAGTTTAACAATATTGCTATGACCCATCCAGTTCCCCACCACCCTCGCTTCCCCCGCCTTCACTGCTGCACCTGATGATAATCCATGGATCCCATTTCAACCCTAAAATTTATACTGTCTAAATCTGTGCCACTTGGAAATTGGACCTCTTCTCCCATCAATGGTTCTGATACATCTTTGTGATCAGCTTATGGCTGATTTCTCTCTCCTACCCTTTTCCTCCCTTCCCCATCCTGATCCCTTTATCTACTCACCAGACTGTCTTTATTCTAAAATGTTTTTCTTAATCCTTCTACTTTCAGTTTTCATTTTTTTAATTTACCCTTTTAAATCTTAGATCCTGTCAGTCCTGATTATCGTCCATTTATATGGTATTAATCCTTTATTGTCGTTAAATGTATCCACTATTTCACTTAAAGCACATTATAGTCTTTATATACTACCTTATATCTGAACATTTAAACGCAATGTTTTTGCTTAATTGCATTTTGACTTCTTCTATTCTGAGCTTCTATTTCTTTTTTATTTTACAAACTTTTTTCTTTCATCTCCAGGAGCCCATTCATTCATTCATTCATTGTTTTCCTGCGTGTGTGTGTGTGTGTATGTGTGTATGTGTGTATGTGTGTGTGTATGTGTGTAGAGAACTCTTGTTACTATTCCAGAAAGTTGGGGTTTTTTTCCGTCCTGACTTTTTATCTCTAAGTATGGGTCCTCCTTGTATATTCTAGAAATTTCCATTTTAACTACCTCTATCCTACTGTTCTCTCAAGAACACTAAACTTAACAAGAATGTCTCTTAATATTTCACATTTTTTATTATATAACGCTTCTATGAGGAGCTACATGTTTTATTTTGTTTTAAAATTATCTTATTTTTAAAGGAAAAGTTCAGGCAGGAATGAAGGTGAGCAGAGGCAGGCAGGCAGGAAGACATAGGAGGAAGAAACACTCTCTTCTATATAGTTGTTCACATTGGTTCTTTGCCCCAGCCCCAGGGCATGAACCCTGGTCCTTGGGCTGTGTGTGGACTATGCCAGCCAAAGGTGACTGAACAACCGTGCTCAACAGGGAGAAAACCAAGACTTCCATGCTTTAAAAATCATAACCTGTGATAGAGCCCCTTAATTACAGTACCTTACCAGCTAAATGTTGGAAATTACTCACATGTCCTTTGAACCAGAGGTTTGGGTGCAAATTCCAGGTCAAACACCTAGTTCATGCTACAGGATTTCATGCGAAGTCTTTTTTACCCTTCTTGGACACAGCCTCCTCATAACTAAAGTGGAGTAACAATATTACCAACCTCATAAATGTGTGTTTAGGATTTGGTGAGATGGCACATACAAAGTGATGCCTGTCTCTGCCCAGAAAACTTCTTCAAGAAAAAGCAAAGCCTGCATTCTAGAACGAAATGAATTTCTTCTCCTTATCTCTCATATCAACTGGGCTAAAGGACGGATGACAAAATATTACTGTGGACTTTGAGTGCTTATTGGTAAGTTTTAAATTCTAAATTGTGATCCATTTACCTCAGGAAATGAAGACCAGCCTTCAAAGGTCAGCTGGTTTATAGCTTGCAAGTAGTATAACAAAACAGAGCAAGTGACAACCATATGCTTGTGGACCATGTATTCATTCTCAAGGCAGCAAAAAGCTTGCCTCACTTGGCAAGATACTGCTAAACTAATAATATTTACACCCTGCAAGAGCAAGTCTTGGGGTGAAAAAATTAATTATGCAATAGATACCACTTCTAATGATGTTGAGGGAGAAGGAATCCTGAGGACCAGGGTCTGCTTTCTCCTGTGAACAGAATCAGGGGCATGTGAGGGATGTGGGAAGGGAGGAC
Organism: Solenodon paradoxus; assembly: GCA_004363575.1. Classification (NCBI taxonomy): domain Eukaryota; kingdom Metazoa; phylum Chordata; class Mammalia; order Eulipotyphla; family Solenodontidae; genus Solenodon; species Solenodon paradoxus. Next base: position 91,707 of record RJWH01001523.1, on the reverse strand, counting down.
ACTATAGGGGAACCCACTGTCAGCGGTTGGAGTGCTTTCAATGCATCTTGCTAGTTTAAAGAAACCAGAATTTCACCCTTTGTTCTTTCCTGAAACAATCTCCTTTGGTGGACTCCAAATGGAGCCTCTAACATGGCATCCATCAGCTGCAAAATGTATTCCAAGGGAGAATGCCTCAGCCATGGACCTGTCTTGGCTGTAAACACAGGAATGGGTTGGAGGAAAAAAGATGAGTGATTGATACTGCTAAGAAAGACATTGCAAACATGCAATTTCTTTACTAAAACCTGAGAGTAAGTGGTTTTTTGTTGTTGTTTTTTTATCCATCTAGGTGGGTGGGATAGGGAGAAATGGGGGAAATGTTAACCTCTTATATTTTAATCACATTATGCTCTTAGAAACCAAGGACAAAACTAGCTTCAGTAAGGTTGTATGTGTTGTATGCACTACTTCCAAGACCAAACTCATCATGCTAGGCCCCTTAGTCACTATCAGAAATCTAAATCTCCCAGATCTCTCACCATACTGATATCATATGACTAATCTGACCTATCCCCTGCTCTCCTTGCCTCTCCAACTTATCTGTTCTCTCCTTTGTAATTTGAAACTTCATCAGAAAACTTCCATGTATCTACTATATCTTCTCTGAACTTCTTTCTTGCTCTATGTGAAAACATCAGGTTCCCCAGATAGCACAGCTTCCCTCAAGACCTCTCCAGAAGCTATTTGTTTGGGCACCACTTATCTTTACATCTAGTTTCTTTTCACTACTTCCAATATATCTATCATCTTTTAAATCCATAGCTCCTTTGAAGTACATGTCATCAAATTTTAACATCCCTTATCATTATTTATTACTGCTACATACAGAAAGCCTGATCATGTCTCCTTGATTTTGATGACTTAAAATTTCATTAATTGCCTCATTTTCCACCATGTTCTTAACATTGATCATTCCCTGTACTTGAACAACTACACTGATGATCTATATGTGACAGATTAATTACAAACTGGATTTAATTGTCCTTCTTTTACAATGTGAGTCTCCAATTCTGCTTATCAAGAAGTGAGTCTATTTCTACAACCCATTAATCCAGGTTAACCCTACGATATACATTACAGCAGAACTGGCATTGCCTGGTTCCAAATCTGGGTCTCCTGAGGCCTTCACAATTCCCCTTTCTCCCATATGAGGAAGACTGGGTTAGCCTATTAGAGGACAGAAGACCATATGCAGCAGAGACAAGCCCTCTTGGCTGAGGTCAGAGAGGGCAGTCAGCTCCCAACTGACTCAGCAGCTGATTACAAACTTGAGTAAGCCTAGCTGAGAATGACTGAGGTTGACCCAGTCAATAGTATCAGCCCCCACACACTTGGGCAATAGTAGCTGATGCTGTGCTAAACCTCCACACTTTGGCATGACTCGTTATCAGTAAAAACAAATATGCCATATGAGAAAAGGATATCGGGGGGAGGGTGACATTAAGCTGCAATAGCAGGAGATTGGATATCATAGTGGAGTAAATACATATTCTAATTAATCCTGTGAAAGCAGGACTAGTAAAGAAAAATTGAATTGAGTTCTATGACTGACTTCATCCAGAAAGCCTCTTTTTATTTAGAGCATATATTGGGAAACCCTGCTCAAAAGTGAAGACTGACACTGCATTCTACTAGCAATGATTCCAATCAATAGGTTTCAGTATCAATGACAGTGTTAAAATCAGAAATCACTTTGTAAAGGAATAACTTGTATTCATAACTTTCTCATTTGTAAATGCTTTAATGTACATTCTATATGTCTATATAATAAATAGGTAATAGAAAGATATATAGATAGATGATAGATAGATGACAGGTCATATAAGACTGATGACTTGATCACAGAATCGAGAACTGTGAGTTCTATCTCGCATGTCATCAACGCATGGCTTCACTTATAAATGCATAAGAATCACTGCAGCTGTGATCCTTGCCAGCAGTGATAGGTTCATATTGTCTGCAAAATGTTCTAAGAATTAGCTTTTGTCCTTCCCAGAAAAAAAATGTAAGCCTATATATACATATATACCTATATATGTTAATGTGTATGTATTTCCATGATCTTATATACTTGTAAAGCATTGCACACTACCTTTTTCACTTCCCCCTAGAGACACATCTACAGATTGAGAGCATAACACACCTATTTCACCCTCAGCTGGCAGTCAAATTATAAAGATCTATCCTTACTCAACAACATAAAATATCTGTAAAGTACTCCTCTATGTAGCTTCAGAGGTAGAAATTCGCTTGAAAGTGACAAGGAAACAGATAAATTTTTTAAATTAAGCATCACTAAAGATAAAATAGTTTGCTTTTTTCCATCACTGGAAATATTCCTGGAAGAACGACGCAGTATGTTTTAGAATAATGTCCTAAACCTATAGTGGGAAAGACTGATTAATATCTAAGCGTCCTTCCATTTTCAGTATTCTTTGATGCCGTATTTTCATTAAAAATATATATGACATTAAATATTTATATTATTATAAGTTTCTAGTGATACTCTATTTTCCTATATTTTAAGAAGTTCTCATAAGCCATGTGTGATATGAAAAAGCTGTACTTCAGGGGTTGGGGGGAGTGGGATGAGAAGAAATAAAAAATTCAAGGAATTGACTTAATAGGCATTACATCATTAACCAGTTGGCACTTGCCACGAATCACCCAAAAACCTTTATTCCAAACAAATAAAACAGGCAGTCCTAGTAACAATAGTGAAGTGGTAGTAAAAGTAATTACGTACTATGAGGTGATACACATCACTCTAATGGAATGTTCCAAAGTACTTTCCCAGCACACCAGCCCTGCAGAATCTTAGCAGGTTTTGTGGCCCAAATTATTCTAGATTAGAAAAAGCTAAACTGACTCTTTCACCATAGCACTTCTCTGACTTCTGTTGTTAACAGAAGGCGTGAAGTTTTTAACTAAGTTATGATTGACATATCAGTTTTAAGTGCACCACGCAATGATTCAATACATGCATTTATTGTGAAATGGTGACCACAGTAAGTCTAGTTATTTCATTCTAGTCTAGTGAATTCTGAGAAGAGAAAGAAAATACAGTATTCCTAAATTTATTTGATCTTTGTCTGAATTTATTTGAATCTAATGTTTCAAAGTTCGCATTTTAGAAAAATATACATTAGTATTTCTCTATCAATATTCTCTGATCAATATACTTCAATATCATTAACTGATCAAAGTGGAGTAATAACCATGATAGCTGTAATTGAAAAAACTACAGAATATTCTCAATTCTACTTGTCCTTCAATCTAATATTCAGTTGACCATTCATAAACCAATTCATATCTGTAACCAATGGACTGTTTTCATACCTACTCCTTGTTAGCACTAAAGACCATAATAAAGATTCTTACTTTTGTTTTTCAGTTTGGAATTCTTCCTCCTGAGCTTTGCACAAGTCCACTTTAAAGCTAATGGCTTGGACACAGGATAAAGCTGGGGAAATATAAGTTCCATCAACTTGCAGATCATCAAAGCATGGTTTCCTGAAGGCATAGGAGTCATCACAGCAGCGACCTACACCAACATTGATAGGCTTGGCCTCATGTCTTCTACATAAAGCTCCAAGAATTAACTTTGTCTTTTCCCGGAAAGAATTAAATAAAAGTCATAAGTTTCATGACCACTGTTTTTTTTTTAACATCTTTATTCTAAAATTCTAGTTTCTGCTAGTTCAATCTGGATTCACTGGGCAAAAGCAAGTGTCAAGTGCAGTGCTGTTCCCAACCTTCCCTTTTCTTCTTGTCAACCTCAAGATGAGGTTTCTTGGATCCCACCTCCAGTTTTTTCCTCACTCCAGATTATAAACTCATGTTGACTCAATGCAGGAATTTGATCAAATTAAAATTAAATCTCAAGTCAACACAATTGCTAATTAGACTGAGATGTGAGAATGATGATTAGATTTCTTATTTAAAAAACTCAGAACCAATTCATTACTAGTTTTTCATGACTGGACATCTAACCAGTTGGCATATGGTAGATGCTCTATGAATATTTATTGAATTAATGAAAAAAATGAAAGAAATTCTTGGATTCCCTTTCAGTTAGCTCCTTCATCTTTTTATCCCCTTCTAGAACTGCCATCCTGCTTTACTCCACAGCACACTCTGTGAAACTTAACCTGATGATATCTTCAAACCTGCCCATGTGCCCCTGTAAGCATAATGACCACCCAAATTCCCTCTCACTTATGTATTTGGAGAAAAAGTAATTGAAATTATTTTGCATCAGCATTTAATACATGTGTTTATCCTTTAGAAGTAATAAAAGAGATTGCCTAAAAGCAAGTCTTTGGAATATATGTCTAATTGAAAGAGTTTCCCAAGGAAGATGTGATTAGAGAATAAAAATGTATAATAACATAAAAGAAATTCAGGGATAGATAGTAAAAATGCTTTAATCTATGATCAAAATATTTAAATTTTATCATGAGACACACCAACTTAGCATAAAGACATTGGTCTATCAAAAATATAAGGCATAGAAAGCAGTCACCAAGCTAGAATTCAACAGATCTCAGAAACTTGGTACACAAGCCCCTGGAAGAATGTTCATTGTGAAGAAAGGCTATATCACTATCGTCTAGAAGAAATATCCCTCAAAACTATCCCTACTTTTCTTCTGATTGGATCTGCACAAATACATATATTAAAACTTAACTTCCCAAGTGTTTTGATTCAGGAAAATACATAGCTTAGTTATCAGACACAATTATTCCTACAATTTGGAAAGACTTTGCTTATTGTAATGAACACATTGATGTACTAATACACTTATCACTTTTGAGTTCAAGAAGATGTGTTAGTCTAAAATTAGAATTATCTCTGAAGTTGCTGACAAAATCACTTTTGTTGATTTGTAACAAATCAACATGGAATACACCTAGGATAATTCAGGCAAGGCCTGGTGAATTGACCATCTCTGATATTAGGGAAATGACAGTTTGCCCGTGCTACGAATAAAAGATGATTGGCACTGGCTGACTTGAATTTCTCACAAGAATAGAATTATTAGACTCTATTTATATAATTGTGTCCACCAATAATTGATTGCTAGTGGTTAGAGAGTAGAACATCAAGAACAAACAAACATGAAGTCACAGGTGTACTTACAGAGTCCTCTATGCAGAAAAATTGCTGTGCATCATCCATTGGGCAACATTTGGTGGCCACAGCTGCCATATTCTTGGTGAACAAAATCAACTCTTCAACAGATAGTTGTGGGGCTTTCTTAGTATAAAGAACTATGAGCCTAAAATAATAATTTTCTCTTATTTCCAACAATGACTATGTGTCAAAAAAATTAAAGATTTTGACAAAGTATCTTCATCTTACATTAGCTCTGATTTAGGGTAAGTGAGGTATTAATTGGGTATAATTTTATCCTTTTAGTTCTTATTCCAATGGTCCAGTGACTTACTCAGCATACCTGGAATTGCTCAACTGGGATTGCTTTCTATTTATCTCAGATGCTATGATACCTAATTTGGATGATTACAAAATAAGATTTAGAATAAATAAACAACTCATGATATAAATATTTGCACAGGACATTAAAGTTTTTATCAGTTGTCTACATTGTGTAGGAATAAGGGCTAACCACTTTCATGGGGTTTACACCCAAGTAGGGAAGAGAGATGAGTACACTTGACGTAGGTGAGAGAGTGCAGTGCTGTAGGTACACATAGGATGGCATCTAATTCTGCTCCAGGGAGGTTAAGCAGGCCTCCTAGAGGAAACATGTTGGTTGAGATCTGCCAATAACTGCAAATGAGTGAGATGAATGGGAGCACATGTGGGAGGGGGCATTTGGGAAGTTCTTGATTGTGATTGAGGAGACTGAGTATTGGAGAGAAGGAAAGGAAGAAAACCTAGTATAGAGTCAGATTTAGAATGCTTATAAGATAATTATGGTTGTTCTGTAGAGACTGCATTGGAAGTAGGCAAGAGATAAAGTGAGAGGTTTGAAGGCTATTCCAGTAATTAAGGTGAAAGATGGTGATAACATGAACTCAGAAAGTGGTGGTAGAAATTGAGGAATAGAGAGAGAGATTTTAAGGAGAAATACTCTATATAAGTGGATTGGAGGATACAAAATATCAAAATCAATAATTGCATTTACATTAGAATCAAGCTGGAGGAAGAATTTTCCTGTAACAGCTAATGAAACATTCAGATGAACAGCAGTGGTTCTCAAAGTGTAATCCCTGGGGCAGTGATATCAACAATACTGGGAACTTATCCAAAGTGCATATTCTCAGTTCCCATTCCAAACTCAGTGAATCAGAAATTCTAGGAATGAAACTGTTTTAACAAGTCCACCAGGCGATTTCGATAGACTAAAATTTTGAGAATCACAGACTTATTTTTTTCTTTAAACTAGCCATTAACAACTGAACACAACATAAAAGTTATAAGCTAAATATTCTCTCTGAAACAAGAATACTCTTTCTGGATCCATTTTATAGACATTCCATTTACGCTCAACATCAGGAGTTTACCAAAAAAAAAATCACAAACATAAATCTGAAAAATATTTTAGAAATATACCTGTCCTGGAAGTTACTATCTCCTAATTTCTCATGTAAATCACAGTAGATTTTTACACGCTCCTTGCTTTCATGAACCACTCTTTCAAACATTTCTTTCTGGAAAACAAGCATTTTATCAGTGTTTACCTATTATTACAACAATATATCTTGAGTTAAGATTGCAAAACCATCTTCTGCAATAGTTTAATGTAACTGTGTTTCTAAACCCAGGGCTTTATTTACTTTGTGAGGTTGCAAATCTTGCAGAATAGGTTTTGTTAAAACAGGAGCAGTCATGTACTTCGTGGAGAAAAAAAGTAGAACTGCAATATTGATATTCAGTTTCCCATATATAAACTCATTTGTGGCCTTAAAATGGCATATTTTATAAGCATATGGCAAATCATCAAGTCAGAAAGAGATTCTTAAAGGTAGTATATAGAATTAAGCTTAATTAGTCAGAGTGTATTTGTAAATGTATGTATTTGTTATTTTAAATAAATACAGCTTCTTTGCATAAACAGAATAGGTATATAGATAGAGATTTTTAAATAGAAATATATATTGAGGTCATTTTTAATAAAAAAAACATGTACCAGCCTTGAGTGTGTTAAAACAATTTTGATAAAAACACAATGAAATCCATCAAATGGAAATCTCAGAGCTACATGTGAAGTCAAAGAGTTCTTGAACCATGCAAATAAAATCCCAGTGGGAAGATATAGGTGACCTTGCAACCTGAGACCTTTGATGGGAGCACTGTTTACCATCTTAGCTAACCAGGCCTAGTTAACCTGATCTTAATAAGCAGTGCTTGTTATAATGAAAATTTTACCAGATTTACAAATTTGTAAACTATTTGCCTGAATTTAACCCTTTGCCCTATTTGTGTGATGTTGAGTAAGTCATTTGAACCTTCCGAAACTCAATACTCTAATCTACAGAATGTAGTTAGTAATTAGGCCATTACTTATATTACCAAGCTATTTGTTGAGAGGATCAGATATGACACTGGTTGCACAACATGGATGAACCTGAAGGGGATTTTGCTTAGTGAGATTAGTTAGAAGGAGAAAGACAAATACCATACATCACTTGTAAGTGGTATATAGAGAAATCCAACAAATAAGTGAACCAAATCAAACAAAAAATAGATTTTTAGTCTATAAGACAAAGAAAGATAGGGGCATCCAGAAGGGAAGGGGTAGGGGCTAGCAAATCGGTTAAATTATATGATGTTAATTACATTGGCAAAGGGTAGAATTGGACTATTGATGGTAAACTAAATGCATTATATACAGATGTTGATTTATAATGATGTACATCTTAACCTTATATAATTTTATAATACAATGTTCCTTCAAAAAAATTTTAGACAATTTAGAAAACACTAGTTACAAAACTGCTTTGCAATCTAAATAGTCATACTCCTGTGAGGGGCTCTTACCATAATGGTCATTGTGGAGTCCTATCAGTGACCTTATGAGAGGGTGCCAAACTGTGGAAATGAAGTCACTTTGTTTTCTGTTCTTTTTAAGAAGAGAAAGATGCTGGGTGTACCTTCTCATACAAGACAAGAGATGCCTCACTCACCAACCCTAATCCCAACCTTCTGTAGATATATAAAACATTGATTCAAATTATAAAAGGCAGAACTGCCTGGTAACTTACAAAATACTGATCATCTGGTCAGAGTTCATAAAGCCCTGCTTTTTTGGGGGGTGGGGGGTGGGGTGCATATCAAATTGACAGCCAGCACAGCTGCTTTAAACAATCTGATTCCTGGCCTGAAATAGGGACAGTTTGCAGGCATGCTTGTGGAAACAGCTGTCCTCCCCTTACTCTAACAGGGTGTGCTTTCACGCTATTGCTACTATGCCAGGAAAACTTTGAAGAGATTATTCAGAGAAATTTTCACAAAGCATAGAATCTGTAATAGTGATTCTCTCAGAAAGTGGTTATGAGATGATGATGTGGATTAGATGGAAATTATATTTCCTGTAGAGTGTTTGCAGTTAGCAAAAAAGCATGCATAATTATCCTACAAAAGTATAGCACTACTTATAACACTAGAATATTTCCCAAGTTAATAACCATTTATGAGTAACAGGTTAAAAAGAAACAATTTACCCCATGGCTATAGCATTCCAGAGGATTTTCTAATTTACAACATTTTCCCAATAAATTTTGATATACTGTATCCACTCTTAAAATCACCGGAACTGCCAACTCTGGATGTCTTCTTGAATATTCATAGAGAAACCTGTAGACATAAGAAACACATTGGAAAGTTCAAAGGTCATTAGTTTTCTTTCCAAAAAATTATTGCTGTGAAATGTATTTATCATTATTTTAACTGACCTTGAGACATTTGGAAACCTGGGAGACTGACAGAGAGGTTTTTTATTTTTGATTAATTAAATCAATCCAGATTTCATTTTCCCTAAGTCACATAGTAGTGACAAAATTAGTGAGTACCAGAAGAGAAGGGGAGAAGAAAAAGGAAAAATCAGATTTAACTGTCAATTATAAGGTAAGGAATGATATTAAACTGTCGGTGGTGATCTTAATGCAGAGTGATGTTGATTTATGAAAATGCATACCTTAAGTCTATATAATGTTATGAGGCAGTGTCCTTTCAATAAATTTAAAACATGAATAAATAAAACTTTTTCCAAGGGTTAGCATAAAATAACATAAAATACTTTCTCTATTAAAAAACAATCACAATCTCCTCACCGATCCTATGAAAATCAGAATGAAACCATTAAAATGATGTTGGTTTGTTTGCAATGAATATCTGAACTTTGACTATTTTTGTCCTACTCACAGTAGCCTTTTCTTATAAACAATTAGGACTCCTAAAATAGGTATTGTGCAAATAAAATTTGAGTATGGTAGAATTTAAAAAATAAATAAAGCAAATAGAAGAGCTGATTGGATATTGCAATCTCAAGCTCTTACTTAGAGGTGATTCTATGTCCTTTAGTGCAAAGTTCACAAATACATGACAATCAGCAAGCATCTCCTCTTAGCCACAGATCTCCTTTAATCACTCATGTACATCATTGGCTAGTCTCTGTCATCATTCAAATTTGCAGACTTTCCCAAAGGATCCATACACACACACACACACACACACACACACACACACACACACACACATACACACACATATATAATATTCCATTATTATTTTCCAAAAAGTCATATTACTCTTGCAGGAAGTTGTCTGGCTTGTCAATTAATTTTTTGCATACAAATTTGTCTTCTGTAAATCTACTGAGTGATAGGGACAAAAGATCAGGTTTGTCATCATTTTGTGAGTTGATAATGCATTCCCCTCGGAATAGCACTGGGAGTTGACAGCACAGAGCGATCTTACTGGTTAGGATAGCCTGTTTAGAACAGGTATAGTTCATGAGCTGACTCTGTAAAACATAAAAGGGAGCATTTATTTTTGATGGCTTCATTCTGAACTTATTTATTTTTAGTGTTTTTGGTAGAAAACCAGAGAAAATCTTGGCATTTTACATTGCTTTAACTTTGGCAAGCTGAAAGAGCAAAAATATCATTTATAGTGACTCATGCTAATAAGGAAAGCATCTCTATTTGACCATACTCAGGTGTCACAAGCTCTTCTAATATCTCTTAAAGAATTTAAGAAAGACAGACTGCATTATTGTTTCCATGTTTACCTCAACAACATACAAAGGAAAAATTGTATATGTTATCGCCTTAGAATTACAATTCAGGAACTATTTTGTCTGTCATTATAATATATATATATACATATATATTTGTTAGTATATTACTATTATACTTATGTATTTACTTTTATATACATGCACTCAAATAATTATATTTGTGTCTCTCCACTTAAGGAACTAAAAGTTTGGTTGGAGAGTCAGCTAATTAAACAATAATAATACATTGCAATAGAAATTGCAAGAGAAGTACATATATGATGTACTAGGAAAAGAGAGAAGTTGACCATTCAAATTGGATGAAGGTCAGAATTAAGATCTTAAACAATCTGAGTCTTAAGGACAAAAAATAAAGTTAGTCAAAAACAAATGACTAATTTAACATTATTCATGTATAGATACCTGTGCATATACATACATATGTATGTATGAATAAAGAATCTTAGAGGTGAGAAAACACGATACATTTTGAAAATGATATATAGGAGAGTATTAAGAAATTGCAGTTGAGAAATGAAGAGGCTTGAACCAAATTATGCACCGAAAGGTAGAGTTGAAAATATTTTAGCATATAATAATCAGATTGGAGGTTGGGTCAGGGTAATGATGAAGAATTTAGAATGATAGGAGACACTGGGTTGATGGCATCGTAATTTACTGAAATTAATGTTCAGGAGAAAAGAAAAGATTTAATGAGAGTGGTTAAAAGGGAAGCCAAAAGTTACTTTTGAAACATAACAATGATTTAAGACATCAATATGGAGATTTTCTCCAAGTATTTAGGGTGTAGATTATGGACTCAGGGAAGAAGAATGAGCTGAAGATCCAGATCTGAGAATGGTAACTGAAGATACACTCAGGTTGAGAGTGTATAGTCAAGTGACTAGCATGCTCTCATTGACTTAGTAAAATCAAACATGTTTCTTTCTCATAAAATCCTACTAGGAAGATGAGTTGTATCACCCCTAGGCTATACTCTGGACCAGGCTGACAAAGACTCTGTCATCTTCAATCTGTTGCTTCTATTATCGCCTTCAGATTGGGGGTGTCTTCAGCAGGAGATTTTTATGAGCTGCGCCTAGAAGTGGCATAAATCACTCTGACCAGAACTTTATCAGGTGTTTTAAGAATTCTGTGTCTCAATTTTCTGATCTATAAAATGGGGATAAAATACTTTCTAAGGTTGTATGAATTAAATTAAATAATTTAATATTTGTTAGAAACAAAGAAAGAAATCTGGCAGAGTTATACTAAAACAGTGCTTGTTAAATAAAATTGAAAGTGAGATACTTAGAATTAGTGCTAAGTGCATTGAAAGCATTTTTAAAGTTAGTAGTACAGTAATTATCATACAGACCTAGAATGATGGTCCTATCATATCATAATGTTAACAAAAGAAAGGGAACCATATCATGTAAAACTGAATTATGTTGACTGACTGATAGAACAAACTAACTTACATGACTTAATATTAAAAGTGAATATATTTAAAAACATATTTGTTTTGTGAGTTTGTATGATGTTTAAAGCAACAAATATGTACTATCTAAATATCATTCCTGAAAACATTAGGGGAAATACTCTAATTAAAAGAGAATTATTTCTATATCAAAAATAAATAGCAAAATACGTTGTATAAAAATGAGTTCAAATGAGATAATAATTGTTAACAAAGTTAATTTTACAGTGAGTATTAAGAAGTCAACCAGACTGATAAAAGGAGCAAAACAACTCTGAGAATTCATAAAGAAAAAAAAAAGACTAACAGGTAGTAGAATTGATAAACAAGTCCAAGAGCTTTGTCTTGCAGAAGACCAATAAAAATTTCCTTCACAAAGCTAATTAAAGAGAGAAACACAAATACAAGGGGGAAAGAAGGTATAATCACATAATTGGTGTCTTCAATTATCAAATCATATTATTATGCACATCTGAATGAGAAAAATCTCATAAAGGTTTACAAAAGGAAAATATGTACCTCATAAAAACTGACAAAAATAGAGTTGATTCTCATTATTTATAGTAATTATAAACACTGACTCCATAAATACTAAAACTGGACTTAGTTTCCTGCAAATTTTTGACCATATTTTCATCAACAGATCAAGGCATAATCTTGTTTTATGTATGCCTCTATTCATGATGTCTTCTCTAATATATGCTGTTGATTTATTAACATTGACTCACAGCTACCAGTACAATAACTCATGCCTGAGCAAAGCTTAGCTAACACATGTACTTATTCCATAAAACTTGCTGTGGTCTTCTTGCTTTTGGAACACTAGGTAGCACTTTAATAACCTGCTTGAGAACTACATCAAAGTCACCAACAAAAGCACAAAATGTGAAAGAGTGGCACTAAATAGACCACAAAAGGGCACTTATTCACAGTATGAAAAGTGAAACAAGAAGGCAGAGGACTGCCTTATTCAATCTCACCAGGGACAATGCTCACCAGGTGACCCAAATCTTCCACTGCTTGAGTATGCAGAAGTCCACAAATGACCATACAAAAGCACTGTGTTTATTGAGTTGAGACTATAAATAAATTTATCAAGTGAGTGAATTCACAAATATAAAATTCTTATTTCAAGAGGGTCAACTGAAAAAAAAATGTTAGCGATCCATAGCAAAAGAAATGGAAAGGCTGTCACACCAGTCTATCTCAAGTTATTTCAAATGTGCACAAAGCAGATAAATCTCAATGCCATGTATTTCAGAAATTCAAAATTAAAAAATACATGATTTATTTTTTAATTTAGCATAACTAAATACCAAAACCTGATAAAAGTATTTACAGACGAAGAATGTACAATCTCAGGTCTAAACATAAATGCAACGACATATATATATATGTATTATGTATAGACATAAACTTAATATATACACAGTCTAAAGATGTAATAGAATAAAATTGACATGAGCTATGTAAAGTAGTTCTAAATTAAGAAAGCTGTTAATATAATTCACCAATGGATAAATCAAGCAATAGAATCAGATGACATTCTAAAAAGACAAAAGAACATTTACCAAAATTCAGAATCAGAACTCACCCTAATTAAAACAAAACTGAGAAACTTCTAAAACAGAATGAAAAAATCTTGATATGTAACTACTATCTTTGTCAAATAATTCTAAACATGTTCTCATTAATATGAACCAAGACATAAATACTAGCATAATCTACTACTATTATATATGTTTGTGAATGGTAGCCAATACAAGAATTCCTGATACTCCCGATATTCCTGTCATAGTGTAGACTATAATGGGAGCTGTTCTAAAGCTGCCAGTGGCATAAGTAATGTTTATGTGTTCAAGGTTGTTAGAGATTTTGTTTCTGTTTTTTGCAGTATGAATACTGCTTGGTCACAACATTACCTCCACTTTTCCCCTAAATGTACCTGATCTTCAAGCAAATAGGATTCTAATAGCTTAACCTGAAGAACCAGCCTCCTTCGAAGTATGCCAGAAAATATTCCTTCTAGTACCATTTAAGATTCTTGTCATACAAAAAAGTAACACCAGAACAACTTTATATTGTCTCTATCCAGCATGGAATGGGCAATAGCAGCTCCACCTTTCTGAATGGTAGCACTGATGTGGCTTTGACTAGTGACAATGGTTGCCAAGGACAAGCTAGGGATTCACCACATCTTACTTTACCAGCCCAGTAAAAACTTGGATACTTAGCAACCTAGGGACTCTACTGAGTGTTCTATTCAGTGAGTTCCTAATTCATTTGCTATTGTTACCTACCTCTCTTAATCTGTTGTGTGATAGGACTAAAGTAGTTAGAAAAATGAAATCATGATATTAGTTTTTCTTTGTCTCTAGATTTTTTTTTCAGAGTAATGATGAAAATTATTCAGTTTTCAAATTGGCAGAATGAATTGGAATATGATTTATAACTTGTGATTTACTAAAACCGTATCAGAATTTTAACAGTTACTTCTTCCTTCTCTAGGCTTTTGAGATTACATTTGGATATGAGGCAGGTGAGTTCTACACTGTCTCTGTTCCTATACCCCACAATACATTTTCTTTGTTCTTGATTGCTTCCTCTTTCCTCTAGGCTAATATGAACTGAGTGTATAGGCTGAAATTCCAGAGCTTGTTTGAGAGCCAATGGTAAATGAAATATAATCTAATTTGGAAGTCAATTAAAGGCTAGCTATACAAATTTAAGAATAAAGTAAGACAAAATGGAAAGAAAGGAAGGAAGGAAGGAAGGAAGGAAAGAGAGATGGGAAAGAAGGAAAGAGGGTGGTAGGGAGAGTGCAAAGGAAGGAAGAAAGAAGGAACTGTTTCTTACATGAACTAAGAAGATAAGGAAAGGGATAGACCTTTCTACTGATAATAATGAGAAATGATCATTACTTTTTTAGATTTATTACATAGCACTGCCATCCTTATTTAAGAATTACCTGCATAAGTTGAAATAAGTTTTAAGAAAATTGAAACTCTTACCCTGCCAAGCACACATGCTACTGTGTTTCCTTCACAACAGGTCTGGTGCAGATTTTTGATATTTGTGGTCAGTTTGGTAATTTCAGAAAAGTCAGCTTTTGGTTGTTTTTTAGTCAGCAGAACCAATTCCCTGAAAAGAAAAGTAAGTATATTTTTAAAAGTCCTTTGAATCATCTCACTCTGAAATGAGTTCTTATTTATAAGATTGGAAACACATTCATGAATGTAGATCAAAGAGAATAACTTGTAAATGATTTCCATTTATTCAATGACAGAACCCAGAGTTATACAAAGATCGAAGTTACAAACACAATTCAATCACCAATCATGCAAAACATGGTCATTTTCACCATGTTAATTATTTTTTAAAGAATAAGTCGGTTAGATAGGTATTGAAATGTAAGACTGGCCCGCCTTGCACATTTGCTTGACCTGACTTTTGTAGGTAACACTGTGGTCATAAAGACATCGTAGGAGATTTGGGTCTCCCTTGCCTCTTGACAGCTAAGCAACATCTCTGAAATTCCTCTGGGACTAGGGAATGAGCCTGCCTGGTAAGAACTGAATTTCCACGCAGCTCAATGCTGTCTGCTCAATGGGGAAGGTGATTATGCAGGTCTGCAGGAATCCACCTCATCAAAAACAGTCTGGGCTGGAAAAAGTCACATTGAGTTATCAAATTTTTCTTTCCTCCCACACCCCTCCATCTTCACCCAAAAACATTCAAAAGTAGAAAAAAATTAATTCATTTCGGAAAAACATGGCATAACTGAATTACAAAGTCTCAAACAGTATGTGCCAAAAAAGAAAATTTTAGATCAATCTCGTGTCTAAACATAAATGTGAAAATTTGACAAATATCTATTTATCTAATGTATATCTGTCTATGTATAGATATGTGAATATATAGATCTACACATACATACATATGTAAACCTGTATTATGTATGTGCTTATATATGCATATATAAGCCTTTTCTGTTCTATATGACATTGCAACCAATTTTCCCTATCTTCCAAGAAAAAAAGATTAACTTTTGTCCTTCAGTCTTTACCTTAAACAATTACCAGAAACAATGTATCAGAACAATTAAATGTCTGCATTTCAACACACATAATCTTTTGTACACTTGAGGAAGTGACTAAGGGATCTGAGCAAAAGGGGGAAACTGAGGTCAGAAGTAATGAATGTGTACACCCTGATGGAGCAGAAGTTCATTATAGTCCTTATACATCCCAAGTCTCTGGTTCAAGACCTGGGGCTGGGGGAACAGCCAAGATGAACAACTAAATAAAATAAATATGCATTTCTTCCTCTTTCCTTTTACTTCCTGTCTGCCTTGACTCTCCTTCATTCCTGTCCATGCCTTTGATGAGAGAGGAGAGAGAGACAGAGAGAGAGAGAGAGAGAGAGAGAGAGAGAGAGAGAGAGAGAGAGAGAGAGAGAGAGAGAGAGAGAGAGAGAGACAGAGAGAGAGAGAGAGAGAGAGAACAGTGATAAAGATTGTGCGTTTTCATGTGCAGTACTCTGTGCCCCATTGAACAATAAAGTAACATACATGTAGAGAAAGGAACCAGGTTTGTATGGAGAGACGTAATTAAAAAAGAGGCAAATGATGTTTTTAACGAATTTAATCAGAAGAGGTGACCCAAACAGCAATGCCTTTCACAAATCTAAGTAACTTACACTGCTTTTGCTACCTTGTGGCTGAATTTGATTCTGATTTCACATAAATGGTGATGCCTCAGAGATATTTCTCTAATGTACTTTCCAATGGGCTCTAGCTGCAACCAGAAAAAACAGTCATCAAAGAAATATGGTAGTAACAGAAAAAATCAATCTCATAATTAGTAAAGAGAGAAAAATAAAAATTGTGTTGTTCCTCAAAATCAAATTGTTTTATTGCTTTATTTTTAAAAAGGCCAAATTCAAAAGCATAATTTGACAGTTTTTAATTGCATAGCATCTCACTTCCCCAGAGATTGCTTGAAACATTGAAAATATGAGAACAAGAAAGTGAGCAAACAAAAAAGTCCAGAGACTCTTTAGTAAATTTCTAATATGTTACAGCTTTTTAAAAAATTTATTCAAGTTAAAAAGCCCGTCATCTTGGACATGTCCCCTACTGTATACTGAAATACATACTCCAGGTTTTGCAATAGATGCTATTGAAGTCCCCCCCTCAAAATAGTCATATTATTTAATCCTGGATACCCCTTTTGTCTAAATAAATAAAAACATAACTATGCAAAAAGAAAAATTGCATGTTTTGTTATGGCAGGAAAAGTTTGCAGACAAAATGTCTTAACAGAAAGACAATTTAGTAAATAGCAGCACTTTTTTTTAAAGGAAAGGTGTAGGCAGAAATAAAGGCAAGTTGACCTGTTTTGTTTAGTTGTTTACCCACGTCCTTGGGATGTATGTGGATTAAATTTGGTGGCCTTAGACACTATGCTACTAGGTTGCAACACAGCACATTATTTTAGAAAGTTGTATGCTTCTAATGAAATGTTTAAATGTCTAACCAATCTATGCATTCAGTGTGATCACAATGTGCAAAATAAAGTCTGTGAAAAATTAAAATATGAATAAACTAAAATATACTAAAATTGATATCTCTGTGCAGTAGAAATGCAACATTTAAATATTTCAAAAACAGTTCTGTATTTCACTTAAAACATTATAATGACCATAGGTTATTTTTATGTTGTGTAGCTGTACCTTACAGTGCTAATTTTAAGAACAGTTTAAGTATATGCAAAGGCAATTTCAAACTATAAAACTGGCACAACAATAATTTTATTTAATAATGATTATTAGATACAATTACTTGCACTTATAAATGTAAGATCAGTTTACCCTCATTTGCTGTATTATACACATTTAAAATCAAATATATATTATATATATATAAAAATATATAAAACAAGCTTATCTACTTCTTCCTAAGAGAATCTCTGAGGACCTAACTCGTCAAATTTTGTATAATATTAGACACAATTGTTGGTTAAGTAATTTTTTTCTGAGAAAGAAGCAAAAGTCACTAAGACTAGAAATCCTGAAAGCAGCAAGACCGTAAACTTTAGAGTGAGGTAACTGAGGAAAGAAATCTTAGCTAAATGAAAAATACGTTTATGTAACATTTAGGGTCATAGATTAAGGACAATTTTCCAGTAAAAAGAGATAAAAGTAAGACAACTTTGGAATTTAAAAGTTATCTAAAAGTTACCTAAAAGTAAAAGTTACATAAAGAATTCACCTCTATATAAAAGACCATTCCTAAGAAATGCTAGTTAATGATATAGATCTGCATAATCACTTACTTTTAGTTCTTAATTTATATAAAACCACAAAGGACAAAAGGAAAGAAGTACCTGTGGCACTTAGGAATTCATAACTGGCTTTTTAAGAAGTTGGAATTTCCAGGGAAAGAATGAAGGGAAAGGAAGAAAAATATATAAGTAGCTCTAATGACAATAGCTACAATCATTGAGCACTTAGTATGTGCCAAAAACGCTTTAAATACATTATTTAATTTATTATACAAGGTAACAATGAGGTACTCAATCAGAGAAATAGGTAAAACTCTAATAGAGTTTAGAGAAAGATGAAATACATTCTCACTTAGAAGATGAAAGAAAACAGCTAGGAAAAAGTGACACCACCTTTAATCTTGAGGAATTCATTCAATGATTATCAAACTATTAGTCATTTCAGTGTGACCTTTGGAACTTGCATCTGGTACCCACTCCTGTAAATTAAAAATGGTTGTTTTATGTTGATATTTAGAATCTTTGATGAGCATGAATAGAAAGTACACTTACCATGAAACAAATCACTGATTTATATCTATCTAATAAAGGAGAAAAGCCCATACGGTTGAAATTAATTATGACAGATTGTATTTCCCCAAGATGGCTACAATGCTGTCCATCCTGTGCCTTCTTACAAAGAGACTTTGACAATCCTCCCACTTAAGAGGCTGGAATATATACTGTTTCCTTCAAACTGGTATTTTTTGTTAGTTTTCTTTTGTTTTTAAAGAGGAAGGAAATCAGGTAGGAGTGAAAGCAAGCAGGCAGGTGGGAGGCAGGAAGAGAAAGGATAAAGAAGCACTTTTAATTTATTTCATTGTTAATTTGGGTATTTACCACCCCCCCTCCACCCCAGTTCTGGGTCACAAAGCCAGGTCTTTGGGCTTTACGAGGACTCAACTATGCCCTAGCCTGGGACTTAACATCTCAGCCATGAGGCTGTGTCACAATGATATGTTTTATGGTGTTTCAACCAGTAGGATAGTACAGAAGTAACTTCTGAGACTAGTTCATAAAAAGAAATACAACTACTTCATCCATTATAACACTCATTTTTCCTTTTAAAAAAAATATATTAATGACATTTTTGTTTCCACTTAAAAGTGGAAATGTTGGCTCCTAAGGTAAATACACATCTAACATTTAGGAAACTACTAGTTTTCAGAAGTCCCTACATCTTGTCACAACCCTCTCAGTCACAGAGACCTAACTGCTCCACATTCTACACCAAATGGGCGGTTCTTACACATTTTTCATTGTAGCATTCTAATAATGTAAAGCATGAAATCGTGTTTTACTATGATTTCTATTTTCACTTACCCGATAACCAATAAAATTGTTTTTCCAAGTGCTTATATGTAATTTTTATATATCTTCAATGAGGTATTTGTTGGAATTTTATAATTCCTTTAAAACTTGTCATTTTAGAATATTCACTAGAAGCCGTTAGCCCCAGGTAAGAAGTGCTACTGCCCTGAGGCCGCCATGCTGCGGAAGAGCCTAACTGGCCAAGACAGAAGCCACAAGAAGTTCTGAGATTGCTGGAGAAACAGATGCTGAATCTCTGAGTCCCAGAAACAGTCATGTCTGACTGCAACTACCCAAAATATCGTGGTCAAAACAGCCCCATGAGCTTTTTCTGGATTCTTGACCCACAAAGATTATGAGATAATAAAATACTGTTTTTGTTTGTCCCACTAAATTTGGGAGGGTTTTGTTATGTAACAATAGTAACCAGAATATTTACTATTCCCAGTGAAGCAATAACTCTGCTAGATAATGTCTCTCAAAGTTTAATGACTATATATACTACCTGGGCTTCTTGTGAAATAAAGTCTTATTTAGAAAAGAGCTTCAGATTCTGCATTTCTTACAAGGTGCCAAATGGTGCACAGGCTACTGTTCACTGTCCTCACTTGACACAGCAAGATCCCAAGTAACAGTTGACATATGAAAATTTTACCTTTATCTGGAAGCATTCGGTCTTATTTTCCTCTCGACAACAAGACTGAACAGCTGTTTCATAGCAAGCAGACATTGTCAGAATAGTGGGTCCATATAAAAATGGATGCTTTCTAGAAGTTTCATAAATGTACCTGTAATTAGACAAATACAAATTCATCTAAACTGAATTCAAGAATATGTGCTAACACTATTTCTGTAAAACTTCAGATATATTTAGTTTTGCTGAGTTGAAATTTCCAAAATGTGATGGTAATGAAGATGAGGTCGCACTATATTTAAAGGCATTAGATGTTCACTTATGGACAGTTCAGTGTGCACTCGGTCAGACATTTCCTGAGTGTCTATGATGTGACCAACTGTACCCTCTGGGCTGAGCTGACAGGGAAAGAAAATTGGTAATCAAAACTTTTCACTTTTGTATAAGAAGTTGTGGGTAGAAAGTTCAATAGTCTAACCTAAATCGTAAATGCAGGATTATACAGCTGGTGCAGGAGAATTAAATTTAGAAACTGTGGAATGGCTACTCAATGGAATTCTATGCGGTTATTTAAAAAAAAAAAAACAGATGAGATTGTGCCCTTTGCAACAACCAGGGTGGAACTGGAAGTGATTATACTAAGCAAAGTAAGTCAGAAAGTAAAAGAGAAGTAAAAATGGTTTCACTTATATGTGGACTATAAAGAAGCAAAACAAATGAACAGAGAAATCAAAAAAAAAAAAATCACAGGACCAAGACTGTGGCTCTCAGAGGAAAGAGGGAGGAGAGGAAAGGAAAGAGAAAACAAGGTCGTGGAAAAAGGTTTTAAAACTCTGGTGGTGTCAGTAGTGTGAAATACCCACAGACTTAGGTGCAATGCAGTATCCTAAAATGCATATAGCAATGTCAATGAAAGAAATAATAAAACTATTAAAAACAAATTTAAAAGCTATTGGTGGGTGGAGAAGTGTTATTCAAGATTATATAAAAGTACTTTCTAGACTAAGAAAGTTAATATCTTTTTCCTATAAGATGTATCACTCAATATTTGGGTTTGTTACTTAATCCCCCATCTGTATTTGCCTAATTCACTCTTCACATTTATTATAGATCTGGAGCATCAAGCCTGCCTTGCATTTGTATTCATATTTCCTCATAATCTTCAAACTTTCCTCAAAATACCAGAGACACACATGAAAAAATATCCAACAAAATTTGACATTACGGACAAAACTGATTCATTGCTCACATACCTATTTTCTGTTCTTATGCACACCAGACGAATTTTTCCAGGCTCCTGTGCAGCTATATCAGGAGCATGTAACTGAACTCTGGTGAAATATGACCAAATGTTCTATATACCATTTCTAGACTTAGCTATTAAATTGTGTACAATTCCTATTTCTCACTTTATCTGTTACACAATGAACTTGTAAACTTGTGTCCCAGATGATCTAACTCTAAGAAAAACATCTTGCATTCCTGAGTTATCTATACTCAGAGAAGAATTGTCAGGAGATGAGCTGAGATGGTAAAAGTTTAGCTGCCAGAGTAGACAATTATGACAAAAAGCCAAAATGAAAAAAACGGTTAAGACTTTAGTCATTTATTGGGATAGTATAAGCAAGAGATTAAACTGGAGAAAGTGCCAACTCCTCTCTCCCTCCATTTCCCCCCAACAGACTAGCACCAGTCAAGGTGCAGATGGATGAGCGAAGACCCCCGAAGGAAGACCCAAAGAAACCTCCTCTATTTGTCTTACATGTCTTGTCCCGGGACAAGACAGAGCTAAAGGGGAAAGGTATGGGAGTAGGAAAGCCTTGAGTACTGAAGCAAAGTCAGAAACTTTTTCTGATTTTTCCACCCCTCTTTCCTCTGTAAAGAATTCTCAGCAGAGGCACCAGAGGAAGGTCTCTGTTGAAAGTCCTCTATGAAGCAGCCTCTACATGTAGGCACCTATGATAGGAATTCAGCTGTGCATAGGAACATGTCCAGGCAGGGTAATTTATTACCACAGTGTAATTGAGCCCGCCCGAGACTATTAATTTTTCTTTATAAAATTCTGTGAGGAAAAAGTCCTCCACATATCACAGAGGGGGGAAATAGGTCAACTGCCTATTAGCAACTTCTTAGGACTTAGAAAAGTAGTCTGCAGTTTGTATAAAACCACCTCTTCACTCTCACAAAGGTCCCCAATTCTTGCCTTTGGAAGTTCAGTCAAAAACTTTATATCGATAGTTTGTCAGTTGCAATTTATAAAAACAGAACAGCAGAATAGCTGTCATGAACATACACCTACCTTGCAAAATAAGGAAAACTTAGGTAATATGAAATAACTGTTCTCTACTGTGTGCTACATTGAATTAAGAGTTCATTACAGTACAACAGTAACTTAGTTCCCTTACAAGATGAGCTAATCTCATTCCAAATCTCCAAAGGCAAACTTTAACTTAGTATGAAGAAATTCTTTCTAATAATTAACAACCATTAACAAATGAAATGTCCGGAGGGTACATTGAGGTGGGTAAATCAGGTAAAAGACGTCAATCCTATAGTTAAGGATAGACTTGGAGTTTTAGTGGTGAGTTAATGTAGTACACGCAAATGTTGATTTATAATATACACACCTAAAACATATAATGCTATAATGCAATGTTCAATCAATGAAATTTTTAAAAATAAATCAGTATCTTTTAAAAGAAAGTTCTTCTCATAAGGTAATATAGGGTCAGACTTGGTTGGAAGTTGGGTATTAAGTCAGATATACAATAAAATCTTAGAATGAGTAAAACCATTATTGAAAATTCCTTAGAAAATTCAAAGTCACAGTAATTGTGTTTGTATATTCATTTACTATGTTATAGCTTAATATGTCTGAAGTAACTGACTTTGCCTCCTACTTTGACCTAGACTACTGCTTCCTTGAATGAGAATCATATAAAATTGTTGTTTTATAATTATGAGGCTAGTAGTTAGACAATTCTTCTCTGAATATTTTATAGCTGTATGCACAGAAGTTAAAATTAGCATATAAAAAACTCCTTAGTACTGATTTTGTTGTAAATGTTCAAGAAGAGATTAGATTTTGTAATCTCTGAATGTTCAACTCCAAAACTGATTTTATAATTCTCAGTTACAGACTGGATAACGCTATTGTAAGTAAGGAGTTAAGCTCATGTCTTGTTTCCCATTTGGTAGCCCCTCAGGCCAGATATTTTAGGAACAGCTGTCCTGTTGTCCTCTGGCCCTTTCTCCTTAAGAGGATGGAACCACTTAATTCCTTCTGGAAGATTTGATTATCTCAGACAATTCTGCACCATACAGGTGAATTAAAGGAGTTTGCATTACTTTGAATCAAGTCACCCTGTGCATTCAGTCATCTCTGGTTTAGACTTTCATGTCTAAAATCTAAATCAAATCAACACCAAGTTTCTTGCACTCTAGACCCAGCAATCAGATCTTTACCTTAGTCCCATTGTCTGAGTCTGTCTCAATCAGATGGTCAGAACTTCATTGCTTGGTAACTGAAGACTTTCTCTTGTATTTCTCTTGTCATTTTCCCTTTTCTAAATATTGATTTTATGCCTCTAAACTCTAGTCACTTAATAGCACCCCACTCTCAGCAGATAGACTTCTGTGCTGACTAGGAAACTAAAATAGTAACTTGTGCTACCCATTTATTAACAGTTATGCATTGCTTAATGACAGGGACGCATTCTGAGAAATGCATTGTTAGGCAATATTGTCATCATGCGAATGTCATCAAGTGTAATTACACAAACCTGGAAGATATAGCCTACTACACACTAAGGTTTGGTGGAATAGTCTATTTGGGACCACTCTCATATATGTAGTCAGCACTACTGAAATGTAGTTAACACATGACTACATAGTATATATAGTTCCAGGTAAGAATGATAGAATCAGAGATTTTGAGTATCTAAACCCACAATTGTTGACTATTCCTATGCATGCAATAACAGACATTCTCTCCATTTCTATCAGCTGAGCCCCACTTATCTTCCCTTGATGAATCAAAGGCCAGCCATTTGCTAAAGCTATGTCCTCTGTACTCTGTTATGCGTTGCCTACTTGACTGGACTTTTCAGCATCATTTTCTACTGGATTAGCTTAGGGATGGGTCCTTTTCAGGTACATTTTTAATGTTTCATGACACAGAAATTTCCAAGTCATACCTGGTATAAGAAGACTGTAGTCATTCTGAGGAAGAAAAGGTACATATATAATAAACTGAATTTTTGCTTTAATTCCATGTAATAAAGCATTGTGTCTTCAGAAGATTTTATATGAAAAAGATCTATTCTCAAAATTATAATATTCTTTTATTTAATGACAAAGGCAAGGTGATATGACTTACCTCTTTTTCACTGATATTTGATTCTCTTTGTCCATCTCACAGATTTGCTCAGGATTTGGGATTTGGAATATATCACTGTGTTCTACATCATCTTTTTTATATAATAGGAAACATTTGAGTCTTGCTGTGTTATTTATATTGCAACATTCAGAAAATGCGTGTTTGTCAGCCATTCTATGTTTATTACAAATATGCTCTAGGAAGGTTGTCATCTACAGAGGGAAATAATAACTGAAAGGAGAAGCATCGTGGTCTCTATTCCTAACTATAAGCAATTTAACAGATTATCTTACAGGAAAATGAGTGTATAATATTGCACTTTTTATAGGAAAGTCCCTGGACGTGGCTCTTTTGAAGAAAAGCCTTTTGGTTCTTAAATCTAAATCCCCACATACTGGGTACTGACTAAATAGAATTTATTACAGTGTCAAATATTCAAATAGGAATGTAATAATTTAGTTATCCTTCAAATGTCTTTGGGGAGCAGTTACCGTGTGGGAATGCCATAAATCTCAAATGATATACATTTCCATATTTGAAGAATAAAAGCAGAAAAGGTTCATCTTCTGAAGAGGAAATGAGGAATTACTATAAAATAAATGAGACTAGCTACTAGTGTTTCATTTACAATGTGTTTCTAATAAGATTTTTCTATGCCTACTTAGAATTTAGTAAAAGATAGGCAGTTCTTAGCCTCAAGAATATGGAGCAAAAAAAATCTATAAATAAAAAAGAAAACTATTTATATGTATTTTAAATTATTTGGCATGAGAATAATTGACACAAAATATGTAGATTATAAGAATGATAGTACTTATCACGAATTTACTAATTACAAAATAAACATACTTTATAAGAGATAATAGTAAGTCTCCAGGCTTCCTACTGACTGGGAAAAAGAGCATATAATTATATTCATTTATTTTTTCTTTTTTCATCTTCTCTTAGAAACATTTTCAAATTAGTGCTTTAATTTCCCAAAAACTTTTACATAAGGATACCAGAAACAGTATTTTAGTGACAGTGACAGAGTAACTAACTTATATTAACAAATTGCCATTCTACAACGGAATTTATTTTCTTGAGGGTTTACTCTCAGAGTCTGGTCTTCTAGATGTATATCAACTACAGATTTATAAACCTACGAGATTATGTCTTGAGCATGACAATTTGCATATTATTTCTTTAAAATCCTCTGCCAAATCTTTAGCCACCGCCTCATAACATTGTCTTCTGGCTGCAGTTTGGTTATTTTAAAAAGAGACCGGTATAACATGATTTACATACCAACTGGTGAGAGCATTCTGTAGGAGATCCATGTGGCTTGAGGCTTTTGCACTTCTCCATAAGATCAACCAACTCTTTAACTATGGTTTCTACTTCATTATAAGTGAATTTCTGAAGAAACTGACCAACCATAATACTAGTACTGAAACATAAAACTTGTGTGAGTACTAAAAATAATATAAAAACTTTTTCCTCCATCATTCTATTATATCACAGCCCCAAATGCCCCAGTGAATTCCAAATTTCAGACAAAGAATATTGACAATAAACTCACATGTCTCTCAGGTTGTCCTCCAAATGACTCTGGCTATGTTGCACAGCTGAAAAAAAATTTTTATTTATGTAAGAAGAAATTTTCCAAATTGAAATTCCCCTTTACAATTATGAAATCTGCATTTATTCACTCACAAATTTTCAGATCTATCTTATTTGCTATCATAAGTTAGAATAAATTACCATAATATATCTTCACTTTTACTTAAACTGCATTCTATAATGGCTTAATTCTACTCAAGTATATTTTATAGTAAAAATTTAACATTGCCCTACAAATAAGTTGCATCACTGTGTCCATACTTCTGAATTAATTTAATTTAATTGCTTAACTCTTTACACCAGAAGTTACTATCACACCTGAGGCATATTAAGATACATAAATTAAGTACTGGGAGAAACAGTATAAACATTATCACTTTTTCAGTTTACTTTGGCAAAGACAGTATCATTTTAGATTTGCTCTTTATCTTCATCTCCATTCAAGATATACACATATGCATGTTCTGTATTAAAAATACTTTTTCTTGCTATACTAATAGCTTCTAAACAGTGTAGCAATTTTACAATATTTTTAAATAAATAAAAATACAATTAAGATAACAATTAAAAGAAAAAATATACTCATATATAAACAGGGGATGAAAATGTAGCCACTATTAAATAAATAAACAATTATTAGCTATGTTGACATAGGGAAAGGAATCATGTGACCTCTGAAACTTAATGTGATCTTGAGTTTCTGCTTCTCTATAAAATGTAAATAAGTTCTACAACATTGGATATTAGTGAGGGTTAAATCGAAGTATATTTGTGAAGCACTGAGACAGAGTTTGTCATATAATAGGTAATGCATAATGCAAATTGTCATATTATTCCTTCTGCTATAGACACTGCTTCTCTATCTAAAATTACTTATCTAATGTCAAATACAAGTTTGCAATGAGTCGTCTGTCACCTGAAGATGAAGCAAGCCTAAAATGCCTCAATATATTAGCTTTTTTCCTCTATCTATTCCACAATTTAATTTCTAGCATTTTTAATTACTGATTGTGTTGACAATGGAGGAAGATAAGCCTTTCCATATAAATTTAGGTAGTCACCATGCCTCAGTTCCCGGCATACACAATGTGAAAATTATAAATGGAATTCCCTACCTGCATCTAGTAAACTTCTCTGAAGAGTCTGGCATTTAGTGTAGCTGAAGAAAACAAGAAAAGATATGAATCTAAGAGTCTTCATTATTTTAGTTGAACATTCATAGAAAATGCTCTATTATTAACAGGATTGAAGAATTCTTTTATATTCTTTCAAGTAGTTGCTATTAATAATTAATCTTTCTCTGGTGAATTTTTCCAGAATACTATGGCCCTGATCAAATTCAAGAAATTTATAATAATGAAGAGATATTAGGGCAGCTAACATTCATTAATGAATACTGGATTTTAAAATGAGCTTTGTCAACCTACTTGTTTTTTTCAAGATTATACCATGTGTACCTTGTAATAATCAATAAACACTTTCGGTAAATCTTTCATTTCCTGGAATACCTATTGACATGTACAAAGTTCTAAAGTGATGAGGGAAAAGGTAAACATGAACTTCCCCATATTCAAATAAATGGTTAGTTCCAGTGCTGGACACATTTTCCAGTCCCTGGAGAGAATGGGGAGGACAGGCCTTGAAAACAAATCCAGAGATGGAATCTAATTTGTCAAGTGTTTACTGTGGGTCTGGTACTTTATATGACTACATTTAAGAGGCATACATTTTTATTTCTTGAATAAGAAATTCACTTAGGGTCATATAATTTACTCATGGACCCACAGGTAGAAATTCACATCTGTCTGACTTCAAGCTCACACTACCCAGAGCTAGTATGAGAAGCTAAGGCCCCAACATTCCTCAGCTATTGTCTGCTAGCTCTTGCTCTTGGGAAAAAAGATACTCAATGCTGGTTAAATTAACAGTCTGAGATACACATAGAGTCCAAAAGTTTTGGAAATGGAAGATCACTGGTTACTGCTTTAACCATTTCAGTCTTCATTTGTAAATGGAGTGTTTGAAGCATATTCTTTATAAGGCTTATAATCCATTACTTGATTCTGCTACAGACATATTCTCATTTCTGATTGCCAATGCAAAGAAATATCACAAGTAAGAGAGATATAGTTGCCTGAAAAACACCAGTAAATCTGATATTATTTAGATTCATCTTATGGCAAAGAGTATGAATGGCCCTTTGTGACAGAAAGCCATGTTCAGTAAAGGAAAAACTACCTTTGACAGGTTTCCATCATTCTTTCCAGTGTCCTCTAGACATCCATCTTCTGTCATCCATCCTTATAACTTTTCCCATAATAATTTACTCTAAGTCTTCAGGACCTATAGGAAATTTACCTGTTACACTAAGGATGGCAAATCCTGTGGATGGATGTTGCCAGACTGTCTTCCACTGTAGACATTTCTAGCTGATCACTGCATTCTTTGTCTCTTAATCTAGACTCAGCCTTAGGTTCATCCAGAGCTCATTCTCATTATGTTCTCAGTACAGCAAGTAAATGGCAGTAGGAATTTAAAGGCCCTCATCTTATATCTTCAGCTTAGATTTTGCTATGTGCACCCACATCCTTGCACCTATGAAATCTTATGTGATTGATTGCTTACTATTCTTCTCCCTTTTAAGACATAAGAATCATGCCTATCTTGCTCATATTTTGTATCCATAGTGTTTGACATGCAGTAGG
Organism: Solenodon paradoxus; assembly: GCA_004363575.1. NCBI lineage: Eukaryota > Metazoa > Chordata > Mammalia > Eulipotyphla > Solenodontidae > Solenodon > Solenodon paradoxus. Next base: position 62,986 of record RJWH01001523.1, on the reverse strand, counting down.
GTTATAGTAAATATATGTTGAATAAATGAATGAGAAACCCAAAGACTATGCTCTAAAAACTATACCAAAAGAAATCTGAAAGTTCTTGTATGTTGCGTATTAAATGGTCCTCATTTCCAATTTCAGACAGTGAACCTTAACTATTTAGAGCACAGGCAAGATAACCAGACCATTAGACCTTGACCAACTGTCACTTCCTGACTTCACGGTTCCTTCCACTCCCCTCTTCTTAGACCCCACTGCCAAACACTTGCAGCTCCAGTATAACAGCCAGTTGGGTGTGGGATGGAGGAGAAAAGTGTCACTGTCACTGATGTATTGGGCACTCCAATCCCTCCATGATTAACAGGTCTAAAACATGGCCATAATTATCAGGAAGGGTAGATAGTAACTAAACTACTGTTCTGGAGTAATAAGTCTCAATTTCAAAACTTGATCCTGTCTGTTACTTGCATGACTTTGAGCGGATTAGCTTATCGTTCTAAGCTTCAGTTTCTCTATTTGTAAAATGGGAATAAAAAAGATACGTAAATCGTAGAGTTGTTTGGATTCCAGGAGATATTATAAGAAAGTACTTAGGACAATGCTTGGTGTGTTGGAAACATTCCATACACACCAGGTGATAGCAGCAGCAGCGGTGAGAACAGTGATACATTCTCCTCTCACTGCGTTGTCAGCAGCAGCAGCAGCAGCAATAACATAAAGTGTGGCTGCAGCAGCGTTACCTGCCCTCAACTCCTCTACTACCTTCCCAGTAGCAGCAGAAACAGGATCTGTGAGAATTATGCCCACTTACTATTTTAGAACGTGTCTTTCATGGGTTGGTTTAAAGAGTGAGCAAAAGATACTGAGTAAATGAACCTTGATTTTTTTTAATCTTATTATCAAATTGACACATGGCCACAGGTTTTGAGAAATCACTTTTTAATTGTGTGTTTATCTCTTGCTGCAATAATATGATTTCCAGCAAAGCTTGCAGAAGAAACTTCAGTATTTTTTTGTTGCATTCTTCTCAGAAAATGAAATTCACCACAGGATAGCAAGAACCAAATGAGGTGGTCTTCTCTTTCCTCAACAGCCTGACAAGAAAAAAAAATAGTACCTTATGCTGTAAAATAATTTGAGATGTTATAACGTGGGTGATGGAAAATCATGTGCATAAAAACTGTTAGTGATAACTGTTTTGCCTCTTATAGATCCATGCCTACTCTTTGTGGTGGTTCCAGGACATTATACATCAGAGCTATATATATATATATATATATATATATATATATATATATATATATATACACAGAGAATTTTCGTTTCTAGAGTTTCTGCACGAGTCTTATGTAAGTCTTACATAACTGCAAGAGAGACCACATCCTTTATATATATTTTTTGAAATAACAAATCCATCACTTTCCACTGATGTAAATACTGTTTCAAGACTCTTGGAACAGGTTTACTGTAGCCTGTCTGCCCAACTCAATCTTCTTCTCTGTCAACATTCAGATCTTGGATCATTCTTGGCTAGGCAGCTGAGAGCAGTAGCAGAGGATCAGGGACCTTCAGGCTATTCAGAAAACTGCTTAAACTAGAAGAGAAGTGGTCATAAAAAAGCAGCGGTGCTACCCCATAAGGAGAGATTGGTATCAGGGAAACCTGACAGGATGAGTACTGGGGTTTGTTAGGTATAGGACATGTGGGACAAACCAGAAATAGCCATTGAAGCATAAGAGGGGTAGGCCAGGGCCACCATATGAGTCATAAATATATTTGGCATTTAATTGTGCTAGAGAGTATTACCTTTGGTGATTTTTACTTGACGTCTCTCAAGCAGCTTGGCTTTTAGCTGCTAATTGTCGCCCCTAAGAGGAAAAAAATCATAGGAGAAACATTTAAGGCATTATTATTAAAATTTAGGAAAATTGCCTTAAATTTAAAAAAGAAAAATTAAACCACTCCCATATTGTCCAGGGAGACAGTGAACATTATTTCTTCAAGAGAATTGAGAATAGACACTCTAAGACTTTTACAAACTGCCATTAAAATCACCCCCCACCCCGCCCTTTACATGGTCTCAACGGACACTGACTCAGGTAAATGCTAAATATTGATTAATACCCATAAATAAAGCATATTTTTAAAGAAATGAATTATTTATACCAAAACAAAAAGACAAAACAAAATATCTCCAAAAACCAAGCATCCACTGAGAAAAGCAGAAATGTCTCAACTTACATGACAGCTGTGTGTGTGAGTGTGTATGTGATTTTGCACACTTCATGTGTGCATCAATTGTGGGTGAATCTAGAAGAGTCTGCTAGGAAAGCTATAGTGGGAGAGGCACTTCCAAGAGCGGTTCATTGGGACTAACACTCCCGAGCACCTGAGGGTCCTGGCACACCACAGCAAGTTGGTCACACATTCCATCACTGGAGTGAGGACAAGCAGGAAGGAAGCCCTCTCTTCTCCCCCACAACTCTTACTTCCTACCTCCTCACTTCACACATGCCTGTTCTCAACAGAAGGATGTGAGGATAGCACCCAGGACAGTCACTTCCTAATGTCCTTCTTGTTCTGCTCCCTTTAGAGCAGCTATGATCTCCTTTGCAAGTCAGTTTGATTATTTGTTTTATTAAGATAATAGATTAATAATGAACAATGAGATTCAAAACACAAGCAGAAGGACCAGTGACATAATTACAGGATCATTATTACCATCCTCATTTCTGGATGCTTAACTGCAATTTGGTTTAAGTTACATGCCCAAGACTGCTTGAATTTAACCCATTTTTTCCTGACATCTTTTCTTACACCATGTTGTCACCAAGGGTCCAGCACCAATATCCTGCTAGAGAGACATCTGCATATTAGCTGTGTAGCAACTGTGTTCACACACATGGATTTTGTACATGCATTGGGGAGGAAGCAGGTGCCATCTTATTTTATTTGACCAGGAATACAGCTGAATTTGTGTGGAAAGGAAATCTGACTACCTCCTCATTTAAGCAGGCTGCAGGCTCCTCTGCTGGGCAGCACTTCACAACATCAGAGAAATCCGTGAGCAGAGACCGCAGCTTCTCATCTGGAAGCCCAGGTTTCAGTTTCACTAAGTTAACAAGAATCCTATGACCCAAAGATGTCAAACAGAATTAATTAATGATTTCTTTCAGAAGTTCCTCCTCTCCAAAATGTGTGTTAGCATGTCACATGTCTTGGAGAAGTCTTGATTTGGGTGAACATAAAATGTTCAAAGGGTCTACTGAAACTTTTCTATTAAATGTATGGGATGGAATCCATTGGTAACATTCTTAGGTGGGTTTTATAATTACAGACAAATCATATAAAATGTGAATATATATTAGGTTTGCCTTTACATCATATTGTAGAATATGTGACTACATTTGATCTTTCAAGAAAATTCATGTTCGTTCCCCCTCCCTCAATAACTGAATATTGTTTGCATGTTATTTAATAGAAACGCTGCCCAAATCCAGAAAAATAGGTCTTATTCTTTGACATTTATAGCATTGCCTGAAAGAGTGAAAATTAAGTCCCTATCCCTTTGGGGGCATCTCAGATATAAACATCAAGTAAGATTCTCAAGCAAACATTTGTGATGTTCTCTCAGGAAAATCCAACTCTTAGGAACCTGCCTATGAGTCTTTTAGCTGACTACCCTAATGGACCTTTCCAAACCTCAGTCCACTGAACACTTCCAGTTTCTAGGGAAAGACCAGCTAGGTTTTGACTTAAAAACAATGTTCATAAATACATTCCAGGGCTTTCCTGAATCATTTAGAGTGGACAATTTAACATAACAAACAGTATTATAATCTCAAAATGACATATCCATTAAAATAAACTTTCTCGTGCAGTCATGATATGCCCTCATGCTGGAGAAAAAGATGAACAGAAGAGAATGTTTGTACCTGTCTTTCTTACTCTGAAGTTCCTCATTTTGAGCCTGACATAAGTCTGTATGGAAGGTAAATAAACCTAAAGAGGTAAGTGGGGGTACATATGTTTTATCATCTTCCAAACTCTCAATGCAGGTATTTCTCAAAGTAAAGTTCATTTTGCAACAGTGGTCCACAGCAGGGTTGACACTTTGATTTTTATTTATTCCACATAACTCTCCCAGAGCTAAATTCATCTGTATCAAAAAAAAGTTGGTTGGAGGCCTGAAATGTGGTTATATGAACAATTCTCTCATACTAAGGCAGTATTAGATTTATTTAGAAAAATCTATGCACTTTTAAGTCATCACTACATCTAAAGTGGAGGCTGAGTTCCTAAATGAATTATAACAAAAATGTAAGCCATATCAATTTAATGCTATGATAATTTTTGGATAATATATGTAAATAATAATGTATATTTAAAATATACAATAATAAGTATAAAACTACTATCAGGCAACTCAAAACAGCGAACAAACAGTATAACCCAGGTGTTCATTTCTCTCCTTGGATATCCCTCAAAGTATTATCCACTCAACCATAAACAGATACACACAATTATTCACTGGCCTGTAAGCAGTAATTTTCTTACTGAACTGCTGGGGTAAGAGAGAGAATTTATAGCAATGCTTAAAAGTATAAAATTTCTCCTATCATTCTGAAACAATATAGTGATTCCAAAATCATTTGCCCTAACAAACTACTTCTAATATAAATGAAAAGAAGAAAGATGATTTGAATAACCTAAGAAAATAAGATAGTCTCTTAATTGTTTTAGGATTTTGATGTAGAAGCTCATAAACAACAGCAAATACCTTTGATACCTTTAATGGTCCTAGTATAACAATGTTAAAAAGTATAAGGAGAAGACAAATAATCACTACAAGTCAATGAGTACAGATTCTCTCTCTCTCTCTCTCTCTCTCTCTCTCTCTCTCTCTCTCTCTCTCTCTCTCTCTCTCTCTCTCTCTCTCTCCTTTTAGGAATCATTGGGGGCTCAGGTCATACTGACCAAATTACCAACACAGGCAAACTCGTCATTAATCATGCAGCAGGTTGTCCATACTGTCACCATTTCCTTGGCAAGAGAGATGAGCTCTTCAGTGGACAGTTGGGGTGCTATCTTTGTAAGTCTGATAAGGTACCTGAAAGAACATTTGTTCGTTTCATTCTAGCTATTTGAAACCTTATCCCTTCAAATCTGACACAATCAATATATGTGGACTATGAACTGCAGCTCTCTTGTAATATAACAAAGAAATGTCTCTTCATTCCCTGTTTCCTTGATCCTAAATCTGTTTTTATCTTCTTTCTAATTTTATGGTAATCCCAAAAATTCAGGTTTGCCTGTCCTGTCTTCCCTCTGAGTATAGGAACTTCTTGACAGCGATCAGTTTGACTATTATGTAAAATCTACTGGAATCCCTTGTATGGTTAAAATATTTTAAGGGGAGAATTTAATAGATACATGCTGAAAACAGATCATCTGAGATGAAGAGAATCAAGGTCTTTAATGGGTTAAATTTGACTCCTTATTGTAGAAATAGTGAAAGCGTATTCTTAAAACTATATTTGCTTTGGTTTGAAGATGTTTGGTTTTAGCATGCTTCATATTAGCATGGTAATTAAGAAACTCCTGGATAAATGCATATACTTCATGAATACTCACATGAACACTTTAAAAGCAAAGAAGGTGTTAAGCAAATTCAGGACAATTTCTATAAACTTGGTAAAACAGGATTAGATTCTGGGCAAACAATCTTTTCCTTGGGAAATCTTAACAACATGAAGTTTGCTCCATCTCATCTGTTCCTCCCAAGTGAGGAATCTCCCCAGGGATTTTGGTGAGAGTGAGAAAGGGAATTCCAAATAAAAAGTAAAGTGTTAGAAAATTAATGAGTCCCAAATTCCGTATCTTTAATTTCTAGTCTCAATTCTTACAAAAGTTAACGTGACAACTTAACATGTATTCTTGACTCATGTTTTTATTCTTTTCTGGAGTTTAGGAATTTTCCTTAACTGAAAGATTGAGCTAATTTTTTGAGACTATGCAGTGCCTTTTTTTTATCCTGGTCAAAAGTGTTCATCTATTTGTGTAAAAAACTTACTGATATTTCAGATTATTTTCTCCCAAGTACTGGAAGCGTTCACATTCTCTTTGTACTATCTTGAGTCTTTTCTCAATCATCTCATTGAATTTGAGCTCCTGAAAATAAAAACAATTGTCTTTACGAACACATTTTATCTAAAATTTAATCATTAGCTTCATGCTAACTTGTCAAATAACTATTTATATAATAACTTTTAACTGCCATTACCATCCAGTGCTCACTAAATTGAGGGCATTTTATATGTGTATGTGCACATAAGAATATAAACCTTTTCAATTATAGTTATGCAGATGTGTTATTTGTTAAAATTTTAAAGTCCAAATATTTCATCATCATCATCTTGTACACTTTTAGAGCATTCTAGTTTACAATGTAGAATTCAGATCTTGTGCTCAGAATGCTGCTATTTGATTCTCATTTTTTAATAAAGAAACTTGTTCTTCTGAAGTCATGACTTGTCTAGTATGATCCAGCTAGTAAGTATTGTTATAGAATATGTTTAATCACATTTATCTTTATTTTTTAATCATTTAGAGTTGGAACTTAAAACCTTCAATAACAGTCTTCAAATATGTGACAAACTTTTTTTGTGTGTTGCATAAATTTGGGCATCTACTGAGTAGTCACCAGAGAGAAAATTACATACCAGGCAATGGATTCAATGGTATAGATTGTGTCTCCATTAAAAAATGAAAGAAATTTCTAGCACTGTGACTCATTTAAGGATCATAAATAGACCTCCTCCTTAGGGACAGGGGCAGAGTTAGACTAAAATTAAATTGCCTTGTTCCATTACTCAAATATGAGTGAATAGAAACTGATTTTTATGGCAAGTGGAATAAATTTTTTAATGAAGTAAAAATAGTAAATATCAAATAAATGAGAAACAAGGTAGACATGTCTAGTAATTAATTTCTATAAAATTAAGGAGTGTATATAAACATATTAAAGAAACTAATTTCAACAGGGAAATGGGTAAAAGACATGAAGAAGTTGTTCATGCAAAGGAAATTTAAAACTATAAGAGCTAAATTCACATAAAAAAACCTAATTTCATTTAAAAATAAAATAAAATTTTGCTTAAAATAATCATGTTTTCTTGCATATAAATTTAGCAAAGTGCAATGCTGGTAAGTGTGGGGGTGAGATGTTTTTCAAGCTCTGTTATAGGACTACAGGCTTGTAAAAGACATTGTCTTGACCATATCAAATTATTTTAGTCTATGTAGTTTGGCTTAATGCTTTCATTTTTGATAATGTCTTAATAAAATAGTCATAAATATTCATGAGGAAGAGTGGAATGAGATACTCAGGATCACTTATAAAATTAAAAACTAATTGTATGTCTAAAATGTCCAATACACAATAGGAGAGCAGTCAAATAAATTATTATGATCAGATACGATCATTTATAATAAAGTACTTTTTTTAAGGAAATGCGCAGGGAGGAATGAAGGCAGGTAGGCAAGCAGGCACAAAGAGAAAAGAGGAAAAAGCATTTTATTTTTGTCTTTATCTAACTGTTCACATTGATTGTTTCTCCCTGGAGACAGGATTGAAACCCAAGGGTAGTGGTGTGTGCTCCTTTGGAGGAGATTAACCTAACTGCTACTCTACCAGGGCGCACCGATAAAGTACATTTTGAAGTCTGTTTAAAAATTTGAAAAGTTTTCTGTAAGACTGAATAAAATATAGATGCAACAATTTCTTAACAAAGCATTGCTGCAATATTTTAAGATTAGCATTATATTTTTGAGATACATTTGAATGCAACATTATATCAATTTCAGTTGAGCCATAGATTCAGTACTTGTATGTATTGCAAACGGTTACTAGAAAAAGTCTAATTCACATTTATCCCCATAAAAAATGTGATGAGAAAATGTAAGATCCATTCTCTTGGCAGCTTTTAAATTGCAAGTCAGTGTTATTAAATACAATCACCCTGCTGTACGTTATATACTGATGATCTATTTAGTTTATAACTAGATGTTTGTAACTTTTGCTTGTACCAGTCTTATATTTAAACACACACGTAGATATGCATAGAAAAGATGAAAGTAGATGTTGATTATAACTATTTTTCAGTGAAAGAATCAGCAAGTTTTTATTTTTTCTTTGTAACTATTGTGCTTTCTAATCATCTTCGGTAATCACTTATTGTCTTTACAATGAGAGAAACAATCTACTGCTACTCAGTAAAATACACAGTACATAACTTAAAATGTAAATATAAACAGTCTAGTGGATTTTATTTTCTCAGTCCCCAGGATTAGTTGCTCAAACATCATGCTTAATCCAAAGTGATAATATGAAGCTAACATGAAATTCAAAGTAGATGCAGATGGACCATCATATTTTCTACTTGCTAGACGAGTAAAATTTTGATATCCATCTGTGAGTATTTTGCTTGTTTTGCTTGATTTCAGTCTCTGAACTTACCGCATCTCTGTAACAGTCTGGGGGGTTTCCTGTCTCGCAGCACTCTGTCAGGAGAGTCTCGTACACTCCAGTAATTTTTAAAAGCAATGGTACAGGCAGCTCTGGATGTCGCCTTGAGTATTCATAGGAAAACCTGTGATGTAAAATATTTTGAATCTGAGAACTTTGGAATAAGAGCGAAATACCAAATCCTGTTACCTTTTAATCTAGTCAGATCTTCAAATACTGATTCTGCTTTCCAATGCTAAATTCCTCCTCTGGTTTGGCCAGGGAGTGACTGAAGAGAACATTTTGACCACGTCTGATCATTTTACAAAGATTCTCTTTCATATTATGTTATGAATGAACACTGCTTTCTATTTGAGATGATAGCATTATTTGAGTTAAAAGCTAATTATTAGAATGCTTCAATAAAAAAATCAGAAATAGTATCATGCTACCAAAACTTCAGAAACACGTATCAAGTATAATTCTTTTGGAAAATTTATTGAGACTTCCAATTTGAGACGATGGAAATAGTTTTATCTTCACACTCAGTGTCACACTGATGAGACTTGGAGCAGTCTTTGCCTGTTACTTCATCCTATCACTTGGCAGATATGAGATTAATCACTCTTGTAGCTCTAAGTCACTGAAAGTGGTTTCAGCTAACACTTACTAAGTCCTTAGTCAATGCCAAGCTGGCTGACCATGTTTCCTTGGGACAAACACAGGACATTGGGATGACAGAAACTGGACAAGGTTAGTGACTAAGAGGAGGGGAGGAGGCAGAGCAATCTAACACGGGAGAAGCCAGGCCAGCAGCAAGTTCTATGAGATGCCTGTCCGAGATCGCATAATAATGACTTGTAGTTCAGTGGAACTTCATACAAAAGGCTAGGACCAGTGCAAGGAATTTTAGCACTTTAGGCAAAAACCAAATTTGGCGCCCCTATAATCCCTGCTCTAAATGTTCTACCTAAAATGCATTCCTCTTTAACCATCCCTGTGCCAGAAATGATAAAAACTGACCGGGTGCCAGAAATAACCACTAGCCCCCACAGTACTTAACTGTGACTGGACCACTCCCTTTGAAGAAACAGGCACACGCGTGTGTGTTGGGGTACTTGGGGGATAGTTCTCTGCTAGCAAGGACCATCTTTAATGAGGGCAAAATGGGCAGCTGCTTTTGGGCCCCCTCAACAGGCTAGACCGGACACAACTCAACAGCCCATTTTGGCCCACATTAAAGATGTCCCTGTTTTATTAAAAAATGGCACAAAATTGAAATTTGTATTGAAACAATGAGCCAGTCAGGAAATATGAAAAGAAAAACAGTACTATCCTGTTTAGAATGGTTTTCATGGTCAGCCTCTGCTAAGTACTAGATCAAGTTTGGGGCATAAGAGATAACAATATGCTGCCTGGTCTTCATAAACAACTTTTCATCTAGAAAAAAAGAGAAAAACACGGTTTTATAGTTAAGCAAACTAAGTCTCAGACTGGTTAAGCATCTATTAATGGGGGTATAAAACTTGAACCCAGCTCCTATAGATTTAAATTGCTGAGTTTCTTCTCAAGAGACAGGTATCTTGGCTCAGTACCTGAACTGCTCTCTTTACAGCCTTCTTTGTAGCAGAATCTTGTCTGTTCATTCGAAATACTTCTTAAAAAGTCATTTATGTTTTGGCATAATATGCAAAATGCAAATGCAAAAGCTTTTCAAGTTCAGAGAACTCTTTTCATCCCTTTTCCTCTTGAAATCTTTGACTCTCAATTGATCTTCACTTTCCTTATCATCTCTCCTGTTTCTCCGCACACCCTCTTAATCCCATACTCTAAAGCAGTAATGTTAAATCTTCAGAAAGTCAAGGGCTCCTCTTACTACTGATGTTAGCCAAGGACTGACCCCTCCCTGGAAGTAAAACTGCACCTAATGTTGAAAATAAATCCCCCTGGAAGCCTAGCTTGGCCTGGCAGATGTACTGAAGTTTGGCGTTGAATTTCATATCCAGAAAGATTACACCTTAAAATTCTGTTTATAGTTGCACTATAATTTTCTTCCTTGCTTCAAATACTATCCATGTTGCAATAGTGATGATTGATGATGATGGTGATGAAAAACGGTTCCCATTTTTAGTGGGCACGTGTCAGGTATAAGTGAAATGCATGACTTCTGTCATTTGTTTAGCTTAATTTGACTTAATATCCACAACCTGGGAGAAGCAATAAAGCATAGTGGTTACAAGAGCAGGATCTGGACCTACATTGCTTGCATTTGAATCTTGCTTGCCACATATTAACGTGGTGACTCTGGAACAAGTTACTTACCCTCTGTGCCTCAATTTCCTTGTCTAGAAAATAAAGATAATCAAAATGCACTAAACTTAGAGTGTTTTTCTGAAAATTAAATTGGTCAGTTGATAAATATTCAATAATCTCTGTTTTCATTTTAGACCTACTTCCAGAGCTCCAAGTCCACATGCAAAATTATCCTGATATTCCCAATTAACTACTCTCTAGGCCCCTTAAATTCAATGTACTCAGACCCAATCTTAGTATCCAAACATAGGTCTTTTAACATATTCCCACAAAACCTGCTTCTTCCCCTGAACTTCCCATCTCATTTAATCTGGAAACTTCTTATCCAATACCTATCCCCCAAACTGGGATTCATCCAATTTGAAGTTTCTAAAACTATAAAGGTGATTTTGTCCTTCTTTATTCATAAATGAGAACCCGTCAGTGGCATCTTGTTACTCAGCATGCCCCGTCTACCCCTCATTACCCTTGTCTCTCACTGGCAATAATTTCTTATTCCCAACCCCATATGTGCCAAGTAGTTTTAGACTTCTGTCCATACTCCGCCCACTTTGTCTAGACAACCAAAAATTCTTCAAGTACCTCCTTCCTATCAACCTTTTCCAATGTCCCCAGGACAAATGCTACATTCTCCTCTGACCCCACATTACTTGAAATCTTACTAGGGATAAAACATCTAATCTGATAAAATGCCTGATTATATTCTATTACCAATAAACTTTAAATAAATTAATATCATTGTATGAATTATATATACAGATAAATCACAAAGAGAGTAACTTGTCTCAGTGATGTCACTGGGACTTCCAGGCCAGCTGTAGGATTACACAGCACGGTAGTTAAGTCTACGACTTCTTAGCCTAGACCAGACTTCCATCATCAGATCTTCATTCAGCCATTTTTTAGCTGTTAATCATATTCAAATTACTTAACTCCTCAATGTCTCAGTTTGTTTACATCAAGAAATTGGTAAATTCATAATAATTTAACATGACTTATCATAATTAATATAGATAATTCATACATATAGAGTATTTAGCCTTATCTGGCACATTGCAAATAATCAGTAAATTTTAGCTATCACTATGCAACACAAATACATTTTCTTAAAATCATTTGAGAATACTGTCATCTATAGTCATAATTTGAAAAATGTTTAGACACCAAATAATTTAAATGGTTCTCATTTTGTCCACCCAAATGAATGAGAATAGTTCAAATCATAAGTTTATATTTGCCTGATAAATTTCAACAGAGAGTTGCATTACTCAGCAATGAAGTTCTCTTGGTCAGCATCTCGTTCTTGGCACAAATTTTCACTTTCAGTAAATTTTGCTGCTCTTAGAGATAAATCCTTTGGTCTATCATCTCTTTGTGTATAAATGATGCACTCGCCATGCTCTGGTATTTTCTTTTCACAGCATTCTTTAATTTTGGTAGAGATAGAATCTTGCTTTGAACAAATGTGACTCATAAGCTTGCTCTGTACCAAACACAAATGAGAATTAACTTTATTTTCACAATTTCTTCAGGGCTGGATTTTCCTTCATAATGGGATAATATAATGCAGATATAATATAATGCAGAGCCAATCATCAGCATAACATTTGGGATTGCTTCTCTAGCTACTTGATAGATAACATTTATCTATATTTTCTTTTAATTTTGTACACATGAAGCCTCCTATTTAAGCAAACTTTATTTCCCAGGATTAAAAATATTAGTTATAAAAACAGACTCACAAATTTGCACTTACTGTTAAGTGTAAATCTTTTAAATATTTTACCTCTACTCCTTTGGATTTTAGTATTTCACATTTTAAATGTTGTTTGTTTCTTATAAGAGTTCACCTGTGCTTCAATGAGGGCCATCAAAGCCACGTTACTGTAATAGCTATAATTCTTATTGCTTCCCTTGCAGTCTGAAACATTGCTCAGACTATAGTAGAAAGTCAATAAACATTTGATAAATGAATGAAATAATGGTAAACAAATGAACCGCTATGACAGCTACAAGATGAAGACTTCTCAAAGATTCTACTGTTCTACTCATTATTATCATTTTTCTATCAATATTACTAACTCAAAGCTGTTTAATTGTAAAAGTAAACAAAATATAAAACCTTACTCTATTCCCTCTTCTTGCTCATAAATTCTGAAGGTCACATAAAATTGTGGGGATAAAGAAAGGAGCAAAGTTATTTTATTTACACAATAGTTGAATACCATCTTTTAAAGCTGGTCTGATCCTCCAGCCATTCTCCAGACTCCCTATAATGAAGTTGCATGTTTTTCTTTCACTGCTGCAGTTTCACAAGAACTCCACTGAGTTCCATGAAAACAGTAGGCTATTCTTTGTTTTGACTTCAACAGTTTCTCCTTTTTGGAATCTTCTGGTGAATACTGAGGTGAGATGTGGGATGAAGCGCCAGGTTGAGATGAGAAATGGAATGAGAATTGGAATCTTGTTTCCAACAAACCACACAGAACCAAGAAGCCAAGTTTTCGAATCTATACATATCACCTAAGGTCATCATTGTTCTATTCTACACATCCCTTATTGTCTGAGAAGTCACTTATCTTTTGAACCAGTTACAATCCAATACATCTTATTTCCCCTTAAAGGTATTAAACAGAAGGATATTCTAGATAAAATATGATTCCTTGGTTTCAACTCCAAACTTCAAAAAAATCTTTAATTATACTCTGATTTAATCATCATATTCAATTACATAATTACAAAACCCACATACATCCCCATGAATAATCAAACAATGCAAAAATAAATATTAAGATTGTTTTAATTGAAGTATAATTAGGGACAAAGTAATTCTTGGAGATATCTGTTGTACTTTGCTTGAAATAGAATGCATATGTCTTCATATTCTAAAATTCAAGTTGTTTAATTAAAATGCTGTTTCACTGTACATTTAAAATAGTAAATATAATTTAAGGTCACTAACAAAAGGCCTAATTTCCACTAAGAACTCAGGATATTTTAATGAAATTGTGTTGTCTTTCAATGTCTGAACAACTTAAACTAAGTCAACAATATATTTATGAGTATATGCACCTTAAAGACACACTTTAAATGATCGAATGAGAGTTATTTTAAGTTATCATCCATTGATGTGGGAGGACTGTGCTTAAATAGCCTGAATAAGTGCAGAGAGCAGCTCTAAAATTCTTAACAGTGACAAATCACTCCCCGAACTTTACTGCTGATTTCTAATATCTCTAAATGATCATTTTCAATATTAAAAAAGCAATTTCAAAAGTAGCAAAGTACAAATTCAATATGCAATTTTTTTACCTTTCTACATACAAAAAGCAAACTGACAGAAAGAGAAATGAGGAAAACAATACTACTTATAATCACATCAAAAAGAATAGAATAATTAAGAATAAATTTAACTGAGGAAGTAAATTACCTGTACAAGGAAAAATATTGCACTATTGAAAGAAATAGAAGAAGTAATAAATAAATGGGAAGACAATCTGTGCTCATGGATCAAAAGAATCAAAATCATTAAAATGGCCATTTTCCTAAAGCAATACAGAGATTCAGTCTAACTCCTTCCACAATCCCAACAGCATTCTTCACAGAAGTAGAACTAACAATCCTAAAAATCAAATCACAAAAAACCTTAAATAATAAAATCAATTCTGAGAAAAAAGAACAAAGATGGATATAACATGCACCCTGATTTCAAACTATATTAAAAACCTATAATAGTGGTAATGGGATAAAAATAGGCACACAATTAAATATAACACATTTGAGACCCCAGAAGTAAACTTACGTATATGAACAATTAGTTTATGACAAAAGAAGTGAGAATATACAATGGAAAAAATTAAGTATCTTCAAAAAATTGTGTTGGGAAAACTGGACATCAACATGAAAAAGAATGAAATTACCTTACACCATATTTAAGAATTAATTCAAAATTTCAAAAAATAAAAAATAAATAAAGACTTAAATATGAGATCCAAAACAAAATAATAGAAGGAAACAGGTGGTAATGAGCTCTTCTAAACTGACCTAGGTTATCTTTTCATGGATTCATCTCCAATAGCAAGGGAAACAAAAGCAAATATAAGGAAACGTCCTACATCAAACTAAAAGGCTCTTACACAGTGAAAGAAGTCATAATTAAAATGAAAAAATCAGCTTATCAAATTGAAGACATTTAAGAACCATATATGAAATAAGAGCTTATTAACCAAAAAATATAAGCAACTCATAAAACTCAACTGCAACAAAACCTCCAACCAGTTTGACAACTGGGCACAGGATCTAAATAGGCATTTCACCAAAGAAGACATACAGATAGTTGACAGACACTTGAAAAGATGTTCTTCATCAGTTAGCATTAGGGAAATGCAAATCAAAACCACAGTGAGATTTCATGTCACACCTATTAGAATGGCAACTGTCAAAAGGTCAAGAAACAGTATGTGTTGAGGAAGATATGGAGGAAAGGTAAGTCTTGTGCATTATTGGTGAGACTAAATTGGTGCAGTCATTATGGAAAATAGTACAGCGATTCCTCAAAAAATTAAAAATAAAACTACTACTTGCTCTAGAATTTCATCTCTTTTTATTCATATAATATGAAAACATTAATTTGAAAAGATAAATACACACTATGTTCATTGCAGCACTGGTCACTATAGCTTAACTATGGAAACAGCCTATGTTTCCATCAATGGATGAATGGATAAAGAAGACATAGTATAAAAATCCAATGGAATACTACTCAGCTATTAAAAAGACAAAATCTTACCATTTTTTGTGACGACATGGATAAATCTTGAGGGGATTATGTTTAGTGAAATAATTAAGAAGGAGAAAGACAAATACTGAAATGATTTTCTCGTATATGGAATATAAACAAAGCAAATGAGCAGCAACAAAATCCTTAGACTGAGTAGTGTGGTGGTTAACAGATAAGAAGAGTGTGTGGGTTGGTGATGGATGGTGGTGGGCATGTTGTAGAATATACAGTTATCAATATGTGAAGCTCTCTACCTGAAATTTTCATAGTTTGGTGAACCAATAGTACCTGAATAAAAAGAAAATAATAAAACATTAACATGTCTTATTTGAATACTCAAAAGTTTCAAATCCATTGTTTTATGTAAAGAACATTCAAGCCATATTTACCTATATAAAACAGAGTGATGATTAATTCAAAATCCCATGTATAAAAAACTCCAAGATTTTATATGGGTTCATTTGTTTGCATTGTGTTATTTTATTCTATTTACTTTGTTTTCTTACTTAACAACTTATTAACATTCAGATTTAATAGTGGTAAATAGCTACATATTAAAGCAACTTCAGAATAAGAAATTGTTTCAAAAAATCATATTTTTACTTGCTTTTAAACAATATTTACCATGTCACGAAGGCATTGCACTGCATCACCTTCACAGCATACATCATACTGGTAAGAAATAAGTTCTAGGAGAGAGGTAAGTTCCTTAAACTCAATCTTGGGGAATTTTTGACTAAGTATAGCAATGTATCTGAAAAGAGAAGTAATAAACCATTAAAGCAACTTGAATAGCAGATGAGGAGGTCTTCGCTTACACCATATAAATAGTTGCAATAAACTTTGGCATCATTGTTTTTCCACAGATGTCTTTACAAAATATCTGTTTATAAATCAAATGGCCTGCATGATCTCCTCGAAAATTCTAGGCTTATATATTGGGCATCTCAGAGTCTTGGAGCAGAACTTTAAAAATCTGAGAGATATGGTTTCCTCCGTAATTTGTATAGCAAAACACTTCCAATAAAGGCTATCACTCCCACTGTGAGCCCACCACAGGCCTACACAATCCATCAAAGAATGCTTTACAGATGATCTATTTGAAATCTCAATTTTTTTCTGAAAGCATGCTCTAGCACCACTAATAATTGGTTAGAATGAGCACTAGAGATAAAACCTATTTCCAATAAGGTTGTCTCCAAGTCATTAAGATCAAAGATTAATTAATGAGAGATGTCTAATGCAATCAGGGGATTTTAAAACTCTGGATGGGACCTTCTATACTAGTTCAAATTCCCAACTAACCAAAAATATCTCAGAAGAAGCCTTCTTTCTTTCTGAGGTCTCCTCTCCAACCAGGACTTCTCTCATCCTCTTCTAATGCCCTAGTTCTGAGTTTGTCCATATACACTAAAACCCTTCTCAGAGTTCCTGGGGAAGTAGAAAGAATATAGATTAAAAGTCATCAATGGTTTCACAAAAACAGGGCACCAACAAGAAAATCCAAGTGGAGAGAAGATGCATATAATGAAACTCACATATGTTTTAAGACTTTGGGTCCAAATTTCCAATATGCCCCACAGATATTCTTTTGAAAAGAAGAAAATGCTTTTAAGTATTGTTTGATAGGTTCTGCCTGAAGGAGAAAGAGAAAATTCTGGTGAAGAAATAACAAATTCTACTATTATTCGTACAACATGTCAGCCAAACCTTTCAACATTTGTTCAGAAATAGAAACTCTGGGATTTTTATTTTATTTAGTAAACCTGCATATGAAAAGAAGTATGCATTTGCAAACATTTTAAAGGTGGGGCCCATCTTCCTGATAACTGAATCACACTCGGTGGGAAGATACAATGTCATGGTTCCATTTGATGGGAAGCCCAAAGAAAGTTTGTCAGGATATAAATAAATGTCATCTTCTCCTCTGGCCATACACTTACAAGGGTTTTTGTTCATTTACAAGGAAGACAAAGCCACAAGAGAGACCCTGGAAAAGGGCCTAAGGGTCTAAGATAATAACATTTAGAGTGGTGGCCAAGGTGTTGAAAATCCAGTAAAAGTGACAAGAGAATGGTGGTGAATGGTAAAACAACTCTTTTCCTTAAATTTAGTTTTAGTAAGGATCTGTGGTTTTGAGTGATTCTTAATCTTTTGATAAAATGAATGTAATACCTTTGCTCGTAAGCAGTTAGCTTTGTCTTGTTCTTGACAACATGTTTTAGTCATCTCCTCAAAACGAGTGGTCACGGCTAGCAGTGTTGGTGCAAAAGTAAAGGGGTTCCTTCTGGAAATTTCATAAATATATCTATAAAATACCAAAAAAGGAGAGAAGGATGAAAAAGAAGGAAACAGGAAATAAATTTCAAAAAATGATAAAGGAAAGGAAAGAAAAGGGGAAAGAAATGATAGAAAAAGACAAGAAAATCAAGTTGTAAAATACAAGAAAAAGGAAGAAAGATTTCTCATTATAAAAGACCTTAATTTAAGGCAGCAAAAGCTAGTCTCCAATAAAATTCTTTTAAAATCTTATAACTGAAGTTTATTCCAAAATAATAGTGACCTATAACCATTCTCCTTCCCTCCTCATATAGCGATATGGTCAGCAGTTCACTCTTCTATGTCCAAAGAGCAACTACCTGTATACATACAATCTGAGATTCAAGGATCATATTCACTTGTGTTTAGATAAACTTTAGTTTATTTAGTTTTCAATGAGCACACTAGTTTTCCAGAAAAAAATAACTGCTTCTGCAATTATGGACCTATTAAAAACGGATCTTTTGCTAAAGAGTTATCGATTTCATGCTTACTTTCTTTAAAAGCTGCACCTTCCCTTTGGGAAGATTATATTGTTCCCTCAGCTAGCAATTTACCACCATAAAAACATTTCTGTCCAGGATTTATCACCGTAGAAACTATGCATCATTCATGAAATAATCTTGAAAACAGATTTCATATCTTGTTTATGTTTATATGCTTACCATAGAACAAAGAATCTGACATGTAATCTATAATGAATAAGTTAACCAATGAATTTAGGCATGTTCTTTTGGGTTATATAGCAGATTTAGCCTCTGACTAATTCTTCAATTAAGTACTTTTCCTGTTAAAGTTAAACTTACTTGTTTAGAAAAGATTCTCTGTTATTTTCATAAGCCTGGCATGTCTCTTCAGGATCCATAGGAGGAAGAGGAGGAAGAAATCTTACATCAGCTTTCTTATTATAGAAGAAACAGAATCTTCTTTCAATGCCAACCTTACTGCAGCAGTGTGAAAAATTGTGTTTTTGTGACATGCCTTCCACACTACATATATTCTCCAGTAAAAAATTATTCTGGGTAACAGAGAAGTAAAAAACACTTTTTATTCATTGGAAAAACTTCTCAGCATTCTGAGATGATGCAGTGATTAATGAGTTTACCCTTGGGGAAAGAGATTCTTGCCCACAGCGTTGACAATCATCCCATCACCTTGGGCACCTTTCTCTACCCTCTCTTGAGACGTTTCTTTGATGTATACAGTTTTCTTACTTAACAGTATGTTTTCTCTTTCTCAAGTTGACAGAATAGAGTGTGAATGTGTCAAGTAAAGTATTTTAATAATAATTTTCTAAAGATGCAGATGATTTTATTTGGGCAAAACAAGAAATGAGGGTGTGGCAGTAAAGTAGATACTGAAAAAGGTAGCTAGAGGTGGCTTCTATTATATATGCACTTTGCTAGGCTATTGACTGCCCCCTGCCTGCATACACCTGCGATGTGGACTATAAGCCTCATAGCCAAGCCCTCTCATGTAATATAGGATTGCATCTCTCTTAGGAAAGTGCCTTAGGCTAAATACCAAAGTCAAGCAAAGTAGAAATGACACAGACAAAGAATCTCTATTTATATTTTCAAGTCAAACATTCTCCCAGTGTAGACAATTTTGTTTGTTTAAGAAATGCAACTAGCTTACTTACAAATGGTTCTGAACACATTATGAGTGTGTTGTTAGCCAAACACTGATCTTTGTATTCTGTCATGTTTTTTGCCATCATTTCCACTCCTTCAAAGGATGCTTCCTGAACATTTTGAGCCAATAAAATGATGGTGCTGCAAAGGTCCACACAGAATATTCAATGATTACCTGAAGAATTTCCATTTACACCCAGTACAACCTCATAGGTACTTTCATTTGATGATGAGACTTGGGAAAGTAAGTATGAAGGTTATAAATTTTCCAAGTTGGTTCAATTGACTTATCCTAATTTTATAACTAATACTGTATGTATTTTAATATGAGTTCTATTTAATTCAGCTACTTTTGAGAAGCATTCATATTATGGAATATATCAGATGAGATTATGATAAATACCATTAGCATCAAAAAGAATTTAGCAAAACTCACATGTATCCAACATTGTCCTCTACATATTTCTGGGTGATATTGAAATTATCTGAAAATAAGGATATTTAGGTGATTACATATCATAGTATTTTAACATTTTCCTCATAATAACAATGCATGATTGTTGGAAGAGGGCATCAAGAGGAGAGGACCTCTAGCTGACCTGCCAGCTGAACCCAGACAATCAAAAGCTCCATTCCTCCCCCTCTGTCCTTGGAATGTGATTTCACTTGCCTTCCCTGAACTAGAAGCTGCCTTCAAGGACACAATCTTGTGTTGTGAAGATCATCTAAATGTGATACATGATTGAATATGAGTAAGGCCTCTATACAAACTTTTAAGATTGTGGCAGGCAGGTATGGAGATATATTCATCTTGCAGTCACCCAAGACAAGCTTTGTATGCAAGCCCTTTGTTGATTAGAGTTGCCATCTACTAACTTGGAGTGATTTGTCTCTTTCTTATGTTTCTTTTTGCTCTCTAAGTAAAGGGACCAGTTTCAGATTTCACCCAGCAAGCTCCCAAGTTTGCAAGCCAAAAATTACATGTAAATTTACAAAGGATAAAATAAAAAATTAGTGTTAGAAAATAATTTGTAACAATAAAAAGGGAAGTCATATTAGTTAAATATAAGGTATTAACCACAGCTGATTACACGTTCAAGAAATACTTACGTTTAATTGACTTGAATTAATCTCATACTCATCAGACTTTGCCATTGATGTCTCTCCAATACTAGCACCATTTTCATGTAGTATCATGAATGATAGTATTATGTATGACTAGAAATATGAAGATTAAATGATCTCTGATGTCAGGCCTAAAAGGTGGCATAGCATGCCGGTGGTCAGTACACTTTAAAGTGTTTGCCAGTAACTGATATTTATAAGCTCTCTGGTCTGTTCTAAAAATCATTGATTTCCTCCCAATGACCAGATAATAATCAGAGTACATTTATATTTGTCTACATAGAGTACCTTTGTGGAGTCTTTGTTTTGCAAAATATAGTCCTGGATACTATGAGGCGATCAACTATAACTAAGAGCTCTAACCTGGACTTTTTTTCCTAAGTATTCTCCCATAGCACAAGTGACTCAGGAGCATGACTACCAACTTTGAATTTATATGGCATTCTAAAGTATTGTGGGTCAGTATGTGATCTTTATGATTTTTGTGCTTTATGAGCTCTGGTGAGTAGCCAGAAAAATGTGTATGATTTCAACTAGTCAAGAAATGAAGAATCACGTCTTTCTTTAAGGAAAGGATGCTGTGATTACAAGCTAACTCATGGAACATCAATACAACTTATAATTGGAGAAGGGAGGGGTGTAAGAGAAGTGAATCTGGAATTGAAAAGTAAAAAAAAAAAAAAAAAAAAGAACTATAATAGTAATAAGCACTGGAATCCTGTGATGAGTATGGTATGATATGTACATCGAGTGAGTTATAAATCTATTCTCCTGAAACTAATGTAGTATTATAAATAGATGAAACAAATTTTAAAAATCAAAAAGAATAATTAGAATAAAAAGCAGAGGTGAGAAGTCTTGGCATGTATTTGAAAAAGTTAATTAGTCCATTTTATGAGAAAGTAGATCATAAAGAAAATAGTGAGCTTAAGATTGAAAGGACCTGGGGGGCATGCATGTAAAGTGGAGGAGTTTGAATGTCTACTGGAAATCATGAAAATACATTAAATGTTTATACAGAATAGTGATATTGTCATCTCTATATGCTAAAAACTACCAGCCATATAGTAGTATATTTAATATTTCAGGGTCTCCCACAACATTTGACTACTAGAAAATGATAAGAACTACTTTATAAATAGATGGATACAGGGAAAATATTAAGAAAGTCATTAAGGGATTTTGCAGTTGTCCTTATTGAGAAATCATCAGGTTGTGAACTTTGGTAGGAGTAATGAAAAATAAAGATGCAAACAATAATAGACAAAAATCAAGAGAATTTTAAAAAAAGTTGTTATAAGAGGCAAAGGAGTGGAACAAGACAAGAGTTACTCTGAGTCCGATAAATGATCTGATTTTGCTGGCAGATGCTGTAGGATTGGGGTGGGAAGGAGGGTGTCACTAAATTGAATAAGACAAATCCACACCTTTGGGGCTACTGTGACACTTAAAGCACCTTGTACGAGCTACGAAAGGTGTTTTTTTCTGGCCGGAAGGGTTTTAAAAAGGCACTTCCTCTGAACAGATGAAGTTCAAAATAGCCCTTTTGAGGTGGAAGAAATATGGAAGTCACTCTTTCTTCCAGATGGACTGTCACAGCCAGGCTGGGGGGAATTGACCGGGAGCAGGGTTCTGTATACCCCAAAGGTGTTTACCACTTAAGAGATATGTTGGTAAACCAAAGTTTCCAGAAAAATACTAAATCACATCTATTGATCCACTGCCACCATACACTCTACACATATGTAAGAAATGCTAATATTGTCAAATCCAA
Source organism: Solenodon paradoxus (assembly GCA_004363575.1). Lineage (NCBI taxonomy): Eukaryota > Metazoa > Chordata > Mammalia > Eulipotyphla > Solenodontidae > Solenodon > Solenodon paradoxus. The sequence goes on along the minus strand of RJWH01001523.1, from coordinate 40,550 downwards.
ATTTAATCTCCCGGCAACACTTTCTATGCTGCCATAAAGCTGGTCTCCATTTTCTGGGTGTTAACAACTGTCTCTATCTATTGATTGGATTATATAACCACAAAAATAAAACTTCTGGACTAGTTAATTCATACTTATGAACTAGCAGAAAGAGAAAAACACAAGGAAAAATTAAGTTGAAAGAAAATACAGAAAGTATAGAAATGATCCCAATTTAGTCATTCCTTAGCTGGTATACAAGTAAATTTCTTACCTACATCCTGAAGCTTTGTGGTCAGGGTGATGGATTCAGTCAAGAAAACCAAGAAAATAACCAAGCCTGTCAGTTTTAATTGTATCATTTTTTTCTTAGAAAGCACATTCACAGAAGAAAATAACGTGACTGAAGAAAATAAGTTTTTATACAATTTGACACGATTAGTAGAAATGCAACCAATTTGATCTATTTCTGTTATACCACAAATTTAAATTTTGTTTGATGACACTGCAGAAATGTTTGTTAATAATTAACTAGAAAAAATCACTGTGTTTCACTGGAAAACCCTACTGAGTTAGAAAATAAGCTCACAAGTTAAGTCTGCATAATACTTAACAAAATAGAAAAAAAAGTCTTGAAATGTGACAAATACTAAAGGAAAAGGAACTGTAATAAACAATTCACCAAACAATTCACACTAGAAAGATATTAAACTTTATTGATAATGAAAAAAAGTTAATTTTAAACATAATGAAGTTTTAATATATCTAATAGAAAAAGGAAAGAAATATAATTATTGAATTGGTAAATGTTAGTAAATATATACTAAAATGCGTACACTATAAGTTAATGCTTTTGGAAAACAAGTTTATAAGAAGGAGCAATAGTCCTAAAAATATTGAATCTCTGCACTAATTGCTCAGTTCTGGAAATCTATGCTGAGAATACAGCCTCAAATATGAAAGCATTTTAAACACATTATCAAAAAAAAGAAATTCATGGAAAGGGTCTGAAAGCAAGAGCAACTATGTATCAAGGAGAGCATTGAATGCCCACTTCTTGGGTTCTAAAATTTCTTCTCTACCCAAGGATTGTGTATTTCTTGAGAAATCAATATTTTTAGGGCTGGGATACTGAAAATATAAGGAACTGAAAACGTTGTGATAGAAACTAAGAAAGTACTCAGAAACTGGGTGGTGCCACGTCAAAAGAGATAGAAGTCAATGGGACAATGCGACAATGAGATAATAATAGGAATGCATTTAGCATATTAAAATTTTGAAAAAGAATACCTGAATCTATACCAGTACAAAATTTAAAATGGGGGTAGGAAAAGCTCTTTTCTGCAGAAGAATGCCAACTAATAAATGCAGTTAGAAACAAAACATAGTCATTTATAACTACCGTAGTAATAACTAATTTAGGAGAGCTTTGTGAATGAATGCTAAAGACACAGGTGAGAAATTATTGGGCAGTAGCATATTTACAGTTTCAAAGTATCACTCCATAGACCACTTACTAATTGCAAGGGAAAAAAGTAATTTTATAGGTGGAATATAAATAAATACAATCACTTCATGAATTAGTAATGCCTTTATAACTAATGAGTGTAAAAATATAACAGGGAACTATTTATAAATTATATACTAATATTTGGAAATATTTAATAGTATTAATAATATTTAATAATAATATTTGGAAAAGAGCAAAATCTAAAATTTTATATATGTGCTAAAAATTACAAGAAAGAGAGAGAGAGAGAGAAGAGTGGAGGAAAGAGTGAGAAAGCTAAAAGGAGAGAAGGGAGCAAGGGAGTGAAGTTATTCAGGGGAGAGGGAGAAGGGGGACAAAGGGGAAAAGGGAGGGAAGGAATGGGAGAGAAGGTTAGAAGGTGATTGATTGTTGGATTGATGGACTGATTTTGTCCTGGACAAAGCAGCAAGTGAATGTTACTGGTTATACTGATATCTTCTTTGTTGACTCTAACTGGTCTTTTGTCAGGGAATAAAAAAATATTTCTAGGTATACCTCTATTCAGAGATCAATTTGCTTTGCTTTTTCATTTTCACCTCAGTTCATTATTTCTAATTACTAGTTCATGACTGGTGTCTACTAAAATCATTAATATTGTGAAACCACACCTGAAAGGTTAGCAGAAAAAGTTTTAATTTAGAGTCTTACTGAGTACCTGAGCCCAGGGAAGCAGACATCAATTCTAAGTACTGTGTTTGTTTCACACAGTTTAAGGTACAGTTTATAAACATTTGTGCAGATGGGCTCCCTGTGAGAAAGCGTTCATTGATCATTTTACAATGCTGAGATATGGGGAGGGGGGTTAATATTTTTGATTAAAGATGAGGGCTGGGCGACTGCATTGTATATTTTCAATGAATTAATTAATTCTGTCATCAAATGTAGTTTATGTTGTGGGAAAATGTAAAACCCAAGGATGTCCCTGCAGTGACGCAGGGTCACGTGGTGCTCTTAGACTTTGCACATCTTGTTCTCTTTTAGCAATTTGGAGTTAACTGGAAGGATAGACTTACAAATTCTTTCCTTGCTGCATGCATCTTCATAGCAAAAAAAAAAATATTTTTTTTTGTTGACTCCGACCTCTATAGTCTTTTCTAGTGCCCTAAAGCTGTTCTAATTATTGTTTATTTTCCTCACGCAGGCAATTGTAAGAAGATGGTTCCAATTCATCCATTTCATAAATTGAGGCCTCCTTCCCTGTCACTAATGAGACTTTTAATGATCTTATGAAGTAAAATGGTAGTCTGTGACTCTTGACAAACCCAATGTGCTTAAACCAGTGTTCTTCTGGTCATTTTGAATTTCCTTGGAATGATGTAACTGCTAACTCCTTCATTAATGAATAATACATTTTGAAATTTACTCTGAAAAATGTGCCTAATAATTTTGTCTCAACAATATGGGCATATATTTATGCATACAGACACAAAAAAGTAGAGAGAAAGCCAGCAGTACAGTCAAATGTTTAAGAAAATCCTGGAAACTGCAAAACAGCATTGACGCTGATGATAAAAATTATATCAGATCAAATCATGGAAGGTGAGATAATGTGTACCCAAGAAAATTTCAGCACAGTTCCAAGTGGGAAGAATATAAAAAGCAGATAAGGTCATACAGGAATATTGGGAAAATAAGCTTAAAAACTACATTCTGAACAGCTGATTTTAGAAGATCCCATTTCCTCCTCCCTTTCTCTACCAACACACACACACATACACACACACACATGCACACACAAAATTTAAGGAACAGTGGTTGGTGTCTTTTACCCCTAGGTTAAAATCCAAAATCATCTTTAGTTTGGGTTATCCAAAAGCAGACCCCAGGCAGACACCTCATCTGGAAGGTGATTCAAGGAGGCCTCACTGAGGGAGATACCAAAAATGACAAACTGTGTTAAAGTAAGTATAATTCGTGTAGACAACTGAGCTTAATCCTACTGGGGACTCTCTGAGAAGTGGAAAATTTCCTAGAATTGTCCTGCCAGAGGACTACGACATTGGGACATTTATTCACTGACTGACATAAACATAAACAAGAATAATAAACACAAAAAACCTAAGGGAAAAAGAGTTAGTGGGACAAGCAGTACAGTCAGATAACAAAAAACATTCCAAGATATCATACAAATTAAAACAGTGTATGATTGCCAAAGGAGAGACAGATATAGCAAAACAGAATTTCTAAATAAGATTCAAATACCTATCAGTACATTAGGATAATTCCAGGTAGATCAGCAATCCAAATGTAAGCCAGAAAAAAAAAATCACAAGTGAACTAGAAAAAACTATTTCTAACTATAATGCAAAAATCCAGGAGTAAAGTAAATTCAGCTACATAGAAAAAAAGTTTAAGATTTTACAAAGGAAAATGGAAAACTTCTGCAATCTCTGTCTTAACATACAAATATCTCCTAGAAATTTGAGGATAAAAATAGTTAAATGATCTAAATACACAGTAAACAAATGGGATTCAAACATTAAGAAGATTCTCATAATAAGAGAAATGTACATCTAAACAACACAGCACCATTTTTTTTACCTTACTGGCAAAAAATCCAGAAATTTAACAGCACATCTTAAGGATAAAACAATAAATTTTCTACATTGAAAATGATGCTATTTTTAAATGAAGACTATTTTAATTCCTCATTTTCATTTTAGGTATCTCATTTCTTTTTCTTGTATAATTTTATTGGTTAGCTCCTCCAGTACAAGTTGAATCAAGATGGTAAGATCAGATATTATCCTTATCTTTTTCTGTTATTAACAAAAAGCACTCAGTCTTCCACACTTGCATATAGTCTTAGCTATATGTTTTCCATACATATAACTTACCAGATTTAAGAAGTTCTCATCTGTTCCTACTTTATTAGGAATTTTTGTAAAATGCCTTTTGGCATCTGTTGAGGTGCTCACATGCTTTTTAAAAATTATATAAATATATTGCTATACCTGGAGTAAATCCCATTTGTTCATGATGTATGGTAGGTGCCCCTGATTTGCAGTTTCACTTTCCATGGTTTCAGTTACCCACAAGCAACAGGAATCTGAAGTTACATATAATAAGATATCTATGAGAATGAGAAAACATTCACAAATTTTATTACGGCATATTGTAATTTTTCTATTTTATTGTTATTATTGTTAATCTCTTACTGTGTCTAATTTGTGAATTAAACTTTATTATATTAATGTATACATAATAAAAATCATAGCACATATATATATATATATATATATATATATATATCATGTAATACTATCCACAGCTTCTGGGATTCACTGGGGGTCTTGGAATATAACATATCCCTTATGGATAAGGGGGAACCACTATATTCTCTTTTTAGTTATCTTGCTGGTTCAGTTTTCTTTGCTTTTCCCACTTTAAAAAGAAGTTTTCCGTCTATATTTACATGGGTCAAAATATTACAACCCACAGGCCAAATTCAGCCTACACCTGTTTTTGTATGAAAAACTAAGAAAGGTTTTTACATCTTAAAGTGTGGCAGAAGAAAAATGAGAAAATGGAGGAAGAAGAGGAAAATCAAATATTCTAAATGACTGTAAAGCATAAAAGAAAATATTTACTACCTGGGTTATTAAATATTTGTTGACTCCATTCATAGAGGGCACTGTTCCACAACGTTCATTTTGTGCATTAACTTTGTCTAGCTTTGGTTTTAGAGTAATACTAGTTTCATGGAAAGAATTGAAAAATACTACTTTTCCTTCAATTTTTGGAAGATTTTACATACAATTAGAGTATTAGTTCTTCATTAAATGCTAGAATTCACCAGTGAAGCCTGGAGTTTTCTTTGTGGGAATGATCTTAACTATATTTTCTGTTCCTTTAGTAGATATAGAAATAATCTGAGTATCTACTTTTTCTGGATTGTATTTTCATAGTTTATGTTTTGAAAGCTACTTCTCATTTCATCTTAGTTGCTAAATTTATTATCAAATATTTTTCAAGAGATTGCCTTTTGTCATTTTAATATTTATGCTAATGTAATCTCTTTTATTCCAGATATTGGTAATTTATCTTTTTTCTTTTTGCCCTGTCATAAATATGACTAAAGTTTGTCAATGTTGTTAATCTCAGAGAGCCAGCATTTGATTTGATTGATCTTTATCTAGTTTTTTTCTGCTTTCTATTTTTTTTTATTTCTACTTTGATCTTTATTCCTTTCTTTGGCATATTATGTTTGCTCTTTTTTAAAATTTTAAGGTGGAAGATGATTTTATTATTTGGAGATCTTCCTTCTTTTCTAACATATGTTAGAGAGGGATAATAGAATACTATAAATGAAAAGAAAGAATGCCTTTAGTGTTATATATTTTCTTTAAATACTGCTTTAATGACATCTTGCAAATTCTGATATGTTGTAGTTTAATTTTAATTCAGTTTAAATTATTTAAATGCCCTTTTTGCTTCTTCCTTTATTCATGCGTTCTTTAGAAATATGCTGTTTAGTTCATGAACATTTTTGGATTTTTAGATATCTTGCTATGCTAATTCTATGCTATCAAGCAATTCTCTGGAATCTCCCTTAACTCTTTAAAAGTAACATCATTGAACATAAAGAAATTCCTTAAATGGTAATCTAGTAGTCTTGGGATGGAAAGGTGACCAGGGGGAAGTTAAAAGAAATATTTGTTTCTAATTGAAATACATACATTATAACAGTATATAAGGTAGGTAATAAGGTGTACATTATTGTAAATCAACATTTGTATATGATGCATTAAATTTACCTCTAACAACAACAAAAAAAAAAACTAATTTTTTACAGTAACCAATCTGTACTCTTTGTCCAGCAGTTTGCTACCCCTATAGAGTCTAGTTCCAGCCTGATTATTCTGTGGACATTAGATAACCTAGGCTTCTGCTTCTGATTTATTTCTGAGCGGCAATGGAGCAAGTGACAGTTGTCTCTGCAACTTAGTATCCAGAAAAAACCACAAGTTAGATCTAGCCCCCTTCCTCCTACACCTTTTTTAAGACATCTTCTGTAGGCCACTGTCTAATCCCCGTTCCACACAAACACATCAGATCTTTGACCTCCCAAGTGGTTTTTCATGCTATTTATGTTTATTTCTCAAGCCCATGTTTCTCCCTTTCCTCAGTTTATAGAAATGGTGTTAGCAATTCTTCTAGTTCACTATTTTATGAGAAAATACAGTCAATGACATGTGGTATTCAGTCTCATATCCAACAAATACTTGTAGAATGCCTATTAAGTTTTAGCTTATGCTCCATGTGCTAAGGATAACAGACGTGAACAAATCAGAAAAACATTTGTCATGGTTCTTACACTAATAGGGGTAGACAAAAAATAAACAGAGAAGAATTTAGTGTAGATCAGATGGTGATACGAGAGCTGTGGGAAACAGGGGTAGAAAAGCAGTCAAGAAAGACATGCCCATCCAACAGATGCTAATGAGCAGAAGGCCAAGGAAGCAATGAAGACAGCCCAACACTTATCTGAAGGCATACTTTCCCACACAAGTAAAATCACAAAGGCAAAAGTCCTAATAAGAAATTAATTAGTAACTTGAAGAACAGCAAGGAGGCCATCATACTTAAGAAGGTAAATACAAAAGAAAAGAAATGAGAGAAGAGGGAAAAAAGGTAGCATCATGTAGGGTCACTATAAAGTCTGTATTCTACTCTGAGATAGGAAGCTACTAGCAATTTTAAATGAACAGGCTACATAATATACTTAGATAAAAAGGATCACTGAAATTATATTGAGAACAGAACTTTATATCAACAAGGGTAGTTTTCAGGAGATTTATTGGAAGCTATTATAATAATCCACATACAGTATGATTGTAACTTGTACTAGAGGTATCGAGAAAGTCAAATTCTAAATATGCTTTGAAGAAACAGCCAACTAGATTTGCTCATCGATTAAGTGTGGGAGTATATGGAAGAGGAGAACCTCTAAGGCTTCTGCCTTGATAAACCAAGATGAGCAAGACAGAAGGAAACACAAGTTTGAGCTGGGGCAGAGTTGTTTGGAACATGCTAAGTTTGTCTCTACTATCAAGATGAAGATGTCAGAGAAGAAATTGGCAAATGAGCCCAGAAATTAAAAAAGAAATCCAGGTTGGATATATAAATATGTGTTCTCAACTTTGAGGTGGTTTTAGTGCACTAAGTCTGGAGGAGATTACCTAGAGTCTATTACCTAGGGTGAGTCTATATTCAGGAATTGTTGCTCTGGGACACTCCGGCATTTAATTCAAAGAATTACAGAAAATGTAGAAAAGAAAACTGAGGAGTCACAGTCAATAAGATTGGAGGAAAATCCAGATGCCAAGTAGGAAAATATTTCAAGGAAACAAAAAAGCAATCAATTCTGTTCAATACTGCTGAGAGACATGAGGTAAACTCAAGGTTACAATTGTTTATTAGATTTTGCAACCTGGAAGTCATTGGTAACTTTGACTAGGGTTATATACCCCCAGTCTCTATTTATTGTTTGTCTAACTTGTCTTTTCAAAGAAATAGACATGTTCTAAAATCTCCAATTTACTATTGTGTCAATTTGTTATAATGTTTCCAATCACTTTTTATTTTTACATATCAATGAAATGTCACTTAACTCAGAAATTTTCTTGTTTTATCTTCATTTAACTTTTCTTTTAATAAGGAGTATTTTTCTGGTTAACATTTTTATGTTGAATTCTATTTTATCTTATTGTGATAGCTGAGTTAATATCTCTTGGAATTACACAAAAAAGCAGAAAAAGTCAACAGATGTTGCAACACAACTGAAAGAAGAAGCCAAAGTTTAAAGCAACTGAATTAGAACTGGAAACACATTTTATTGCTTTGGGGTAATCATGTTCTGGAGCAGAAATCAAAGCACGCATTGTTAAATTTCTATTCAAAACTGATGTGATAACAGCTTTTTTACTAGTGAACTGATCTTTTTGTCATCACTGTCTAAGATGACACTCTACACTTTTCCATGTGATAACAGCTTTCTTACTAGTGAACTGATCTTTTTGTCATCACTGGCTAAGATGACACTCTACACTTTTCCCTGTCGTTACTCCACAATCTCTGTATCTCATGAGTTACTTTCCTAAAAGAAAATCACTGATTGTACTCCTCTGCTTAGATATCACTTTGGTTTTCTGTTATCCATAAGATACTGTAACCGGGACCCAGTGAACTTAGCACTCTAACAAAACTGAGGAATCTCTGACATTTAATTAACACATAATCTAGTTACAATAAACTAAACTGAGAGAGACAGACAATGGATTGAACCGGTTTTCTTCCACTGAGCCAGGAAGAGTTATGATCAGTCTGACAAGTTAGCAGAAACCCGCTGGCATTGCCTCCCTGCTGCCATTAGCAACAGATGGAAATACCCCACCTGCCCACACACAAATTGTCCCATGCACATGTACTTTGTCTAAATCATCTCTGTGCCACTTTTAGTGGGTGAAGTAGATTTGAATAGAAAGGGTTTCCCATTTCCTCCATTGGTACCTCTTAATAATAAACTTAATTTCCTCTCATCCACATTCATCTTCTCCAATACTGATCTTTTCAGGGAGTAAGGACAGAACTTAGGTCGAGTAACAATATTATCTAAATATTTTTAAATTAAGCCCATGAGAATCTGGCTCGATCCTACTTAATTTGCAAATCTTGTTTGATTTTCTACTCACCTTCTACCCCTTTAAAATTATTAATCATGTTAAGTCATAGGTTGTGTTTTCCTTTTTCAAATTGTCCTTCTCCTCTGCTTGAACTAATGGATACCCACTCATCTTATAAGACTCTTCTTAAATCTTTGTTGCTTTTAGTGGAAATTTTCCTAGTCAGAATTGGCTTTTTGAGTCTCAACAAATTGTTGTCACCTCTCTGATGGTCATCACTTGTTACATTGCTGTTTGTTGTTTCCTTCTCTATTGGAACAATGAACTAGAGGACAGGAAGGGGACGTGGTACCCAGTGAGAACTTCATAAACATTTGTGGAATAAAAATTAATTGATGAAAATACTATTCATTTAATCAAAATAACTATAGTACAAATGTCTGCGAATAGAAAACTGAAAAACATTGAGGAAAAAAACATTAAATTTTGATTAGCATCATTCTTGATGGAGCCTATGGAAGGCTTTTTCTCATCTCCAGTTTATTTGTTAGAGTTTGTTTAATTTAATGAAAAATGTACCTGATGTGCTCTGGTCAGTTAATGGACAATGTTCTTAGTGCTTAACTAGTGAACAATGCTCCAAAATGGTGCTTAACTTGGTAATATTTTTTAAATTTTCCAAATAATCTAGACTTGAGTGCTGTAAATCAATCCTCAAATGAATTTAATCTCCTATCAAAATAATACTTCAATATTCAATGCTTTTTCATCAGACTATGGCGTACAAAACTATTTAATGAAATGATAAGTTTTTACAAATAATCAGACCAGAAAAGGAAATATTTGGAAAGATTTTATTTCTATCATCGGAAAATCTCACAAAAACGTCATCATTTAATTAATACACAAAAAAATTAAGTGTATTAGAATTAAGTGGAAAGGTTCACACCAAACTACAAGGACATAGTTGGTCTTCTCTTTCCCCTGTAAGATAAAAAAATATTAATTGTCAATTAAATGAATAGGTACAGAAGGTCATTGGTTCTATTATTTTACATTAGGAAAGCATTAAACAGACAGAAAATTATTCTGATGACATTCTTTGAAGTCTTTGAAATAGACTAAAAGAATTTTGAGTTAGGTGAGTCACTAATATAGTAAGCATAATTTTGTTCTGTGTTTTTAAAATAAACATTTTTATCTAATTGCATTCATTAAAATTTTTTGATAATAGCTCTTAAAATGTACTTCACTATGGATAAATCTTTGGGGAGAGTTAACATTATATTTAGCCTTGTCTGAACTTTTTTGTTACCTGAAGTAATTTAAACTCCCAAAGCAGCACGAGTTTTTGAAATCAGTTTTGGACCCTGCAAGTTAAGAATAAGAATCATCAGATAACAAAAAATGGTTGGTTGTTATACCAGTTATACAGCAATTCTGCAATATACAGGGGTAAATTCACAGGTTTATAGATTGGCCAGTTAAAGCAAAGATATAACAGAATCCAGAGGGGAGAAAAATAACTTCTATCAATAGTAGAGTTTGGTCTTCCTCTAACTATATCCAAATACTTACCAAACCTCACCCACCTTTCCCCTTCCTCTATAAATCAGACATAGAAATGGAAAGATTTTTAGAGAAGTGCTGCTACTATTTGCTAATGTTCCCTATGAATGTCTTCTCAATTGGGAGGACACTATTTGTACCACATTTATCAGAAATAGTTTATATCAAATCTATTTTATCTATCTTGTTTATCTGATTTAATTATCTGTGCCCCAATCCCTCCTACCAAAAATATAGACACATATTGATAAATACACACATTCAAGCACACTCAATATTTTTGAATATTACCTATTTTGTATTCACATAACACAACCAAACTTTCACATCAGAAAAATTGGCAAAAAGGTTGATAGAATCTTCTTAAATATAGTAACGATACATTTGAATATATTCAGCAATACAAATTAACTACAAATTTGTGGCCAATTATACATCTCATGAAAATCTAATTAATTAGATTAATATAATTCCCAATTACATTTCTGATGAAATATAAACATAAGCTCTTAAATGAGTTCAAAAACATTTTCTATAAATATTCTTCCACTATCTTGTTCGTACAAATAAATTTGCTGTTAAATCTTTTTAATTCATTTAGCTTAATTGTCAATTTTAGACCAGAACCTAAATTATCAGTAATTAATTATACATTCACTTCATAGTTTACTAGGAAATAAATCAAAATTACTCTCAGCATATTTTAAAATTAGAATTGTTTTAATGCTTAGTGTAAAAATTGATTGTTTTTTAAAAAATAAAATCCTTCAAGTGTTTCTAAATCAAATTTAAATGTCTGTTATTATTTTAAAGTTATAAATGTATGGGCTATTTTTTCATTAGTCATTGTCAAAAATTCAATACCGAGTATTTTGAGTGTAAAAATGAGCTGCGCATACCTCCTCTGCAAAGCAGACTTCCTGACCTTCACCTTGGCAGCACTTTTCCAGTAGGCCAGAGAAATCCGCAATGACCGCTTCAAGTTGTTCCTCTGTGATTTGTGGCTTTTGCTTCACAAGGTTAATGAGAAACCTGATTTAAAACACAACAAAATAAAAGAGAATTGTTTTATACAATGCTGTTTTTAAGGTCCTTCCAATAGAGAATTTTCAGAATCTCTAAACCCTCCCTTCATCACCCCACTTAGCACATATACGTCAACTAATACTTTGATCAGAAAGACTGAGACTGGAAACATGCCAAGTGATCCCCTAGTCTAGACTTGTGCAGATTATAGATGAAATATTTCATAGTTCCATCAGACTTACATGTACTGAAAGAGAGTCTTTTTCTTACTTGTTTCCTTTATACTTATTTCCTTTCCAGTTCTCTCTTCTGCAGTTTATCTTAGATGGCCATATTCACAGAACCAGATTTCTGTACCCCTGCCATCAACAGTTATAACACCCTTGCCTGAGCGATGGCCACATACGCTACTAAATGCAGGCACTACTCCTAACAATACTTTCACATTGGAATTAATTGTTGAAGAGGAGATAGAGAATGCTTGCCAGAGGTGGCATTCTTACTGTATCTTGAAACATACCACAGATTTTGACAAAGCAAAAAAAAAGGGATAAGCAGATTTTTCAAAATGAAGGAAAGCCATTAACAAAGCAAGAAGTGATAAGATGCTGGAATATGTCGGAACACCTGAGTTCCCCTAGCTTGTGATATCATCACTACCACAGTGAATACCCCTCACAATGAACTGAAATGTGCATTACATTTCTTAACACCCATACCTCTATTACTGAATCAAATATTACAGTTGTTCTCTTAAAAGAGTAAGTAGTATAAAAAAAATTCAGTGATTTTTTCTCTAGTAATTTGATTTGTAAATAACCAGACTATGATACATCCCAATTCTCCAAAAATAGAATATTCATTTTTCCTCAGTCCCTTACATTACAAATTCATCAATCCCAAAATGTATCACAATAGTTGCAATAAAGACTAATTTTACTAGTTTCACAAATAAGAAATTGACCCTAGCGAATTTTTCCAGTCCCAACGATGTCGTGAAGACACTGAGACCAAACTAATTTGAAAGCCACTTTAAGTGCTTTGTAATAATAATGTTCTCCTACTTGGTTGTTTAAAGTAGAAATCTCAACTGCTATTTGATGTTGTTAGCCTTTTTCTTTCTAGCAAATAATAATTTCTTACTGTTGCTTCGTTGTCTGAAGTGCTATTCCTTGAGCTTGGCAGAGGTCCTCATGGAAGACGAACTGGTCAGCAGAGAAGGCGGGTGGAACATATGTTTCATCCAGCACCAAGCTGCTGAAGCAGGGACCTCTATTGGAGTATGAAGAAGTGCAGCACTGACCAACACTGGGGTTTACAGGAGTTGTTTCATGCCTGATGCATAACTGTCCAATAATTAGATCAGCCTAGTTAAGATAATGAGAAAAATAAGCAAGGAGATCATTAGCCAAAAATTTGATTGTTTTCCAGAAAATCACTGCAATAATGTAATGCACAATAATCTACAATGAATATGACAGGGAAATTTAATGTCTGTGTAGGATCAGGTGCTGCCAGATTGCAAATTCTCATTTACCCATTTGACTGAGTGCTTATTTAAGACAGTGTGACATTGTGATAAATTTTGCTTTTCCTCTCAATCTCTGGCCCAGTGCTTCTAAAACCCTTGGAATTTCCTTGGCGATGAGAGAGATCAAGGTGAATTTTGTTATCTGAATGAGGTGACATTTGTGGGGGCTGGTCATCAGCATCATCAACCCAGTGATCTGAGTGTTGCAACTTTCAGTTCTACTCCCTGCCCTCCAGGGAGAGGAAAGGGCCTGGAGGCCAACTCAGTTGCCAATAGCTAGTGATGTCATCAAGCATGCCTATGTGATGAAGTCTCCATAAAAACAAAAGAAGTGGGTTACAGAGATTTTGGGTTAGTGAGCAGGTGAATAGGAGGAAAGCAGCTCACCTGGAGAGGGCATGGCAGTTCTGTGTTTTTTCCCTTGTTTTGTCTTCTAAGTCGACCATAGATAACCATTTGAAATGAGACAGTAACATTTCTTTCACATTTCATCACTATCTCATCATTTTAATATAAATGTTCTGATTTTAATAAACCAGGGCCATGCTTATTGCAGGGCAAAGGGACAGTTGAGTTGCCCTGGGCTCTATCTATTGAGGGGGCCCCAGAGCAGCTGCCCCCTTTTGTTATGTGTTTTAAAAGGCTCTCGCCGGTGCTGACTTGTTACTACTGTTATGGCCCATGTGAGGAAACAGGAGCCATGTGGAAAGAGGATAGCTGGCCGCCACCTCAAGCCCACCTATTTCTTCAAAGGGAACAGAACACCGCAGCTTGGTCCAGCTACAGGAGAGTAAGGTGGGGGTTATTTCTAGCACCATAGGGGCTCTCTTTGGCACTGTGGTGTATTTCTGGCACTGTGGGGGATTATTGGGCATTTCTGGCACTGGGATGCTTAAATTGGGTGTGTTTTAGACAGGACATTTAGAGCAGGGTTTATAGGGGTGCCATTTTTGGTCTTCACCAAAGGTTCCAAAATTCAATGCACTGGCCCTTGTGTGGTACGAAATCCCACTGGACCACAGGTTATTACTATTTTAGGGCCCATCAACATAACATGGGACTTATTTGTTGCTGGCCTAGCTGCTCTGCTCCTGTTGGGATTGTTCTGCCTTCTCCCTTCCCCTTAGTCGCCAGTGCATAACCCCATCTTAGTTTTGTCATCTCAATGTCCTGTTTTTGTCTGAAGGAAATATGGTCAGTCTACTTATAAATATCTTCCATCTGGATATTTCTGAATTACATCCTTTAAAAAAAAGTCATCGAGCAAGTAAAATGTTTCTCTGAGTTCTGAGCTCTCCAATGAATTAATCAAACCCCAGGAGGAAGTTGTGTGAAACTCCAATGGATAGCCAGTCATCCAGGAGCCCTGCTGGGCTTGATTGGTGTCTGAATTCAGGATGGGAGATAGTCTTGTGAACTGAGCCCTGAGCCTGTGGTTCTGACTCTATCTCCAGGCAGGCAGTGTTAGCACGGAATTGAATCATGCTCATCTGGTGTCTGAGAATTGCTGTTGTTGTGGGACAACATCCCCCATTGCAACTGAGTACAGAACCTTTGTTGGTGATCAGAAGCAGGGCTTGAGTCAGAACGCTTAAAGTGATCCCAGGAAGATGGCACAATCTGAATTCTCTGATGTCAGGTGAAAAATCTGAAGCTTAGTGAAATAACTACCTTTCCCCATGTGGCACAATTAACAAGTGCTGACAGTTGGGCTGTAGTGTCTGCTGGAGGCCTCCAGAGCCTACACCCCTGAACTGTTGTACCATCCCGCATCCCTGCATCCTCCCAATAAATGAAAAAGATGTTGCTTAGTCACAGGAAATTCTCCTTTCATCCCTAACCTTCAGTGAAAAAGTCCAAGACATGAATACCAAATAAAAACTCCCCATCAGTAAAAAGAAGAAAGGAAAAAAAAGATACACATTTTTTCTTAACAATTTTGACTTTTAGAGAAAATATAATCATAAAAACCTTCAAGTGGTAATCATATTATACATGACACTAGTGGCATTAGTCATTTTATTATTCAGAATATGGGACCCACCAGTTTCTGTATCTTGTACTTTGTCAAAGGGAATAAAGTATCTCTAATATCATAATTATATTTTACTACAGAAAGCAGAAACAGAAATATGAAAATAAAACAACCAATATTAATCTACAAAAATGAGGATTTTTTCTCTTTTAAAAAAATCAAAACATTTTGTGAACGAAAAAAGGAAATTGTTAATTGAATGATGGGTTTTTCATTCTCTCTCTCCTGTGCATTAAGTTTGCTCAGACATTATTGAACAAATTGACTATACTTCCACCATCATCCTAGGACAGGAAGCCTGGGCATACACCAGTCACTCAGAATTGAGTTCTCATGTTGCCTCTGGCTACAAAAAATTGAACAAGTTTAGTAAAGCCACCTCTGTGTTGGTTTTCACCATTTCCCCTAAAATGGAATCATGAGGCTATTTTAGTCTGACATCGCAGAAACAAGATGGGAATAAACAAAACACTCACCGCTCCCTCACCACAGGCCAACTGCTTATCCTCACTCAGCTGGCAACAAGTAGCTCCTGCGGTCGCCATTTTTCTGGTAATGGCCAGCAGCTCTGGTGTGGTCAGCTGAGGGGCTTTCTTTGTGTAAGAAATAAGAAATCTGAAAAAAGAATTTTTCACCAAGTCCTGCTGAGTCGTTCATGAGGTTTTGAATTCCTCATCCCTTCTAAAAGAACTTCTTTTGGCATCAGAAGACATGAAGTCAACTCCTGTGTTTCATTCACATGGTATTTGGATCAACTTTCGAAAGTTACTGAAAGTCACTGTAGCAACCACTCCTCATACTCCTAATATACCAACTATCACAGTGAGAAAACAAACTGTACGGAAGACTGACTACTGTTCCCAACCTCAAAATCTTCATTAATTTTAACTTTGATCTTTTGGTGTTTTAACTATGACAGACTATAACAGAATGGGCATCTTTACTACAGAATCTGCAGGGTTTGGGGAACCCAAAACCAGTACACAGATAAACACTACAAGCCATTCTTACTGCACTTTTAAAAAGAGAGGGATGGAAAGGCTATCTTCTCTCAGTGAAAATTGGGTGATTAGATTACACTGACTTCCAGTATAAAATGGGGACTGAAATTAGAGTAGCCATGGATTACTAATTTACATTTGTATTTCCCTCACCAGTTAATTGCTTTAAATCACTATAAATAATGTTTAGAAAAAAACATACGCATTTTGCAAGTAATATTCTCCTAACTTCTGGAAGAGGCCGCAGCTTCTCTTTGCCAATGCTTGACTCTCCTGGATATATTTCTCTAATTCTTCTTCCTGAAAATGCAAGCATTATTACATATATTTTCTTCTCTTCCTGAACACATAACTTTTTTATGTAAAAGTTGACCAATAATATTTTTTTCTAACATCAGCCCCCAAATCTTAGAGAAACCAATTTTAGAGTTTTTTAAATATGAAAACAGTAAGTTGTGAATTGTGAAAATTGAAGCAAATAAATTTTAGGTAGATTAAGTTTAAAACTGTGAATGATAAAATTATTTGATGGCAGAATTCAATATTTGAATAAAGGATTATAATTTTTATACAATAGTTTTGGCTTACTAGAAATGTTCAAAAATGAATATAATTTTTGTTCTGCACATCAAAGAAATTTTGGTTATTAATTTGTATGTCTAATATAAGTAAAGTGACTAGTTAACTATTAGTTACTAAGTCAATATACAGATAACTGATTAATAGGTATAATAGCTAACAGCTAAAATATTTTAAAGCAAACAGCATTTTTAATGGATGATATCAATCCAGTTTATTAGATTCTCCCCCAAAAAGCTATAGCAATTTACCCCTTTATCCTGGCATTCAAGAGGGTTTTCAGACTGGGAACACTTCTCCAATAACTCCTCAAATCCTTTAACAACTCTTAGAATTACTGGAACAGCGAGCTCAGTATGTCTTCTTGAATATTCATAAGTAAATCTGAGTATGTGTGAAAATATCATGTCATTAGAATTAAGAGACAAGTTATTCCAGTGCTATACATCATACATAAATTTAAATTCAATTAAATAAGTCTGAAAATCAAATACGATTTGAACTTTATAAATAGCAAAACTTAAAACGTAGTCACTCAACTTGTTCTAATAAAGTGTTTTGTTTTCTTTTCTAGAATCATTTTGTCTTTTCAATTATGCACTTCACATTCATTCATTCAGCAAATATTTTTCCAGTGCCTACTTTATGCAAACATTTCTTTATGCAAGCTACTTCTTAAGTGGTAAAGATTCACTGATGGATAAGATAATACACGCAACCTCTCAAAAGCATACATTGTACACTGTATATAAACAAACGAGAAACAAATCATCTAATTTCCGAGTGATAAATCAACAAAGAAAAATAAAGAAAGAAGGGAAAGAGGTCAAGAAAAGTCTTTGTGTAGCTATTTCAGAACAGAAACCTGAATAAAAGAAGACACGCAAGTGCCTGGGGCAAGACTTGTCTTAGCTAAGTTACTGCAAGAAACGTTTCCATTTGAAGAACTGCTTCTATTAAACCTTTAGCTTCGGGTGTATATAGACATGCAAATTTAAAGATAAATCTTGAATTTCTTATTTGTTTTCCAAGTTTATAGAAATACTATTTAGTTATGCTATCAATAAATTGTCAAATGGGTTTCTTAAATTCATACTTTGTTCTTGTTTGCATAAAAATATTTAGTAAATAATTTGTGAATGTCTCACCTTAAAGCAACAATAGAGAAATATTAGGGAATACTAAAAAGAAAATTGGGCCATTATTTTCGTTACTACATTAGAAGCAGACTCTTACATTTAGAAAGATTCTGGGAGATCATTAAGTGTAATATCCTAAAAGTCACAAAATAGTGTCATAGATAGACACTAAAATAAAGGAAAATTCATTAATTTGACTGCTCGTTTCTCTGAAAGGCAAATAGAATGAAAACATGTCCTATCAATTATATTATAGCAAACTACTATATGCCAATGTCTCTAAGCATATTTTTATTTTCTTATAAAAATATAAAACATTCATAGCAAATAAACTACTCCAGTAAAAGTCCTCCTTTTCTTATTTTATCTATTGAGTTCTACTTGGTGGGGAGTGGGGAGAAGATTTTTTAAACATATACAGTAAAAAAGTCCATTCTTAATCATGAGCTCTTCCTATTATGAAAATATCCATATCCATATCCTTTGGAAGTTTAATGGTGGTCTTCATATGATTAAATACAAGAATGACAAGGCTTCTAATTCCAGAAAAATCGATATATAATAAAATACAGTCTCAAAGGAAAGCCAATTAATTAGAGCACTTGTCAAAATCTCACCAGTATAAGACAGATCCTATTCTTTATTAGTTTTCTGCTTAAGTATATTTGGCACAGAACATTCTAGCATTATTCTCACATTTAGAGCTCAAAACCCACAACTATTACACCCCATTTCAAAATACAAGATTGCTAATCATATAACAATCTTTACTGGTATGAACTTATATTTGTAGAATGTATTACCTTGCCATGAAGATATCCTTTTCTTTTGTAGAAAATTGGTTGAAATCTCTATCTCCTAAAAACCTATTTAGATTTGGTGATAAACCTTCAGGTTTGTCATCATTTTCTGCACGAATTATGCATTGGCCAAGTTCAAGAATGGACAATTTGCAGCATTCTGCTATTTTGCTTGACATAGTATCTTGTTGAGAACATATGTAGGACATAATTTGTCCCTGTAACAGGAAAAATTAAATATAATTTTATATACTTATTGTTTGATGCAGGACCTCAGGGTCATTTCTATTAAGGAACAGAGGGAGAGGGGAGTGAGAGAGAGGAAGGGAGGAAAATAAGGAAGGAAGTAGAAAGAAGACATCTGACCTTATCTTCCATTTTAATACTTTCTCCTGACTGCCTTTCCTTATTCCTTTCTATCTATCACTGTTGTTCAATTCTTCTTTTCATATTGCCAACTAATACCTACTATTTTAATAGGAAGCTTTTATAAGCAAAAGTTTTTACAATCTCACATCAAATGATTGCACATTGATGTTTATTTTTCTATTAATATTGAAATTTTCTACTAAACAACATTTGCTCTTGATGTCATGACATAGAAAACAAACTTTCCCCTGAGTCTTTCACAGAACAATCTGCAATGACTCACTATGATCTCCCGAGAACAGTCTATAGATAATGGAATGACAGTATGTAGGTGGCCAGAAAGAAGCTGAGCTTACATAACCTTGTCATGAGTGAAAATTCTGTGCATTCTCAGCAGGGACAATTATAACCCATTATTCAGCCATTAAATCCAGTGTACACACTATATTGAAATTAATTTTTCCACTTTAAAGGAAAAGGGTAGTTATGCGCTCCCAAAATGGAAAAACTGATTTAAAAAAAATCATTGTACAAGTTAGTAAAACTGTCACTTAAAGACAAAAGAAACTAATCTCAGAGAAAAGCAAAATAGTCCTTATTAATGCATATATATGTTAATTAATGCATATTTATTGTGATATATTAATATACAATTAGATATATATTGATAAGGTAAAGATATATATTTATATAAAATGAGAGATCCAATGAATGGAAACCAAGTTCATTAAAAGGAAATAGGCTGCCTCCCAAGGTCCTAATGGAGGCCTCCTAGAGATGGCCTTCTCCTTCAAAAGGAAGAATGAGCGGGCTGATGACTGGGCTAGCACACTATGATGGCCTAGCAGTCTAGTGTACCCTGGACACAATCCACATACATCCCAAGATCTTGGTGTAGGGGCCAAGGAGAACAACTAAATAAAATAAAGTGCTTCTTCATCCCCTCTCAGCCGCTCTGTCTACTCACCTTCATTCCTGCCTGTAACTTTCCTTTACATATCAAAAAAAAAAAATGGGCACTGGTCTCAAGAGGAGCATTTCTATGAGGTGAAAGGCAGGATCAAGAAAAAATGACTTAAATTACTATCAAAACATCTACTATTTCATTCAGTGAGCTAATAGCTATACCCCATGACTAACTCTGGTTACCAACATTCTCCCACTTAAAATGAGAGAAAAATAAAGAAAGAAGTGAAAGCTTTCTTTTTTAAACAAGCACGGCTCATCACCCCATCCTGCAGGCACTCCAGTACATTTCCTCTGCAACATTCCTTGTGTACATGAGCCACATCCAGGACCAGTTTCTGAATTTCAGTAAAATTAGCTTTGGGGAACTTGTGACTCAGTTTGGTAATGATTCTAGGGAGAAAAAGAAATAGAAATCAGTCTTGGTTATCTATCAGAATTAAATAATATTTGTAAAATATTGAAATGCTCCTGTTGTTTAAAAAAAAAAAAAAAGGAAAACTGTTACATTTTGTTGATTAGAATCCAATCTTTTAAGGTAGTGGCTCTGTAAACTGTGACCTGGTCCCACAAATGGAAGTGATTTATCTTTCCCTAAACTTTTCCTGTTAACTGCAATGAAATCTATCTTGCTGTTCATCCTCAGGGATGAAGACTTGGGATCACTGTAGTGAGTTAGGTGGAAAAAAATAAAAAGGATAAACACTTAAGAAATGGAGATTTCCATGAAAATGATAGACATTTATTCCTTACAAAAAAATCTTCTTAGAATATAGGGAGGGATATATGTGTGCAAATCAATTAAATGAAACAAGAGAGTGGATCAGGTTAAACATTCAATTAAGTCATCAAACCAAGACATGTATTTTGGTACAAATGGTAAGTAAGAAATAAAAATTATTCTTTCTTCTTCATACAATGTTAACTTTAAAAAGATACCTATGTGAAATCAATAGTTCCATGATCCATTGATATTCTTGCTGCTACTGATGAAGATGAATTTTCTTTGTACATTTAGAACACATAAGCTTAGTCATTTATAGATAGTAAATAATAAAGTCATTATAATATCTTAATTTATATTTTATTACTAAGAGAATTTAAATTAATCACTTCACAAATCAATCTTAAAGTTTCTAATAGAGTTGAAAAGTAATTAAAGCATAAATTTGACATCTTCCATGAATAAATTTGAATCTTGAAACTAATTCTGTGACTAAAAACTTTAATCTACTTCTTTGCTATATACAATATTTTTTATGTGTTAACAAACACATATAAGTAAACTCTGATTGAATATACTTGACTGTTTTTGATTAGCAACTCAGATTTTTTCCCATACTAGAAATATTTCATCTTGAAAGTTGAATATACTTTAAATCAGTTATAAAATTTAAATTTTTCTAGCAATAATATTATAAAGTAAAATAAAACTAATTAAATTCACTTTAATGTTTTTAACATGCATATGCAAAATATAATCAGGAAAAATATTTTAATAAGATATGAATATGCTTTTTACACTGTCTTTAAGATTTAGTGTATATTTTGCATTTTAAGTGCAGTTTCTTATTATACACAGGAGAGACATGTAGCTAGAGTCTGCCATATTTCATATTAGAGCTCTAAATCATTGTGATTATTATTACATCTTACCTCAAAGTCTCAATTATCAGATACAGATAATTAGAGATACATCAGCAAGTCAACAAGTAAGAAGGTAGGTATGGTGAAAATAAATCATGATAAGGACCTAGAAAAACTAGATTCTTCTGACCAGAAGTGTGGTCTTGGGTAAATTGCTTTAATCTCTTAGGTCCAAAGATTACTCATTTGTGAAAATGAAGAGGTTGGACTAAACAATTTAATTGTTTGGGTTTTAATAAATATTCTGCTTCCTCCTTTCCACAAGGATAGAAGATGAGATCAAGTTAGAATAGACGATAGATAAAAAGATAGGCAGGTAGGTAAGCAGGTGAATGGGTGAGTGGGTATATGAATAAAGACAATCAAAAAGAGAAGACAAATACACTAAAGATAAGATTAAAGATGGTCAACAGAAAAAACTTTAAATTTCCATCTGAGCATTTTAGTCACTGGGACAAAACAGCAAACTTCAGTGAGTTACATTGCTTTCTTCATTAGGGTAATACATGCTAATCAGGGTAATCCATGCTGATTCTTCAAAGATGACAAATTTTTTTCTTCCTGACACTAGATTCTAGCATTATTGCCTCAAATAAATGTATTCATTGGAAGCAAAACTTGACATAACAGCTTTATAACAGATTGGGGAGCAAAATTAATATAAAGAATTTTTTTGTTAAACCAAAATATAGTAAAAAATACTCAGTGGAGATTAATGTACTTTGTAGAAAATATATAAAAGCATATCTAATTATGACATAATTTAATGACAGCCAGATGTTAAGATCATATAGAAGCAATGATATGCAGCATAAATCTCAGAAATCTTCTCTATTATCTTATCTAGGTTTGAACAACAGTTAAACAAGTACTAATAGACTGATCTTTTAGTTTCTTTCCAATCTTAAGACTTGATGATTCTAGTCACACTAGCTCTCATCAAAACAAGCTTCATACTCTACAGCAGTGACAAAGAAAAACTGAACTCAAATTACAAAATGGTATTTCTGCAGATCTCAGGTTCTTCCTTAGATAGAATTTAAACTTACGTGGCACCAAAGGTTCTTGGTCCAAAATTTCTCAGTACTGCACATACATGTTGATTTAACAAGCTGCTTTCTTTTAATTCTTTTGTAATTGATGCTGTCTAGATGTATAAGAGCAAGGCATAAAGAATGTTTATTTAGAAGCTCTAATAGAAAACAACAGACAGAACTAAAACATAAAACTAAAGTTTTCACTAAAAATTATCAACTCAATACAATTTGGGGAAATTCATTCAGTCATTTGTGGGTATTTTTTTTTTTTTTTTTAGTTTTGTTTGTATTCATCTATGCCAGACAACTTATTTATTTATTAAAATAGCTTGAAACAAAAACTTCATATTTGTCTTTCTTCATGCCACCCAATTCAATTCCTTAATAATAAAATGATTGTCTGAATGAATAAGTAAATTTAAAAAACAGCAAATCCAGCTTTTTGATCCCAAAGTGCATCAGGCTGCTGAAATACGCTCTATTCTGAAAATGCGTACACGAAGCACATTTCCATGGTTAACTTTGGTTTATACGAGTCATAGATTATCAACATATTGGTTCAGAAACCCACACAAATATAACTGATACCTTTGTTTGGAAGCATTCAACTGCATTTTCAGCTTGACAGCAAGGTGGAATTATTTTGTTGTAGTGAGAAGCCAAAGAAAGGATAGTAGGTGCATACAGGAAGGGGTGTCTTCTTGCTGTCTCATAAATATATCTGTGAAGTGAGATAGAAATATAAGATTTATAAACACATACAAATAAGAATACTACTGCTTGGAATTGGACTATGGGATTAGTTCAAAAATTCAGAAAACAGTCATTTTTCCCACATGCTAGAAAATATTTTCCTCATTAAAGATCTGCAAGAGTAAAATTATCTGACAACTAATACCACATTCACTTAGGAGATAAAAACAGGCAGAAGTGCTGATTATGATTCTCATTAAAATATCCTTTTCGATAAGCCTGCTCAGACATGTATCAGAGGTCAGCAAGACCTAACCTGCACTAAATAAAAACAAAAATGTCATTGATGCATTTTTCCACCTTGGCAGGGATGTTTTAAGGGCAGGCTCTCTATTTCTCTGGTTAATACAGAGAAGTGGTTAGGAGTTAGATAGTGGCTTCCCCAAGGGAAACTCACAGCCATGGAATGTATTATCAGTGTGTCCTCACATGATCTTAAGCTTCTAAGTTTCAATTTACTCATATGCAAAGTGGGAAGCAGACTGAAAAGGAAGAGAGGAAGGAGACTTCAGGCTGTTTATAAGCGTCAGTCTGATCAATGCACAGAACACATGTTAGCACGGCAGCATAAGGGCACAATGAATGTTAACCATGCTTTGTATGGTACACATTCCTCAATTGCCAACCTTTTTTTTTTCTAGGCAACCTGGTGAATACAAAACACTAAATATTTGCTCCAAGAGGAGTCATTTTGTTTGATGTAAATATATTCTTTAAAAAGCTAAAATTGAGAGATTAGAATAGAAAAACCAAAGTGTATCTCATGAAACTAAAGGAACTGCTGGTGTGTTTGGTGTGTGATACATCATGGATAGATCCTTGGAAATTGCAACTTTAATTGAAATGACATAAAACCAAACCAATTTTAACACAAGTTAATTGATAGAAACAAGAATTCAGTTCCTGTGTCACATCTCTGCTGACAAAAACATCACCACTCTTCTAAAGACACTAAATGCAACTAATATTAAATCATAATTTTTATTATTCATTTATTCATTTCCCAAACTGCTTATATGAATTCAGGGTCCCATGGGTGGAGGTTATCCCGGCCATTCCGGGTGGAAGGCAGGAAGCACACCTTGGCGAGGACACTGTTCGATCACAGAGCACTTCCCCGCACACCCACACTCAGACTGGACGATGAGATGTGTCCATGACATGCACATCTTTGGATGTGGAAGGAAACCAGGCTGCCCAGAGAAAGCTCATGCAGACATAAGGAGAACATGGGAACAAAATAGAAGGCAGTGATCCTTCTGAGAATCTTTCTTTTTACCTCTTCAACATGATAATGAAAGGACATAGAATTAAAAGATGTTATTGTAGGACCTGCTATCTCACACTGTGGAAACAAAGGTATAATTAAAGTTGTTCACCCACTTTCCTAGTGCAGGACCTCAGCAAATGCAATGCCAGACAACGTTTCTACCTCTCCATGTTTCAGAGTACATCCATAAGCTTCAGAAATACTAGATTCTCTTAGTACTGCTTCCCTTAATTCACCTTCAAAACGGATCCTTACCGGTTCAGGAATGTCTCTCTGTTTTCTTCATACTCCTTACAACTTGTGACTAATTCTGGAACGTGGGGAAGCGGGATGGCTGCTGGAGTGGCCTTTTTGCGTGCAAGTAAGCAGTTGTGTCTTTCTTCTCCACTTTGGCGGCAACAGTCTGAAAGTCCGTATTTTTCAAGAATGTCCTTATCATGGCAAATTTCTTCCAGGAAGGCAGATAGCTATAAAAAGACTTATTTTTAGTGAGATACAACCAACTGCTCCTAAAATTCTGTAAAACACACTTTTTCTAATATTGAAAATCAGAGCAATGAAGAAAATCACTCCCTGTACACATTCCAATATATTTCATTCCGGTCTGATGAGATTGCTTTCTTTGATGTCTCTCAGAAAATGGAGATATTGTTTTAATACTTGAGTAAAACAAATGACTCTTACAAAACTTTTATTTTATAAGGAAAAAGGCCATATAGTATCTTGGCCTCTCTCCCACTCAATGTTTTACAATATTTTATGTTTCCCTTTTATGTTATCAACAATTGTAGTTAATGATAAACAAGCTTATATATATGTATATATATATATATACACATACATACATACATATATATATAAAATCTCTATCTATCCCAATTTTCAGACATAGATACTCATTCAGTTGGAATTCTTTAACAAACATTGATCTAATATTGGGCATTATTTTCAGATAACATAAAAAATAATCTTTAAAACAGTAAAAATAGCATCAAACATTTTTCTCAGTTCATAATTAAATATTTAGTTTAAGTATCTTAAAGTGGACATTTTAAATGTGTAAAACCTTTTGTGGCCTTATTTTTATCATAATCAGATGATGATTTGATGAAAAATGCCTATGAACATTACACATCTTTTATTCATTTCAGGAAGTTTTTGTTTAATTTTTATAACTGCTAATATTTAAAGAATCCTGGACATCTTAAGAGTCCCAATTCCCAGTGTGTATAAAATCCTCAACTTTAAGTTTATAATCAATCATAAATTAATCATAATAATAAATTACCTTGAACATCTCAATGGAGAGGAAACTGCAGTATTGAATGCATGTTGTTTAAAAAAATGCAAATTTTTAGAGGCTTGTTAGAATAAGCCAAAAATGGAGATGCAAAAGTGGGATTTTTATTAAATCATTCATTTCAGAAATCAAATGACTTTATATCTTTAAAAGGGCATCTCCTCTACTATTTTATGCAAATTGTCTTTTGGCCATTTCATCAACCCACTATAACAGAGGAATCTCTGGGCATTTTGCTCCATAATTTGATAGCTCTGATCATCATAAAGTTCTTTCTTATATTGAAAAAAATAAACAGCAATAGCATTAATTTGCTGATCTTCTAACTTAGGGCATCCTGAATTATTAAAAAGGTCACTTTTCATCTCCAATTGAAGTTAAATGGGCTTTATGCTTTGTAATTTGTTTACTAACATAGACACCCTAAGTATGTGCTGTGCACCTCACAGTCATATGGTTTGGGGTTTTGTGTAACAAAATCACCTTAAGGATGCTAGTTCTAAAGCTATATGGTCTCATTAAATCAAGTTTTAGGCTTCCTTATCAAATTTTGTAAATTCTTAAGTGCCTCAGCATCCTTGACAGGAAGATTCACATCTATCTTCTATGATTATTGTAAAGATTTAATAAATTAGTATTTATTAGCATAGTTTATATTCTGCCAACGAGTCCTTTCCAGGTTCTCCTAAATCACTGGACACCAATTCTGATGCATCAGGGCTATGTTCTCTGCTGAAAAATAGTTTGCTTTTTGATGTACACGAACAGTCCCTAAAATAATGCTTATCACACTATTTGCCTAATAAAAATGAACTACTATTATTACCATATCAATCTCTAGAACAACCTGAAATGGAAGTTACTATTATCCTTTATTTTATAGATAAGGCATCTAAATATCAAAGAGCATGCCTATGGTCAGCCAGATACTTTTATTTCAAAAACTTAGGTCTTAGTAGCCATGTTTATTTTATTTCTTTATAATAAGCACCCACTGTTTTCACTTCCATCCTCTTCAGCAATTCAGAACTAATCTAATCCTTCTTTAATACAACCGGCCTTCAAATATGTGAATGTATTTCTCAAACAATCCCTGTACCTTCTCTTTTGCATGCTAAAATTCTGATAAATTTCACATTGCTTTATTATTATTACTATTATGATTACTATTGTCGTTATTATTATTACTCACTTACCTGGTTTTCAAGACACCCGTTGGGTTGTTCACTACCAGTGGGTTTCTTAATTGCAGTCACTACATCTCTCACCATTTTGCTTACTTCATTATAAGTGGCTTCTTGAACAAACTGAGCAAAAAATATAGTAGCTCTAAAGAAAATACATATAAAAACAATTTTTATCAAGCTTATTTTTATCAGGTTCTCTTTTTATTCATCTGTTTTTGTTTTGTTATGTTGCAATCTATTTAAAGGGTGACTTTGTTAAAAATTTGCAAAAAAAATTAGGTTCTAGTAATTCAGGAGAAAATGTCAGTCTTGTCCTGCTTCCCCCATAAATATGTAAATATCTGATAAAAATCAAAGTAAGCAGATTTTTCAAACGTGATTTCTCCTCTTGTCATCACCACTATAATGCACTCATAATTGAGATATCTATATTCATCATATTTCTTTTTGAATGTTAGTCAAAAATTGATCTTTAGACCTCTCTCATGATCACAGTCTGATCCAAGGCTGCGGTGTTCATGGATTGACCCAAAGCATTGCTTTAGTAGGTTTCTGTGTGTAGAGAGCAGCAAAGTATCACTTTTAATTCCTCATTAGAAACTGCGGAAGTGTGAAACAAAAAATCACATTTAAGACTATAACACATACCCTCTACAACAACAGAAAACAGAATATTTTGCCACCTATGATTGGGCTCTAGATTTAAGCAGTGTTCAGAGTACAGAATATGGCACTATCATCCTATTGGTATCAATGAGAAAAATTATTGAATCTGCACATGGTTACCACTGATCAGACACTCATCTTCAGTTTCTAAATGCTAATTTGTTTTGTCCCATGAAATTCCAAGGAATCCAGAGGTTAATATCAAAGGCATAAGTGAGCAGTTCAGTCTCTTCAATATTAATTTGGTATTCAATGTAAATAACTTTTCTTGACATTGTCCAATTTGCTTTTGTACTTTAAAAACTCATAGGGTTATGCAATTTTACTTAATTTCCTAGCTAAAATTATCATTGTTTTCCATAGTTAGAATTCATTTATACAAGCAAAACTTACAGATCAACTAAATTTGCCTCCGTGGAACATTGGGAAGAATCCAGTACGGAAGCTGGAAAGCAAAATAAACTTTATGAAAAATGATATTACATGTTACAATAAAGAAAGTAATCATTGTTACATGTAAATGTCTGCAATTAAGTTAGAACTATATAGTTTTATTTTTAAATAGATTTAATTGAAAGGATATTATTGCATTGTAACATTTAATAGGTTTAAGGTACACATCGTAGTAAATCAATATGTATATATAATACAGCAGGATGACAACCACTTCATTTTATTCCTTCACTGTTCAATTCATCCTTTTTTCTCCATTTGCCACCCCCATTTCTTCCTGCAACCAATGATTTGCATTTTTTGGCTAAAAACCTGATGTTGTTTAATTTAGTTCATTTTTTGTCTATTTTTTTATTTAATTTATTTGTTTGCTTGATATCTTTGTATATCAATATGAGTGAAATATGATATTTTTTTTCTCTTTCTCACTAATGTAATTTTAGAACTGAGAAGGCATTAAGGGTTATTTACCCAAACATCTAATTTTATACTTGAGAAAACAAAAAACAAAACCTAAGAACTTAGCCTTGAAATCCAGATTTCACATCTTCCAGTTCTTTGGGTTGCCCCTGCACTAAGATGCTCTAATTGGGTTGGAAATCAAATGATTAAAAACATATCTGTCCTCTTTTTTACCGTGATGACACGTCAGGTTACTTGCTCATTTGAATCCCAGTCACACTGTTTCTAAATAGTAACTCTTCTTCAGACAAATAATGCATTAATTAAAGATAACACTTAATTTAGCAATCTGAGGAGATATTGTGTGTGAAGGATTATGGCTTGGTATATATATATATTATATATATATTATATATAAATATATATAAATATCACAAAATCAATATGTATATCAATTAAATAATGTAAAATAAATTCAATATGAAACATAAAACCATTCATGTTCATGTTAAGATATCTACCATAATTTTGTAAACCTCTTGTAAAGTTGCAGTTTTATCTTTCACTTAAAGATATTTGGCAATTAAATATTTTTCTCTATGTGGGATAGAAAGTATCACAAATACAACCATGCAAATAAATAAATGAAAATACGGGAATTTTGATATAGAGAAAAAACTATCTTACCTATTCCATATGCATTCCCATGCATTGTTCTGGATTCAGTAAAATTTAGTAGGAATATTAACAAAATTGAATATTCCCACTTCATGGTTCGTAGTTATTTTGTTGTTGGTGGTGATGGTAGGGGAAGATGATTGAAAAAATCATTCTGAAATTCTTTTATATCCTCTTTAAGGAATGCCTGTTAACTAGTAATCTTTTGTTGATATAACTGTACTCTATTTCCTTAGGTTGTAAATGGTACAATTTGCCAATAATTAACAGCACAGGGATTATTTGTATTTTATGTTCAAGGACACAGACCTCTTTAGGTCCGGAAAAAGAAAAAAACTTACATATTCTTTCCTTTTTGCAAATATAAAAGTATTCTCAAACTACAGAATTTTCAAAGCATTGGTTTTCCCAAAATTTCACAATAAATAATTCCTTTCAAATTAAAGAGCTAATGTAACCATAAAGAGAAAACCCCAGACTTGTATAAAATTCAGCTAAATACATTAATTCATTATGATATGTTAATTCAACTGTCATATGCCAGGCACAAGATTCATTGTTTTACCGATTCAAATACATTGAAAAAGAGATTTTTTGATTATTATGTGGTATATAGCTCAAACATCCTTTTTTACATCAATAAGTCCGTTTTTAAGTGTTTAGTATACTGTCCATGACTTAACATAGAAAAATTAGAACACAAGCCCTGATGAACCAAGTTTTCTAATGCATTTGTTTGTTGCAAAATAATTTATATATGTGTCAAACTGTGAAGATGATCAGTTGAATTTTTCATTTAGTAACTCAAGATAGTTATGTTAATACTAAACAAAGGGCACTTACAAACATCACCTGATTCTGGAATTACTTCACCTCTTATCTTTCCTGTCCAGAATAGTTCTCAATTTTGACTGTATAAAAAAATTATTAGAGAAACTTGTAAAGTTTTCACAGCCTAGTCTGCACCCCAGATCGATTAGAGTTAGAGCCCAGACACCTTCACAGGAGATTCACTGTCCTAAAGTTAAGAATAAAAAACCAAATAAGCTGTAGAAGGAAATAAATGAATATGGTACATTCATAAAAGAAAGCAATTTGTGGTCTTCCAAGAGATTTTATGGCAGAATAATGATTTAGAAATGTGCTCATAACTTACCACTTAATGAAAAACAGATATAAAAAATATATACAAAGTTATTCATTTTCATACTTCCCCTAATCCTCTCCCCAAATGTATAAAACACAAATCAGGAATAATACACTACAAAGTATTAACACTAGAGGTCTCCGGAAAGTAGGATAACAAGTAATTTTTCTTGTTTTCTCTCTCTGTTCTCTTGCTCTCTTTAAAAACTTGTTCAATGAAAATGTGATCATTTCAAAATTAACTTGAAAATAAATTGAGTTTATTTTTTAAAACATGGGTCATACTACAAGTATAGGGCATACATTTAAACAAAAGTTCATAAATATCATTTTACACGAATTTCTAAGGAATGCAAAGATTCATCATAGCATAAACTAGCTCTTTAATGCTAATTAAGTAAAATTCCCACTCATTTGATGGTTTTACTTGTTTTCTGCTACATGTGGTCCCTCTAAGTTTTGTTTGTAAGGCACACACTTCCAGGAACAAATCTTGCTTGCTGTTCCCCAGTGAGAGGCGCTGCTGACTTTGTCTCCCTATTTGAATATCAATGGGACACACTTTCCTACCACTCCTGAAAAGGGCTCTTTACTCTAGTATATGAAAACAAAAGCTTTAACCATGAAGAACTGAACCACATAATAGAGCGAATTATATACAGTTTGGCTTGGCATGGACAAAATATCCCAAAGCCCACTGAATTGCCTGGGCCATAGTCAGCAGTAAGTAACATTGGCTAAATTTGTTTGTTCAAAGACATACATTTAAGGTAGAAGAAGAGGTTACATTTAGTAAATCCAAGATTTCATAGAAAGCTAGTAACTTTATAAACTATATTTCAAAATATGTATATGACACCTCAAGTCGACTAACAAACACACACATACACACACACACACACACCCCTTCTGCAAGGCAATGTGAACAATCCAATCTCAAAATTTTATCAAAAGACTAGAGGGACATATATGCAAAACTGCTTGGCAAAATAGTAGACATTTATGAAGGTGTGATTATTTCATTGCTGCACATATAAACAGAGATACAAGTAAATAATATGTATGTCTAGAGCTAGAAGTATCAGCCACCAAATCTTCAGGATGCTTGATGACTTGATGGCTAAATGAGGAGGAACAGCCTTACTTCAACCCAGGTCCTATTTGGATGTTGTCTTCTACATTGTGTGGATGTGTGTCATCCTCTAATCTTCCATATTCTCCCTTACCAAACAGATCTCTGCAGTTATGTGCCATATGATCCAAAAAGTGGTAGAGCGTCATGGATAAATATGTGGGCTCGAGGATCAGGTTTGAAGTTGTGTCCCTCCACTTATTAGCTACATGAGTTTGGGTGAGTTGTTTCATTTCTTTGGGCTTTATTTTGATACATAATGAGGATACATAAATATAAAAAGAGGCTAATGGTGTTTCATGATTAAATAAATATATTCAACAAAAAAATTAAGTCTGAATCCCAGGCACTGTGCTTGGATGGGAATAATCAGCAATAAGAAACAAGTACCGTCCACTCTGAATGAATTTACCTGCAAATGGGAGATACAGACAATTATATCACCAGTTATAACAGGGTGTGATGGAGGAAGTGATAAGTGTAATCAAAAGATGAAAATCTGACATCTTGGAAGGCGTCAAGTAAAGTTTCATGGAGTAAGTAACATCTTAGTAGAGACTAGAAAAAATCTTCTGGCTGGGCTAAGAGAGAGAAAGAATGTCCAGGCAAATGTTGAAAGTGGTGAGAAGGTCCACTGGTAAGGATGAATATGGCATATTTAAGGAACTAGAAGAAATGAAATTTCAATGGAACGCCAAGTTTAACAGTTCCCTCTGAACTAAGTCCATAATGGGAATTTCCAGCAAATTTGGCAGGGGTCACATCTCAGACTTTTTAAATTAAATTTGCTTCTCATCCTAAGACAATGGGAAATAATAAGAGGGAGTCAAAACAAATCACATGTGCTTTATATATGAGGTTATTTTAATACATAGAATAATTACTACTTAAATATGTATATATATATAAATATATATACATACATTTAAAAAATAAAGAAACAAAAAAATCACATTTGTGTTTTGAAATTCTTTTATTACAAAAAGATGATAATAGGAAATCAGTTAGGGCCTTTTTGGAATCTTAATGTTTAATAAATGGTAGTGGTTATGGGAAATGAGAATTGTAGATGAAGTTAAGAGGTAAGAAAGAGATGAAATCAAAAAGTTATATTAACTGAATATGTGTTCACTTTTGGATATATTGTACTTAAAACAGAAAATCAGTTTAAACAAACAGACTTTTCTTAAAATGCTTACTGTCTTAGTGTAATTATTAAGCAGAGCACCTGGTTTGCGTGTTGAAGTATCTTTAATACCTCCAAGTGATGCATAGTTGAACTGTCCTTATGCTCTAAAACAAGATTGAAATGGGCAATAGAAATTCAGGAATAATCAGTCAGGAGAGCATTAGTGTAGTCATGTGAGTGAATGAAAAGAGAGATTATAGTGAAAAGAGTTATCTTGTGGACCACCAAATTTTAAGAGACAAGTTTTAAATAAAGAGGAACTTTGAACCAAAGTCTGTCTACTAACTGCAAACAACCTTTAATCTATGTGTGTCATTGCTCAACATTTTGCCCGAAGTTCATAGTTCAAATCACATGCTTTTCCATTGTTCTAAATCTTACTCTGTTTATATTTTCATAAATCAATGAAACTCAGAAGCAATACAGCCTGCAACTGGACTCTGATATCAGACAAATTCTAATCTTGTTTATACCAATTATTAGTCATATGACATTAGGCAAATAATTTAATTCTTAGTTCTCACATATATAATAAAAATTGTATTTCCCTTGAAATTGTTTTATGTATAGATGATATAATGTATTTAAAGTAGCTGATAACTAAAATACATTTTCAATGATAAAAACAATTATTATGATTAGCATTACTCAGAGTATTATATTAGATATGATCTTCAGATCAATTAAACCTACATACTGCTGCTAAAAAATGGCTTCTTTTCAGACAATACTGAACCATTTAATGTTTCTGGGATTCATTTCTTTGTGTGAGTGTTTTGATTTGAGTGGCTGATTGGTTGAAAGTTATTCTTTAAATCTCTCTTCCTTTTCCCCATCAATGCTTGTAAAAAAGTCTATATCAGGTAATTCTCCATGAATGTGTCTGATTTTCTCTAACTAGAGAAAAACCTCTTACCTTTGACAACTTAAACAAATCTTTGAGATTATTTTTCATGATACTTCTCATTTGACCTCCTATTACAGTCATTTGTAAGCTTATGCTCCCTCCTAGATAGCTGACTTCTTGGATTCTAGGACTTATGTCTGTGATTCCAGAGGTGCTTAGCACAAGGTCTGGAACAAAGCAGAAACTTCTTTTATAAATTGAATGGCAAGGAGTCAGGTTTATGCACTAAGTGTTCTTATTCATTTAAGACAAATGAATGACATGTTTATCAGACTCTTCTCATTATAAAGCATTAATAAAATGCTTACATATGTATTTTTCTCTTATATTCAGGGTCTAGAGACTCTAAGACAGATTGAAAAGAGGACAGTACCTAGAGTTTAAGGAGGAAGCTAATGAATCTCATTGTAAATTGTAGAGCTTGAAAAATAGTTTAGAGAAGCTATAACCCAAACTTCCTGGCAGGATTGGCGATCCCAAAGTCCTCCAGCCTAATATGATCCTCTTGTCCCTTAAGATGCTGTTGCGCTTAGCCCAATTCTGATCCCAATTACAGAAAGTAACCACCATTGCTAGATTTCTAAAAAGTCAGGAATAGGGGAGGATTGCTTTGCTTTTATCCTTGACAGCTCTGGCTTGTACTTCTTGGTGCTGCTGAAGTCCATCTTTATATGAAATATTGTCCCTCAAACATGCTATCTCTTCCTTATTCTGAACTCCTTGTTGGATATCCCTCAATCACTGATCAAAGCACTCTCAAGACAAGTTTGTAGCAAGGAACTTGAAATCAAGCATGTAAAGTCCTTTTCATTTTATATCAACCCCGCCTGACTCTCCTCAATTCAATTAGTGACCAACACCCTCCTTTCCTTGTATCCCCATCTCCTTTTTTCTTATCTTTTAGCCCCAGCTCCTTTATGTCCCTTCCTCTTACTGTTTTCAACAGAGCAAACCATCTCTTCCTCTGTTGAACTTCAGTCTACCTCTGTTATTTTCACTGCCTGTCATAGGAATCTGGAAGAAAGAGGTTATAAGTATTGTTTTTATTAGAGAAAGTATTTACAAAAAAGTGTTCAGAAAGTGCTTTTATTGTACAAGTTACTGTTCTAGGACTTTTAGGAAGTTTTCTTAAAGTCTGGTTGCTTTCCTCAAGTAGTTTATAATCTATGAGTACGTGGACCAATTCTGCTTTAAGGACCTATACCTAGACCAGGAGGAGCTGCCAACTCCTATATAAAGAAATGCTGTTGATTAACTTAGATTTTCATGAAATTTATTTCTGGATGGTCCTTGACTTACTTTGCTCTCTCACTGCTTGACTCATACTGATGTCTTACTTCACCTTGCTGACCTTATCATTTATCAGCATAATTGCTGGATACTTCATTTCACAAACAAGGTTAACAGATGACTCATTGTCAGAGAAGATTCAGAGAATTCCCTACATGGTACAGAGATTCTATATAATGTAACTAATAATGTTTGTGTCCTCTTAAAATTCATGTGTCAAAGTCCTAACCAATGGGATGGTATTTGGAGATGGCGATGGGACTTTCAGCAGCAGGTAATTAAGTTTACATGAGATCATGAAAATGAAGTATTCAAAATGGGGTTAGTGTCACATATTAAATGAGACCACAGATCTCTCTTCTCTTCTGTTCTCCTCCCTCCCCGCCTCCCCCTCCTCTCTTTTTCCTCCTCTCCTCTTCTCTTTCTACCTTTCCACCTTTCCATATGAGGACATAGAGAAAATATGGCTATCTGCAAACCAGGAAACGAGCATCCACCCAAAACAGAGTTCTATCAGAACCTTGAATTTTCCAAAATTATGAGATAATTTTCTTTGTTATGTCACATGTATAGTGTACGTTTATGGCACCCCAACTTTTCCAAGACATATCTCAAAATGCTAAAGAGTTTTCTTTGGTGCCATGTCACACAAATAGTAATATAATTATTCATTAGTTACTCACATAAGAGAGAATTTATATAGTTTCAAATCAGTTGAAATGATGCAAAAGTAATGTCACTATATGAAACTTTACTCATATGGTCTATCAGTTTTTAAAACGCAGTTCTTAATATATTTTTAGTAAATGGAAATGTTTAGTATTTTTTTTAATTTTATTGTGGTAACATTGTTTTACAGAACAATTTAAGTTTAGATATGTAAGTTCACTACTCAACAAATATATAACATAGCACACCCAACACCAAATCACCAGGAGTCTTCCACTACTTTCTATTGGATCCCCATCACCACTTGCTCCCATCTGTTTCATCCCTTCTCTGTTTGTTACCTCAGTTCTATTGTCAGTGGCCAAGGGTTAGCTCTTGCTTTCTGTTTCTTAGCTTTGCTTCTTTTTTTTACATTCCACACATGAGTGAGATCATCTGGTATTTATCTTTCTCCTTCTGACTTACTTATAAAGCCCTCACATTCCATCCATGTTGTCCCAAAAGTCTGTATTTCATCTGTAGTTTTCCATTGTTTATGCACAACACATCTTCTTTATCACTTATCTGTGAATGGGCACTTAAGTAGTTTACAATTCCTGGCTATTGTAACTAATGTTGCAATAAGCATGGGGGTACATATATCTGAGAATGTGTGGTTTTGTGGTTTTGGATTGGGCAAATACCCAGAAGTAGGATGATGGAATCATATGGAATTCCCATTCTCAATTTTTTGAAGAATCTCCACAATATCTCCATAATGGTTGCACCAATTTATACTCCCTTCAATACTGTAAAAGGGTTCCTTTTTCTCCAATATTTCTTATCAACATTTGTTGTTTCCAGTCTTTTATCAGATACCATTCTTAGAGGTGTGCGGTAATATCTCATTGTGTTTTGTTTTGTTTTGGGGAAGAACTTATTTTATTATTATTTTTTATTTTGTTGTTCATCTTGGCTATTCCCCTAGGCCTTGGGTCTCAAACCCAGGTCCTTGGGATATATGAAGACTACACAGACTAGAGGTCATGGAGTTTACCACTAAACCATCAGGATGTGCTCTTGTTGTTTTGATTTGCATTTAACTAATACCAAAATTGCAAGAACATCTTTTCATGTGAATGCTGGCATTTATGTGTCTTCTATGGAGAAATGTCTCCAGATCTTCTGGCCATTTTTTTGACTGAGATGTTTGTTTTTCAGTTGTTAAGTTTTTGAGTTCTTTATATATTAAGCTCTTGTCAAACGTATTATGTAAAAATATATTTTCCTTCTCAGTATGAAAACTTTTCATTTTAGTGAAGTTTCTTCTGCTGTGCAGAAGCTTTTTAGTTTGATGTAGTCCATTTGTTTGTTTTTTGTTTTGTTTTTCCTTGCTACTGCAGTTGAGTCCCCAAGACCTCTGGAAGGCCAGTGTCAGGAAGCATGTAGCCCAAGTTTTCCTCTACTATTGTATGGCTTCTGGTCTTGTAGAAGAGAGGAAGCCCCACCCCAGTTTCTAGCCACTGAGGACCAACAGTGGCCACCTAGCCACCAGGCACCTGAAAGTCTAGACTGGCTGAAAGCTATTGATTAGATAAAAGGACCCTTTCTGAGAATGGAACCCTATGTGCATTTTGCAGTTATGTGTGTTATCCATGTGAGGAATTCACAAATGAATAACTGAATTCTGTTTGTAATTCCTGTTCTAATTCACACCTTCCCCTCTCCCTCACCAAAAAAAGTGTATCCCGAAAGTATTTTGGGGCTCAGTTTCTATATCTGGTCTGTGCAAAAGCTATCTTCACTACTTCTAAAAGAGCACCGTTTGGATTTTGTCGGTTGAGAGAAAGCTATAACAGTCTTACACCCAAATCTCTAATCCATTTTCAATTAATTTTGTTTGTGACATTAGAGAGTGGTCTCAATTCATTCAGTTTCATGTGACTGTCCATTTTTCCCAACATCATTTGTTGAAAAGATTTTCCTTTCTCCATTGTATGTTCTTGGCTCCTTTATCATAAATTATCTGAGCATATATGTGTGAGTCTGTTTCTCGTGATTTGGTCTATTCTACTGAAATGCATCTGTTTTTATTCCAGTACCAAACAGTTTTGATCACTATCACTTTGCAGTATAGCTAAAGATCTGGGAGTTGATATCTCCACTTTTGTTGTTTGTTCTAAGGATTGTTTGACTCATTCAGGGATTTAAGCGATTCCATAAAAATTAAAAATTTTGGTTCTAATTCCTTGAAAAATACCTTTGGGATTTTTAATAAGGTTCACATTAACCCTGCAAACTTAGGGTTTCTATGTATGTTATCCTGTCATTTGCAAACAGTGATAGCTTTCCCACTTCTTTTCCAATTTGGATTTCTCTTATTTCTTCTTCTTACCTAATTTCTCTGACTATGACATTTAGTACAATTTTGAATAGTAGTGGTGAAAAAGGACTGCCTTGCATTGTTCCTTGCCTTAAAGGAAACAGTTTTCTACGGTTGAGTATGACATTGGTTGTTGGTTTATTAAATAAGGCTTATCACATAAGGTAGGTTCCTAATATCCCCATTTTACGTGTGTTTTTTTATCATAAATGTGTGTCAAACCTTGTCAAATTCTGTCTCTATAGTATTGATATGATCATATGAAATTTTTCCTTCCTTTTGTTGATAAATGTAATACATTACTAGATTCCCTGGGATAAATCCCATTTGGTCCTAATGGATGATCCTTTTGATGTATTCTTGAATTCTGTCAACTAATATTTTGTAGAGGATTTTTGTGTATGTTTATTCATGATATTGGTCTATAATTTTCTTTTTGTGATTTCCTTCTCATTTTTGGTATTCATATAATCATGGTCTCATAGAAAATGTTTGGAAGTATTCCTGGTTCTCCGATTTTTTGGAAAAGTTTGAAAAGACTAGGTATTAACTCATCTTTGAATGTTTTATAGGAAACAATATTAAAGCCACCTGGTCTTTGGATTTTATTTTTGGGAGACTTTATATTATTTGTTCTGTATTTCCCTGCCTGTGATATGTCTGTTCAGGTTTTCCATTATTTCCATTATTCCTGATTCAATCACAATAAGCTCTATGATTCTAAAATTCTGCCCATGTCCTCTAAGTTGTCCAATATGTTGGCATATAGCTATTTATAATAGTCTCTTATGATACTTAATGTTTCTGAGGTATTTCTTGTAATTTTCCCTGTTCATTTCTGATTCTAATGATTGGAATTTTCTCTCTTTTTTTCTTAGTGAATCTAGCCAAAGGTTATCATTCTTGTCTTTGTTTTTGTTTTTAATCAAGGAAACATCGTTTGGTTTCATCCATACTCTGAATTGTCATTTTGGTTTCTATTTGGTATATTTTTGCTCAAAAATTTATTATTTTCTTCCTTTTATGCACTTTTGACTTCAACTTTTCTTTTTTAGTTGCTTTAGATGTGTGTTTTGATTGTTTCCCTCAGGAAATAAGTCTTAGTCTTTTGACTGAGCTGCAGCCCCAGCAGAGAACGGTTTATAATCCCTGGGGCCTGGGGATGGGTGGTCTTTGCATATCAAAGGCAGATATGCAAAATTGTTCAACAATAGACTCTGACATGTGCTAGGCTGTGTTTTCTCTGGAATCCAGTGGAAGTCCCTCCTGGGGAGAGCTGCATAACTGAATGCTCTTTGCAGGAAATTAATAAATCTTCTGAACTGGGTTTGCAGACCTAGCTATCTGACACCACTCAGGCAGGAGATCACCACCCTGACACCTGGAAAACCCATGAGTACAACTGCAAGCACAAATGCTCCATCAACTATTTAGCACCACAGCCTCCATTGCTGGTACCATGCAGACAAGAAATCACAGGAAAGAAAGCCTTACAGTATCTAGTTCACAGGGAGACTATTCCTCATTCTTATTCTCTATGAAAAACACTGGCTCACGATAAAAGTTCTGCAGTCAGGTCTTTGTATACCTTATCGGCTCCTATTGCTCTCTGTTCCATGTTCTTGAAGCCCCTGATTCTTCAAAGAAAATCCTCTCCATTTTCCACACCAGATTGTATGTGCTTTTACTTCTCAGGTGTGGGATTTCCATCATCCTTACAGCTGGTGTCTGTATCACTGTTCCCTCCCTATGGATCCCAGGGTCTGCATACCAGACAGCATGAAAGTTGAGACTATTCAAATTTTGTTAGGTGAGTTAGCCTAGCAGGGACTGGAACAGAAAAGGAATGCCTCAACAGACCTGGCCCTGAAAATGTCAGATAAAATTCTAACATAAACAAGGCCCCAGAATGGTCAGGTCACAGAAAAAATTCTGACACAGACCAGGTCCTGAAATGGCTAGATGAAACTCTAACCAATAGAAAAGCAGCACAAGTGCAGTAGCTCACAGAGTTCCCTGCAACTGACCTCAACCTCATTATAATATACTTAACATAAAATTATATATGAACCCATATATTAAGCTCATTATAACAGAATAAATTATGGGTATGAGCATGCACATTTGAGGGAAGCCTGTTCCTAGAAAAGACAGCCCTTTATCCTGAAAAATCTCTGCCCAGAAATGGCCCTGCAACAGAGAAAAGTAGGGGACATGGAAAAAAAATCTCATAAATATGTGCAACCTAAGTAAAATAAGGTCTGTGTCCTCTTAAACCCAGCTTGCTTCTGCTCACCTTGAGGAGTATCCCC